>CM051239.1:99945714-100404486 GCA_027917425.1 Gastrophryne carolinensis | reverse complement strand
GGATGCCCCTCCCCCTGAGCTTCTTGCTATCAGCAAAGAGAGGGACCAACACCTGTTAATGTAATAATGGGTGTTGGTCCGGTTTAAGTGAACCTCTAGTCAAAAATAGCTGGAGTCTGATTTAGTGTGCCCCTCACACCTGAAGATTCCCTTTAAGTGAACAGTAGTGAGTAAGGTTGCCACCTGGCCGGTGTTTTATTTTTATTTACTGGCCACTGGTAGTAATTGTAATTACTCAATTACCAATAAAAAACTCCAGTAAATTAAAAAAAAAAATACTGGCCAGGTGTCAACCCTACTAGTGAGTTGGCATTCACCCGGGTGGGCATGGCCTGCCCACCCAACCAACCGACCCACCGACAGTCTTGTGGGATGCTAGAGCACCTACTGTCAACAACAAGGAAGTGGAAGTGGAGAGTGGATCTGTCATTTTACTGTTTGCTACCTTATACGGGGAAACTCTAATTGAGTTGGGGAGCTCTTTACCTTAACACACATTTTTTTTAACACTTTAGTCATTCTTTGCTAAGTTTTGAGCTGGACAAGTTCCCTCACTGAGGTGCGGAAGATTCCATGAGGTAAAAACCTCATGAAAACTGTCATGAGGTAAATTATATATTTTGACTGACAGCTCATTTTTAAGAAATTATTATGGGGTTATCTAGCAAAATGTACTGACTGCTCTACCTTACCTGGGGAAACTCTAATTGGGTTGGGGAGCTCTACATTTTAACACACACATTTTTTTAACACTTTAGTGTTGATTTCCCTCATTGAGGTGTGGGAGATTCCATGAGGTAAAAACCTCATGAAAACTTTCATGAGGTAAACTATATATTAGTAAATAACAGCTGCTACACACATAAGACAGCAAATTCCATATGAGATGAAGAATTTGTTCTTATTGTGTGACCATATTCACCCCTTATATTGCGAGTGCTGCTGTTATATCCAGAAATCTTTCTTGAAGTAACGTCCTTGTCTGTCTGCTAGATGGCGCCATTTCCTATCTATGAAGTGAAATGTTGTGACGCCACACGGATCGACTCAAATTAATGAACGCTATATTTTCACAGAAGGTCCGCAGGTAATGCCATCGACTTACCGGCTTGACATCAAAGGCGAGCAGGACATACTTCATATCTGGAGATACTTCATATTTGCTGACTCTAAACGTGTCCTAGAAAGGCATAAAAAATAGGATAAGTGTCTTGTTTGCATGATCTACATCACAGGAAAGGTAATAAAGGTATGGGAGCATAGTGATAAATCATTCTCATGGTCTTGTGAGCAGAATTGCATGTCCTTGCCAAGTGTGCTGCCATTATTACCTTTTAATTAAAAAAAATATGCCCAGGTCTTAACCACAGTGCCCTCATAGCCGCTGCTTCCCCATTCTCCGCGGCCCCATGCCATGTAAAAAAATGGTATTGGGCTTTACTTATAGTACTTAGCTCTCTGTGTTTCCTGACTTTATAACCTGCTAGTGGCCATTTGCTGGCTGGGCATGCAATGTACGAAGCGGAAGCATAAATAATGGTGACGGGGCCCTGGTGCAGACATTAAATAGGGCCCTGTCATAGTTCAGGAACCCCTAGGCGATATTTCGCACAGGGCCAACTGTTGATTTCTTGCACAGGGCCCCCCTGCAGATATTCTACACAGGGACCCCACAGATGTTCCGCACAAATGTATTGCAGATGGCCCCCCGTTGATGTCTTGCACAGGGCCCCTCCACAGATGTCCCACACAGGGCCCTCCGCCTATGTCCCGCACAGGGTCCTCTGCAGATGTACCACACAGGGCCCTCCGCAGATGTTCGTCCCGCACAGGGTCCCCCACAGATGTCCTGCACGGGGTCCCTTCACAGATGTTCCTCACATTTTTCTCCGCGGATGTCCTGCAAGACTCCAAAGAGCTACCTAACAGGGTTCCACAAGAAACGACTGATCCAAAAGGGTCCCACAATATACCCAATGTGTATGAGGGTCCGCCTCATATTCCCCCCCCCCCCAAAAAAAAAACAGCCACATCACTCCGCAAGAACCTCCTGACAGAAACAGACCCCTCCATGTCCTGCAGCCCTCTCGCAGGATCTCACAGCTGCCCATCAGGGTCCTTTAGCTCACAGCCAGAAAACTGCTGCTGACAACCAGAGCTGTGCTACCAGCAACCAGACCCCACTGACAAGGACCCGGGCCAAACCGTCAGCAACCAGGCCTGCTACTGACAACCAGGCCCAAGCTGCCGGGAACTAGTCCTCTACAGGGTTACCAGAGCCAGGCTTTCTATAACCAAACCAGGTCCAAGCTGCTGGCAACAATTATGCCCCACCAGCAACCAGAGCCAGTTGCAGATTACCAAGACCAAGCCGCCAGCAAGTAGACCCTAATTACAATGACCAGTGACCTGAAGTTGCCAACACAACCATTTTTGCCTAAACAGGGGGGGGGGGGGGGGGGTATGTAGTTAACAGCGTTATTTAATGCTAGTGGAGGGTTATTTTTATTATATGCTTGGGTCATATTTTTTGATGCATGGGGTTAATGCTTTGGGTTGGATGGTTATTTAATGCAAGTGGTGGAGTGATATAATTATTATCAAACGTCAAAAATTGCTTTATGGCACACTTTTCCTAACTACTGGTAGGCATCCCAATTTGTGATGCCTTGAAGTGTTGTATGGCATTACCTACATCTGAAGCTTACATCCTCTGTTATCTGCCGAACAGTGTGGCACAGGATTGTAGGTGTTGTTGAGTGTGGGAGTGCGGGGCTTGCAAATTTGGGATCCCCTCTGAGGGGGACTCTAGGTCCGACTTTAGTGTGGTTTCCATCAACATAAAAGTGTCATTTTATGCAATTCTTTTAGGTCAATAATCATTTGCTCTCCTGTTTTCTTAATAATCCTGTAATCCCAGGTGCCACAGAGGGGCAGTTTCATCACTATCACCTCCAATGCTGATACGTGCGGCAGGATGGAATAAGACCACACTAAGCTGATGATATGAGGCAGGCTTCATCATTGATTGCATACAGGGGCATGTAGATAACTTGTCAGCATGGTCTTGTTTCCAGTTTGCCACGACCATGCTGGGATTGTGCATCAGTACCAGAGCTAATAGCGGCAAAATTTCCAATTGTGGTACCCTGGACTACGGTGGATTGAGACAACCAGAAGACTGGTAAGTATGCATACCTACCAACTTTTTTGGTTTTTTTTTACATTTTTTTTTAAATTAAGCCACACCCCCTCATTGAGGGATGGATAGGTGATAGGTTGTAAAAGTTAAAACAATATAAACAATTTAATTAGGCAAATGAATCATTTATTGACGTAGATCTACATGTCACACCTTAATAAGGGACAAATGAGAACACCAAGGTGCAAATCAGGGATACTTGGGGGGTATTAATATGGTAAGTATAAGACTTAAAAAATGGCACCTACACTGACACGTTAATTATTGCAGGCTAGGCTGGGGGACCTTGGCACAGAAAAATAGTGAGTAAGGGAGATTGCTGCTACCTACCCTTCATCAACTCTGGTCGCTTTCCCTGAGCATGACCCGGTTTTGCTAATTGGGAAACATTCTCACCTTATTGTTGTAACCCTCCTTAGATCTCTGCTATCCCAATCAGAGGAGAGAGTACATCAACACAGTGTTTTTTCCAGTTCTTCTAATTCGGCATTTCTTGAGAAATGATGGAGGGCAGGCAATATTGCTGTATGGTGCCCAAAAATTCCTGATTGCAGCCCCGCTCATGTCATTCCATGATCATGCGATGATGACCAGCAGCAAAATGCAGAACACTTTGCTTTGCTGCAGCTCCCTCTGCTCTGTGCACCTTTGCCAGCAGATCATCAGGGAGCTGGGATGCTGCTGCAGAGCAGACGGCAAAAGCCCAATCCCAGGGGTGAGTAGACTGGGAAGGTTTCACATCCGAATTTTAATGCCCCAAAGAATTCACCTGAACTACCTTATGTGGGCCAAATTCCACCCAGGAGTCTATGAGACTCCAGGGTAGGCCTACTCCCTCCCACGGCAAGTAGGCCTTCTGGAACTGGGATGCCCCACTCTGTGAAACCCCACCTGATATTCTTACCTTTTCCTCGAGCCCATGATGCATGTGCGACCAGGGCTGACATCACTTGCTTCCCTTCTTGGCTGTGCGTGGCCCTGTCCACCTCAACTGAATGGCTGTGCGAGCCGAAGGGAGCCCAGTGATGCCGGTGCCGCTCAGAAGTGTGGCTAGAATTTCAACAGGCTGCTCTAGCCGCAATGAGGGCTCGAGGAAAGGTAAGTGACGTTGGAGAACTGGATGGTTTAACTTAGCGGGGCACCCCAAACCAGGGTGCCCCGGGGGGGGGGGGGGGTAGACTAAAACCTGGGATAGTGAATCTCCTGGGTTTTAGTGTAGATTAAGTGCAAATAGTTTAAGTGGAAATGACCTTTAAAACTGCAGGACTGACACTTCCCTGGTGCCCACGGCCCTAATGGCACATTTTAAAATCCTTAATGACCACTATTTAACTGGCTGCTTTTCTTTACAATCTCTTCAATCTGCTAGATCCACCAGTGTCTGGAGGTACTGTAGGTGGCCTCCTGGGAAATTGTGTGACATGCCCCCACATTTCCCTCTAGATAATAGAATGACCATCTGATCTGAAGGGGCAGGGTGGGCCGGCCGATCATCAGTGGCAGTGACAGCATCATTCTAATTAGTTTTTTTTTCTTTTTAAATATAACCTTTTAATATAACCTCATATGAAAAGAACCTACAAAGTGCATCATCTTGACATTTTACTTGTGATTTCTGTCATCACATAGAACCTAATTAATCACAGTATCTATTGTTCTTCCCCAGATCTCATGCTGTTTTAAACCTGTAGGTGTTTCCAAACTGCAGACACACTCTTAATACCACATAATCACGCTGAGTACATAATTCAGGCTTCATTTAATTGAAGCTCATTAACAGTGATCTACATAATAATACGCATAACGTGCCCCAATGGCATATTTTATGTAGGTTAAACAGGACAAAGCTCTGAGCTGGAATCGCCCTACCATAAACAAGCTGGAAGCAAACTCATCAGCTGGGAACTATTCCTCTAGTCCCCGAAACAACAAGGGGCCCAATAAATTGAAAGAGGAGGGCAAGGACATAAAAAAGCATGGCAAAAACTCTGACCACCATTAACAGTGACTCTTGTAATGATAAAACACACTGAGAAGTGCCTCCTATCTCTGCACGGTCAGTGGCTATATCTTGAGATGTAATTAGCAGCAGAAGCTTCTCTGAAAAGCAACATTTGATAACCTTCACCGTAAAAAAAGCCCTTAGCGGATGCTGTGATTAAAAATATATATGAAGACCCAACAGCGATTGGCAGGTCTACCTCCTGTGCAGATTTTCTAAGCAGGATATAGTGTAAATATGTCATCGTAGTTGTACTGAAGCTTTTTCAGGATGCTTCTTCCTTGTGAATTTTTAGCAAGTGTGTTGTAGGAAAATCTGACAGATCATTTGAGGTTTCAGATTTGTATGAGAGATATCCTGTCCTGAAAACCCTTCTAAATACTCAGCATTGGAATGTTAAACTTTTTACAAAAAAAACTCACGTATTTGAGGCATATGATCTGAAGGAATCATTTAGCTTCTTATTTTTTTTAAATAAGAAATAAGGTAGGGAAACAATAATTATGGCCTTATGGGTCCCATTGCAGATGAAACCTCTGTGCCCCTATAGTTATGCCCCTGCTAAGGATAGACTTGGTTCTATCCCAAGTCTATCTCAAGTAATAGTGGATTAAAATGAAGCAGCTAAATTATTCCTTCAGGCCTAAATAAAGTATCAAAAAAAGTTTATGTCCTCTTACATGGGGTTCCATATAAATGGGGGCAGGGACATCCCAAAATTTTTTCCTGCTAGTTATGAAAACTATTAGTTGAAATTATTAAAAAAGTGTAACTTTGTATGTGCCAAAATGATGTCTTCAAGTTACAGGGTTAATTAAGTATTTTTTAAATGTTTTCCTAACTGCAATCTGTTGCCATTGGCACCAGGTGTGTACACCAAGAAAAGAGATGCGAGTCCTGTACACACAAAAAACTGCTGCTGGGCATATTTAAGTGTGAGTGAGCTGTGTACTCCTTCTACTCCTTGTATTAGCATAAGGCTTTCCTTATCGAGAGCAAGGGGGGAGTTCAGAGGACTGACAAGAAGAGAAAATCAGTTATTGGTTATCAGGCAGGAGAGGGATGAACAGGGCATTCTGTCATTAAGGACTATCATCTTGATTGATGAACGATGCATAAAGGGAGGGAAAGGAATCATCTTTGGGCTGAAAATGAAACCAAACACAGAGGTCGGTAGTACTACTGGCAGGGGACCTGCATGGTAAGATTGAACCCCTGCCTGGACAATGACTTTAAAGGTCTGAATGGCAAAGGAACACTGCATATCCAGTTATATAAATAGCGGTTTAGGCTTCCCCTGTCTAGGAAAACACTAACTCTCTACCACCTAATCCCCCTTGGAATTGAAACTCTATATACCCCCAGGTAAAGTAGGCAAACACTCTAAAGTCTCTTTTGAGTATGCTTTTATTGTTAACAGCAAGGAATAGAAATCCAGGACTTCGTAAACAAGGCAAAGGCAATGCCCTCATAATACACACTTCTTGGGGAAGGCATGCAGGCCACCCCCTTTTTCCTGGTTAAGGGGGTCTTTCCAAAAGGCTAAGGGGTTCCCAGAAGCCTCTGTTAAACACCCTTGCACTTCTCTACACTCACTTCAGGTAGTGCTCAGGAAAGCAACTGTCCGACCCTCCTTTCAAGCCGACAGGTCTTCAAGTCTGAAGGTTGGACAGAAAGTAATGGCCCCTTGGACATAGGGCAGGGTGGCACTCACCTCCGGGGGGGGGGGGGTGTAGAGATGCTGGAATGCCTGGTATCTTGGCTTAGGGTGATGACAGCACAAAAGCTCCGTGCAGCATGGGGCTCTTCCTTTCTTTAACACTTCCCACACTCTGGCAGCTGTGCTCCTTCCCTTTCATATCATGGCTCATGTATTATCTCAAGTCCTCGTGCCTGTTATTCTCTACAGCACTGAGGGCTTACACTATGGAGAAGCCTGACACTCCAGAGGTGGAACCCCCCCTCTTAAAGATGCCCAAAATCACTGGTCCAGCATGATTATGGGCCTTGGCCTGCTATATACAAGGCCTAAAGAGGATTAACATCCTGCCGCCTACAGTTCCGCCAAAGGGGCTGGGGTGTCAGACCCCAAAGGATCTCTCCATGGCAGGCGAATAGAGAAGTGACCTACCCTAAACCATCTCTACTGCCCTAACTACTCTACTGCCCTAACTCTATTGATCAACATTCCCAACATTCCTATGGACCCGACCCTAGGGGCTAAGCCACTTCCTGCACCTACCATAGGACCCTCCTTAATTTTGCCACCGGGACCACCAATTCGGCCCTATCTACCTACCCCATGTTGCCAGTAAGTGTTTCCCATCCAAGGGGCACTTAACAGAAATATGTGTACTGTTTTTATCTTATCTTCACCACAGTTCAGTCACACTGAGAACACCAAGGGACAGAGTGGCTATTAGACCACCTTTTTGTGGAGGAATTCGATTGAATGGAGGGGTATGCCTCTCTGTGTCAGTAACAACGTGGGATCTGGGCAAAGTGAGATGTTTTATCTCATAACCCGTCCTGCCTCAGCATCAGGGGATGGAGGCGGGACAGGGTGATCATTGCTACATTGGACTTCCACTTTAAGGCTTCTATCTGCACGGCAAGGGACATGCGACAGGCATCAGGTGAGCTGGTTACTGACTTATTATTGCAATTGGGTTTGTTGTACACATTGTAATTCTGTATATTATATATTCATTGTAATTCATTGTAATTCTGTATATATGCCTATGTTAATCATTTATTTTTGTCTCTCTGTTTTTCCCCCTACCTAGCATTGCACTTTGCCAAGATAAATTGATGGCATCTATGTACGTATAAACATGGTGAAATAATTATTCTGATTACCAGTGGCATTACTAAATGTGACCAGGCCCTGGTGTGCACATTAACAGAGCCCTGTCATGGCTCATAAAGTGACATTTTGTTGGTTTCCTTAACTTAATTAGATATAATTAAACTACCAATAATTGAAATGATGTATATGATGGCACAAATCAAATAAATAAAGTGGAGGATCAGCAATGGTGGGTCTTAGTAGGGTAATTAATAAAAAAAACTAAATGAACTATTTTTGGCTGCAGCTGTGTTTTTATGTCAGCATTTTGCAAGCTAACCTGACCTGTTAAGAATATAAACTAGGAAGGTTCCTTAATGAAATTCTGGGCATTTCAGTGCAAATTGCTGTCAACGTTGACAGCGTCACAAAGCACTCGACCATTAGCTGCCTACATTTATAGCGATTTACTAAAATCTTGCTAAGTACATTTTGTTCCTGCCATTCAACAGAGTACACACATTCATTCAATTTATATTTATGTTTTCTTAAATTTGAATGTTAAAAATTACTAACTGTCACATGTAACAGCATGGAATGATATTTCCAAAGCAAGCTTGGAGCAAAATATGTGCAAACAAAAGTTTAGCCCCCTCAATGATGCATCTTAGACATGGAAAAAAAAAATGCGCCGTCATCCTGCAGCAAAAGCCAAAAGGCTGCTGAGTGTATCAGTTAAGCAAATCAAAAATGTCTTTGCTTTTAATTTGCTAATTTTCAAGTCACAGGCTTTGAGAAAACATGAGCAACACAAACAAATACAAGAAAAAAACTGTGTAATGGTGCAAATTGCTCATTACTGCGATCTCAACTTTGCCTTTACTTTTTTGAACCTGTAAATTAAAAAATAATAGGATATGAAAATGATATAAAAATAATAAGATGCCACACTGTTGTTTGCTTAGTAAGAGAATACCTCTTCTGTACACATTTCTTTTACCTAATGGGGAAAACCAGATTCATATTTTTTGATCCACCAAGCCATGTGTCCCAATACCCCCTGCACAGCCAATATGAATAGCGCATTAATCCATATATCTCTAAGATAAAGGAGCACTATCTTGAAAAATGGCCCAATCATAAGGATCCATATAAATATGCTAGAAGGTGGTAGGAGGGGTCACTTATACACCCGGCATCAACAAATATCCAGCCAGGCTTGTTTTTCTTTATATCAGTAGTCCTCAAACTTCCTCCTCAAGGGCCGAGACAGGCCAGGTTTTACAGCTCTCTATGCTGATGCACAGATGTAATAATTAGGGCTATAGCTCTGTCTGAGCACCAGTTAATTCACCTGTGGAGTAGCGTGGAGAGCTGAAAAACCTGGCCTGTCTCGGCCCTTGGGGAGGAAGTTTGAGGACTACTGCTTTATATTAATGGAAGGATAAGAAAATCAGGGTGACACGCTCTGTCACCCCTGATACACTTAACCTGTCACCTCTGGGATATATCCCTACCAGGAGAAGAAAAAACAGAAAACCAGACAAGAAACAGCACCTTGGGTAGCCTACAGCACCAAATGGCCAGGGGCGGACTGGGACTAAAAAACGGCCCGGGACTTTTTGGGGCACACCAGCCCTGCTTTACTGTTCCTGGCCCAGTATAGTATATTAATGTCACATAATTTTATATATAATATATATATATATATACCTTATTTTGCTAAGAAAGAAAGAGAGGGGCATCCCACTTTACAGGCTGGGAGGGGCATCCCACTTTACAGGCTTAATTTAACAACTGTCCCTATTTCCCACACCAAAAAGACACAGATAAGGAGCAGATCAGATTTGTAGACACAGATCAGGAGCAGATCAGATTTGGACACAGATCAGGAGCAGATCGGATTTGTAGACACAGATCAGGAGCAGATCAGATTTGGAGACACAGATCAGGAGCAGATCAGATTTGGACACAGATCAGGAGCAGATCAGATTTGGACACAGATCAGGAGCAGATCAGATTTGGACACAGATCAGATTTGGACACAGATCAGGAGCAGATCAGATTTGGACACAGATCAGGAGCAGATCAGATTTGGACACAGGTCAGGAGCAGATCAGATTTGGACACAGATCAGGAGAAGATCAGATTTGGACACAGATCAGGAGAAGATCAGATTTGGACACAGATCAGGAGAAGATCAGATTTGGACACAGATCAGGACGAGATCAGATTTGGACACAGATCAGGAGCAGATCAGATTTGGACACAGATCAGGAGCAGATTAGATTTGGACACAGATCAGGAGCAGATTAGATTTGGACACAGATCAGGAGCAGGTCAGATTTGGACACAGATCAGGAGCAGATCAGATTTGGACACAGATCAGATTTGGACACAGATCAGGAGCAGATCAGATTTGGAGACACAGATCAGGAGCAGATCAGATTTGCACACAGATCAGGAGCAGATCAGATTTGGACACAGATCAGGAGCAGATCAGATTTGGACACAGTTCAGGAGCAGAGCAGATTTGGAGACACAGATCAGGAGCAGATCAGATTTAGACACAGATCAGGAGCAGATCAGATTTGGACAGATTTGGAGACACAGATCAGGAGCAGATCAGATTTGGACACAGATCAGACACAGATCAGGAGCAGATCAGATTTGGACACAGATCAGGAGAAGATCAGATTTGGACACAGATCAGGAGAAGATCAGATTTGGACACAGATCAGGAGAGGATAAGATTTGGACACAGATCAGGAGAAGATCAGATTTGGACACAGATCAGGAGCAGATCAGATTTGGACACAGATCAGGAGCAGATCAGATTTGGAGACACAGATCAGGAGCAGATCAGATTTGGACACAGATCAGGAGCAGATCAGATATGGAGACACAGATCAGGAGCAGATCAGATTTGGACACAGATCAGGAGCAGATCAGATTTGGACACAGATCAGGAGCAGATCAGATTTGGACGCAGATCAGATTTGGAGACACAGCTCAGGAGCAGATCAGATTTGGACACAGATCAGGAGCAGACCAGATTTGGACACAGATCAGGAGCAGATCAGATTTGAACACAGATCAGGAGCAGATCAAATTTGGACACAGATCAGGAGCAGATCAGATTTGGGCACAGATCAGGAGCAGATCAGATTTGGACACAGATCAGGAGAAGATCAGATTTGGACACAGATCAGGAGCAGATCAGATCTGGACACAGATCAGGAGCAGATCAGATTTGGACACAGATCAGGAGCAGATCAGATTTGGACACAGATCAGATTTGGAGACACAGATCAGGAGCAGATCAGATTTGGACACAGATCAGGAGAAGATCAGATTTGGACACAGATCAGGAGAAGATCAGATTTGGAGACACAGATCAGGAGCAGATCAGATTTGGAGACACAGATCAGGAGCAGAGCAGATCAGATTTGGAGACACAGATCAGGAGCAGATCAGATTTGGAGACACAGATCAGGAGCAGATAAGATTTGGAGACACAGATCAGGAGCGGATCAGATTTGGACACAGATCAGGAGCAGATCAGATTTGGAGACACAGATCAGGAGCAGATCAGATTTGGACACAGATCAGGAGCAGATCAGATTTGGACACAGATGTGAGGTGGCTTTGTAGAAATTTTCTCATTGGTCACACTGGCCACCCAGCCTCTCTCCTGTTACAGGGCTGTGAGAGGCTCCATTTAGCAGACATATAGTATATGAAGGAGCCGAGAACACAGGGACAGGCAACATGGAGCTCTGCACAGCCGAGTCTATGGACAGCACATGGGACACTGTCTGTATTGTAAAAGGGGGTTGAACATCTAAACTTTCCTTAATAAGCTGCCAGGAGGGAGGACACACAAAGGGAAGGCTTTACCTTGGGGCAGAAGCAGCAGCACTTCCCTGCAGCCGAGTTACAAATGGCAGAACCTAGTGTGAAGCATCCACTGACCTCCAGCTCCTGGGACAGGCTATCACTAGGGGGCAGCAGCCTGCACACATATCCTGCTCTGTCACATGACACAGTTCCTCTGCTTCCCCATCCAAGTGCAATTGCTGATGCCGAGCCTGCGCGGAGCCAACGTTCTACCAGCGACCGATGCGCAGAGCAGTGTAATGGGTGGAGGCCGCTCTGCCCGCCGCTGCTCTCGCACACACACTAATGTTTACACGCAGATAATCTGTGTGTGTGCCGGCCTTCCCATGTGCCGGCCTACCGGGATTCTTCCGGGTATGCCCTATGGCCAGCCCGCCCCTGCTAACGGCACTGTCTGCCTGTGGTCGACGTTGTGGCTGAGGTGCTAATATCGTCTCTCCACAGACGCTCAAGTGGTGCTGTGAGGTGCTAGTGTTAAATTGGCCTTCACGTCTGACTTCTATTGTTTCTTGAAAAGGATAAGTATCCCAAATCAGGATTCCAGAATGTGTGTTAAAGTGGACCTTGAACTGGAGATCTGCTTTATCTGCCTTCCAAATAAAATTTAAATCCACAGTAACATCCTAATCTTGCATTTACTTTCAGTCTAAAACTTCCCTCCCTAAGATGGGGGATCTTATAACCTGCCCTACTGCCCCTAATGTGCTCTAAATCTGTCAATATGCATTACTAATTTTCTTTTTTCTTCTCATTCTAAATGAAATCTAATGATTCATTTATCAGCAATAAAGCTGGACACACACATGAATTTCAGTTCATTTTATATTAAACCCGTAAAGCCGCGGGAGCTTTTTTTTCAGTAAGGTTGGATAAGCGGCTGCACTGTATTTAATTATAATATAATCTTTTTTGTAACGGTCCCTTATCATTTTTATTCAAGAAACAGATGAAGAAAATGAAGCCTTTATTACATTTGTTGTATCACAGGGACCATTAACATCTTGAAATATAAAACAATAAATAGCCCAGTGGTGCTGAAATTATACTTATGTAAAGGCTTCTAAATGGAATGCAGAGCTTGGATTAAACAATATCCATGTGGGTATAGAGAGGTTATGTCAAAATCAGAGATGTGATGGCTACTATTTGGCCTATGATGCTACAGTGACAGCAGCAATAAGATCAGTTACATGTATAGGTCATTGAGTGTAAGGATACGGGGTGTGAATATAATCACACTTTACACATAGGAAAAAGAGATGACTTAAAAAAAATATATTTTGTTTAGCAGAAATGCTAATAATACAGTTAAAAATCTAGTGGTGAAGAGCAAATCCTGGTTAACACATAAGGGTCAATTCATGGCCGTGCGCAAAAAACATCAAAACCCTGCGCAAGTATTTCTGCATGTGAAAATGTGCATCTTGGTGCATGATTCATGGCACTATGTGCACGAATCGTGCATGTGGGCATGGCACAAAATGGGATGCTCCAAATGCGAGCACAAGTTTCCAACTCTTGCGCAAACTTGCGCATTGGGCATGAAATTCTTGTCTTATGTGCAAATGCCCCAGCTTTTCACTGTTCCCCATGGTCCCCATGGTTCTCCCCATCTTACTTTTTAACAGTGACAAATTTGTCTCTCCAGCTATTATGTTTTAGGTGAATCTCTAGACTCCAATCTGTAGTGGATTCCCTGTGGCAGTTGTGTTCTCCTTATTTTTAAGTGTAGTGTTTTAATGGGTATTATCATGATTCCATTTCTCTTACAGTGTTGTGTTTCCCAGTGTTTTGCCCCAGATGTTCTTTATACCCTTCCTTCCCTGCCTTGTTTGTTTAGTGTCTTACTGCCTAATAATTGATCTGCTAACGTATTTTTTTTTAATTTTTTCTTTATACATTTGTGGCCAAATGTCCAACTGTTTTGGTGTTAGTAGGTTAGAACAATATCATATTTGTCAACTTCTCAAACTAGTTTGCCAAATTTTACTTCCCTAAAATACTTTGCAGCTGACAATTTTATAAAAAAAAAAAACATGCTGGCTATTGCAGACGTGATTTTGAAATTAAATAAGCATATAAGTTAGTGAAGTTTGCAGTTTCCTTTTGCTTTTTGCTGGAGGAAACTGCGGCATGAAATAAACACATTTGTACACAATTTTCAGCTCTCAAAACACTTCCTGAATCATGCGCAGCATCTGTCGCCCCTGTTTCCTCTTCCTTCCATTAAAAGAAAGACACTTTTGGCTGGATATTTCTTGATGCTGGGTGTATAAGTGACCCCTCCTCCCACCTTCCAGCATATTTAGACGGATTTTTATAATTGGGCCTTTTGTTCATGATAGTGCTCCTTTAAATTCAAAAAGAGAATTTTGCATGGAGTTTACACTTTTTCAGTTGTTATGCAAACTGCCCCTGCTTTCACTACAGGATTGACACACCTGTTTGAATAATATTTAGGGGGTTATTTAAGAAACTCTAACGACACGTAGTACCACATAACCTCAGGTGTACGCCGGATGCAGTATGTGAAAATCATATAAATGAAAGTCAATCTGGGGAGCGCCTCTAATAGCGTCATGTAGGGTTGAATTTATTACTAGTGGCAGCTCAATGTAAAACGCCCGCAGCACCATGTAGTACCTGTCGCTCAGTAGCGCTCTCACATACATTTCAATGGTGTTTTATTTGGTTGTGTATATATAGCGTATGTAGCGTAGTAATGTTCTAAAACACTCAACACTTCAAATAGTTTTATTGTGTTTTCTTTTTCTTTTTATGCAGAATTGTATGTGCAGATCTGCCATTGCAGTGTCATTTAGAGATGAGCGAATCGAATCTGACGAACCCGAATTCGTTCCGAATTTCAGGAACAATTCGATCCATAACGAATCGCTTCCTTAAAACTCCATTTACTACTATCCAGGCCATCAAAAATGGTGGATCCACATGTCAGGACATGTCCCATGGGGCAAGGAATCCTGGGTAGGCGCCACATGCTATCTATCAGCAGCCAGGCTTCCCGATGATGTCACAGCCCTATATAAGCAGCCATTTTGCGGAAGCTCATTCCGACACTGTATTGCAGCCAGAGCGGGTCATGCAGAGAGAGTGAGAGATAGATAGATAGATAGATAGATAGATAGATAGATACAACAAGGGAGAGATAAATAGAACATGTAACAGAAGGCGCGAGGGCAAGATAGAGCCAGAGAGAGAAGGAGAGAGACTGTGACAGTGACAGAGAAAGACAGAGACAGTTTACAGTGTTTGCATTAAGTTTCAAGCCTATTTAGTGTTAATTACACACCTGCCAATTTAGCTTTCCTTTTCCTGGTGTCATTCTTTAAAAAGCGTGCTAGCATTAATATTTTCTTTGCATTTTGTAAAGAAAATCACCTTTTCACTTTTAAAGCAGCCAGCCTTTGCCTTTCACCAGGGGGCATCCCAAATTCTAGCATAAATATTTAAGAGTAGCTGTCTACTTACCTTTTTGCATTTTGTAAAAAAAAGGCACTTTTTCATGTTTAAAGCAGCCTTTGCCTTTCACCAGGGGGCATCCCAAATAAAAGCATAAATATATTAAGAGTAACTGTCTACTTACCTTTTGCATTTTGTAAAGAAATCACGTTGTCAAATTGCCAGCAGCCATTGCCTTTCACCGGGGGGAATTCCAAATATGCTAGCATGTGTCTTTTAAGAGTACCTGTCGACTTACCTTTTTTTGCATTTTGCAAAGAAAGTAACTTTTTCACTTTTAAAGCAGCCTTTGCCTTTCACCAGGGGGCATCCCAAATACTAGCATAAATATTTTAAGAGTACCTGTCTACTAACCTTTTGCATTTTGTTTAAAATAAAGCCTTTGCCTTTCACCAGGGGGCATCCCAAATACTAGCATAAATATTTTAAGAGTACCTTTCTGCTAACCTTTTGCATTTTGTAAAGAAAGTCACTTTTTCACTTTTAAAGAGGCCTTTGCCTTTCACCAGGGGGCATCCCAAATACTAGCATAAATATTTTAGGAGTACCTGTCTGCTAACCTTTTGCATTTTGTAAAGAAAGTCACTTTTTCACTTTTAATGCAGCCTTTGCCTTTCACCAGGTGGCATCCCAAATACTAGCATAAATATAAACTACTAACTGTCTACTTACCTTTTGCATTTTGTAAAGAAAGTCACATTGTCAAATTACCAGCAGCCATTGCCTTTCACCAGGGGGCACCCTAAATGCTAGAGTACACACATTGGAGAGTACACACATTGGAGTTGGCAGCAGCAGCATACGGAGCCCAAATAGTGCCTGAAAGACACACCCTGGAGTTGGCAGCAGCAGCATTAGGAGCCCATATATTGCCTGAAAGGCAAACCCTGGAGTTAGCAGCAGCAGCATTAGAAGCCCATATATTGCCTGAAAGACACACATTGGAGTTGGCAGCAGCAGCATAAGGAGCCCATATATTGCCTGAAAGACACACCCTGGAGTTGGCAGCAGCAGCATAAGGAGCCCATATATTGCCTGAAAGACACACCCTGGAGTTGCGGTCACAAGTCAAGTTTGGCTGCCCAGAAGTCCAGCAAATCCTCAAGGTGCGTTGGCATGGTCATGTCAAGGTATGACACGACTTGCTGGTTCAGGGCCTGCTCCAGGTCTTCCTGCTGCTCATGATTAGCCTCACTATACGGGTGAAGAAAGCTACTCATTAGCGACTGAAGACTCAGGCTGCTGCTAATGGAGCTGCTGCTGCTGCTCCTGCCACCCCCCTCCAGCAGCCATGGCAGTGGAAGGTGAGCGCAGAGGTACCCTCGAGTCAGACCCGCGAGAGTATGGATGATGGCGCAAATAGGCATGGGCCAACTGACTACGTAGAATGTCTCTGTAGTAGGTCAGTTTGTCCTCCCTCTCAATGGTTGAAAAAAAATCCCCAATTTTATGCCGGTAGCGAGGGTCCAATAAGGTGGAGAGCCAGAAGTCATCCCGCTGACAAATTGAGACAATTTTGTGGTCACTACACAAGCACGTGAGCATGCATTGTGCCATTTGTGCAAGTGACTCGGAGGGACTACCTGTCTCCATCTCCATTGCATACAGCCACGGTGTGTCTGGGTCCTATGTCTCGCCTTCTTCACAACCCTCTAGCTACTCTGGCTTCTCCTGCTCCTCCTCTCCTGTCAGATGACTAGATAAAATGGTCATTTTGTCAAACCTAAACTGTTCTTTGTTGTACCCCTCCTCCTCCTCCACTTCAGCCCCCACAGGCTTCATGTGGCCGTGAAATGTAGGTGCCATGTCTCCAGTGCCCTAACCAGCCATGGTTTCCAACATGTGTTGTAGTACATGAAGCAGTGGAATCACATCGTTCATCCTGTAGTCCTGGCGACTGACTAATAAAGTGGCTTCTTCAAAGGGCCTGAGCAAACGGCCGGTGTCACGTATGAGCTGCCACTGGTTTACATTGAAGTTTACATGGAAGGGCAATAATACCAAAAAAAAAAAAAAATTAAAAAAAAAAAACAAAATTCAAAAAAAATTAAAAAAAATTAAAAAAATATTTCAAACAAATGTAATTAAAAAATACAAAAATACAAAATATTAAAAAAAACTATGAAAAAAAAATGGAAAAAAAACAAAATTAACCAAAACATTTTTTTTATAAATTTTATGTTATTGTTTTATTTTATATGTTATTGTTATTATGTTATATGTTATTATATGTTATTATTTTAAATGTGTTCACATAAGATAAATGATAACAATTAATATGTAATTGACAATTAGCAATGGTGTCACAGAAAAAAGTGCCCAAGTGCAAAAAACATGTGCACATCCATGAACCAAAATAGACAAGTGCACTGTCACAGGCACAACGGCCTAGGAGCGTGGAAGCCACACAGGCGGGACCTGTCCAAGTTGTTGTGGTTGTGCGGGAACCACAATCACCCAGTGGGCCTTAAAGGATATGTATTGTCCCTGACCATAGTTACAGCTCCAGACGTATGCGCTGCCATGCACTTTGGTACACACTGACAGGCTCAAGGACTGGCCCACCTTCTGTTCAACAAAATTGTACAGGGCTGGTACTGCCTTCTTCACAAAGACAGCTTGGGACTCTCCACCTCGGCTCGGCACAAGCCATCAGTTCTCTGAAATGTCTACCACCTGAAAAGGGAGGGACTGCAGCACCAGCAACTTATACAGGAGCACATTTAGCTTCTGTACGTTGGATGAGTGGGCACATACTGTTGTCTCTTGGACATGGCTTGGCCAATGGATTGCTGGCGAAATGACTGACTCGGATTAAGAGGAGGAGGAGCATCTGGAGCGACAGAGGATGGGTATGACACACAGGAGGTGGTGGAGCCTTGGCTGGCTGGAACAGAGAGCGGCGTGCCACTGGGTAATGCAGCAGGCTGGACCACCACTTTGGAGCCAACTCTCCCAGGCCGCTTTATGGTGATGCTGCAAATGTTGACGCAGGGCTGTGGGGCCAACATTGGGACCCTGGCCACACTTCGCCTTCTGCCTACACATCTTTCATATAGCCATGTTAACCTCTTGAGGATGCTTGATGAAAAACTACCACATCGCTGAGTAGCTGATCTTCCTAACAACAGTCCCTGCCGCCAACTCACTGCCGCCGCCGACTCCGGGGACCCTCTTCCACTACATCCTGGGAAGGTAGCCTGCCGTGCAGCAAGTGGTCTACCCCGAGCACATTTTCCTCCAGACTTTCCCCTTCTGCCACCATGGTGATCGCAAAATCCGTCACTCTCCATCACTCCAAGCCTTTAAAAGTGCCCTCAAAACCCACTGATGTCCTCCTCAGGTTCCTTAACTGTGTCTGCTTAAGATGCCAAAACGCCTGCAACACCACCTCCCACGCCACTCTCCTCATCACTACTTGCCCGTCTAGTGGAAGAAGTGGTGAGTGTCTCCTCCACTTCTTGTATGGGCAGTAGTGCTGATTGTCCTCACTGAATAGTGGAGCTGAACCCAAAGCATAAGATATAACGGACATTTGACTGGGGGGTTTCAGCTGTCACTTGTGATGAAGTGGATGATCATGTTAACCAATCGATGACGGCAGATGGGTTGCTGGTCGAGACACGACCACTAGCTGATACCGGGAGATCAGGCCTCTCATTGAGACTCCTGCTGCCACTCACCCCTAGTCTGCGGCGACCTCTGCTTGATGAATTTAGGCCTCTGCAACTCCTCTGTGCCCATCCTGCCACTTCTCTGCCTGACATACTTAGTGCGTATATGGGGGAGGACAAAACGCTATACTACACTGTAAACAGGATTTGTCAATAACAGCAGCAGGTGTGTAACTATCTATGGCCTTTCACTAAGTAGTAACTAGGCCCTGAAGACAAAGTGGTATGTGATGCTCTGATGAGGGCAGTTCAATGTGCTCCAGTACGCTTGGAAAATGTTTTTTTGAGAGACTGGCCTGCGTGAAAATGAATAGGGCCTGATGCATCAGAGTACATTGATCATGGTGCGAGACCAACACTTCAGAAATATGGATAGTGCAAAACAGATTTAAGGCGCTGCTCTCCAGTTACAGACATTCTTCCGCATCAGACCACAAGTAATTATTGAGGAAATGCTTTACGGTAATCTTAATTTTTATTAATATTAGGATAAGGTATATATGCCAAAATCTGTATATGTTCTCTTCATGCTGCTGCCAACTCCAGAGTGTTTTTCAGGCAATATATGGGATCCCCATTCTGCTGCCAACTCCAGGGTGTGTCTTTCAGGCAATATATGGGCTCCTAATGCTGCTGCCAACTCAACTCCAATGTGTTTTTCATGCAATATATGGGCTGCTTATGCTGCTGTCAACTACAGGGTGTGTCTTTCAGGCAATACATGGGCTGCTTATGTTGCTGCCAACTCCAATGTGTTTTTCAGGCAATATTTTGGCTCCTTATGCTGCTGTCAAATCCAGGGTGTGTCTTTCAAGCAATATATGGGCTCCTGATGCTGCTGCCAACTTCAATGTGTTTTTCAGGCAATATATAGGCTCCCCATGCTGCTGCCAACTCCAGGGTGTTTTTCAGGCTATATATGGGCTCCCCATGCTGCTGCCAACTCCAATGTGTCTTTCAGGGAATATATGGGCTCCTAATGCTGCTGCCAACTCCAGGGTGTGTTTTTCAGACAATATATAGACTCCTTATGCTGCTGCCAACTCCAGTGTGTCTTTTATGCAATATATGGACTGCTTATGCTGCTGCCAACCCCAATGTGTTTTTCAGGCAATATATGGGCTGCTTATGCTGCTGCCATTTCCAATGTGTTTTTCAGGCAATATATGGGTTCCTAATGCTGCTGCCAAATCCAGGGTGTGTCTTTCAGGCAATATATGGACTCCTTATGCTGCTGCCAACTCCAGTGTGTCTTTCAGGCAATATTTGGTCTCCTTATGCTGCTGCCAATTCCAGGGTGGGTTTTTCAGGCAATATATGGGCTCCTAATGCTGCTGCCAACTCCAATGTGTTTTTCAGGCAATATATGGGCTCCTTATGCTGCTGCTGCCAACTCCAGTGTGTTTTTTCAGGCAATATATGGGCTCCCTGTGCTGCTGCCAACTCCAATGTGTCTTTCAGGCAATATACGGGCTCATTATGCTGCTGCCAACTCCAGGGTGTGTTTTTCAGGCAATATATATACTCCTTTTGCTGCTGCCAACTCCAATGTGTTTTTCAGGCAATATATGGGCTGCTTATGCTGCTGCCACTTCCAATGTGTTTTTCAGGCAATATATGGGCTCCTAATGCTGCTGCCAAATCCAGGGTATGCCTTTCAGGCAATATATGGGCTTCTAATGCTGCTGCCAACTCCAGTGTGTTTTTCAGGCAATATATGGGCTCCTCATGCTGCTGCCAACTCCAATGTGTCTTTCAGGCAATATATGGGCTCCTAATGCTGCTGCCAACGCCAGGGTGTGTTTTTCAGGCAATATATGGACTACTTATGCTGCTGCCAACTCCAGTGTGTCCTTCAGGCAATATATGGTCTCCTTATGCTGCTGCCAATTCCAGGGTGGGGTTTTCAGGCAATATATGGGCTCCTAATGCTGCTGCCAACTCCAATGTGTTTTTCAGGCAATATATGGGCTCCCTATGCTGCTGCTGCCAACTCCAGTGTGTTTTTTCAGGCAATATATGGGCTCCCTGTGCTGCTGCCAACTCCAATGTGTCTTTCAGGCAATATACGGGCTCATTATGCTGCTGCCAACTCCAGGGTGTGTTTTTCAGGCAATATATATACTCCTTTTGCTGCTGCCAACTCCAATGTGTTTTTCAGGCAATATATGGGCTGCTTATGCTGCTGCCACTTCCAATGTGTTTTTCAGGCAATATATGGGCTCCTAATGCTGCTGCCAAATCCAGGGTATGCCTTTCAGGCAATATATGGGCTTCTAATGCTGCTGCCAACTCCAGTGTGTTTTTCAGGCAATATATGGGCTCCTCATGCTGCTGCCAACTCCAATGTGTCTTTCAGGCAATATATGGGCTCCTAATGCTGCTGCCAACGCCAGGGTGTGTTTTTCAGGCAATATATGGACTACTTATGCTGCTGCCAACTCCAGTGTGTCCTTCAGGCAATATATGGTCTCCTTATGCTGCTGCCAATTCCAGGGTGGGGTTTTCAGGCAATATATGGGCTCCTAATGCTGCTGCCAACTCCAATGTGTTTTTCAGGCAATATATGGGCTCCCTATGCTGCTGCTGCCAACTCCAGTGTGTTTTTCAGGCAATATATGGGCTCCCTATGCTGCTGCCAACTCCAATGTGTCTTTCAGGCAATATATGGGCTCATTATGCTGCTGCCAACCCCAGGGTGTGTTTTTCAGGCAATATATATACTCCTTTTGCTGCTGCTGCTGCCAACTCCAGGGTGTGTCTGTCAAGCAATATATGGGCTCCTTATGCTGCTGCCAACTCTAGTGTGTCTTTTAGGCAATATATGGGCTCCTTATGCTGCTGCCAACTCCAGGGTGTGTTTTTCAGGCAATATATGGGCTCCTCATGCTGCTGCCAACTCCAGGGTGTGTTTTTCAGGCAATATATGGGCTCCCCATGCTGATTCCACCTCAAGGCTCTGTAATTGTGCAGCTCTGTGACAGCGATTCTAATAGCGATGTCTCTGATCTACATGTCATACTTCTTTACAGTGTTATTTTACTAACCCAGCATGCATCCTATGCATGTTACAGCAAGGCAATGTTCTACAACACTATTGGGGCTCTCGGAAGGCCAGAAATAGCCATTTTTAATAGCGTTTTGCAGCGAATAAATTTGGACCCAAACATTTTTTCCGGAAAATCGATCTTTTCATAAATTCACTCATCTCTATTGTCATTGTCATTGGGTTAAAACAATGTCATTCCATATGTTTTCGCTGTGGTGCTAGTGTTTATGTGTTGAGAAACAGACTTTTTGCACATAGTGTCCGCTCCGCTTGACGCTAAAGGGGCCCAATTTTAGAGCGCCGATGCTGGTTGTGTGTGGCTGGTTGTAACTGGCACTACCTATCGTTCGCTGCAGCATGGTCCTATTGTTAGATGTAGTGTCGTCTTGAACGCTATGACCTCGGGACACCACCTAGCGTTCTCCATTGGTTCTGCAGTGAATCAGGGAGAGCGCTTCTACTGCGCCCGCTTCTACAGCGCCCACCAGACATCACCTTTATCACTGCTAGACAGGATAGCACAGCATCACTTGTCCAGCCGCTACATTAGGTTACAGCGCCATGCACCCACGTGCAGCGGATGCTCTAAGAGCCGCTACATAGACACTCAAATGTGTGGTGCTAGTCTTAAATTAGCCTCCACATAGTAATGAAAGGGTAAATATCTTGCTTTTCATATCCGAGGCCCCAAATAAATACTTTGATATGTTGGAGCACCTCCCATCTATTTTCGTACTTTTGCTTAGTAGAAGTTGAGCTTGATGTGTCCTTTTGTAACCCAACTGATACTATCATTATAAAACCAGAGATTAGGTCATCTGCTCTTCATTTGGGTAAGCCAGAGTGATTTTCTAGAGACTAGACCCAATATGGAGTGTGTATAGGGCTCCATGCACTATCTATTAGGATAAAATGATGTTTAAATCACCTGCCAGCTACTTTCTGGGTGTTCTGTGTAATAATAGCTGAACAATTTTAGCTGTCATTTTAGGACATCTTTCAGCAAGCTCTTCAATTTGCTGGCTGCAATCAAACACAGATAACACACACACACACACACACACACACAATTTTATCAGCAATTTCCTTCTAAACTGATGATCTGCTGCTTAGTGTAGAGTCAGGTAAGGTAAAACAAGAGATGATAAGAGAGAGTAATTGTGTTTTTAAAGAGAAGTGGTGAAGTGTGTACGCATTATAAGCATCTGTCAAAGAGCAGCGTGATTCAAAGCTTTGTGATCCAAGCAAAGCGTCCAGTGCATGTGCCGACACAGCATGTCTATGCTAATGACACAGGATGTATAGATCAGCAGCACTATGTCGTCTCATTACTTCTCTCCACCAGGAATACACATATTGCTATTGTTTCATTCTCGCCAAAATATGTTGCTTTTAATGCCTTCTGTGTTATTGTGAAAATTAACAGACAGATAAAGCTAATTGGCCTGTGCCGAGGGAGAAGTCTAGTTTAGACATAGTGATGCTTAGGTTGGTGCACAGGGCATATAGGACAGGTCATAATTAATGTTGGGTGAACCCCTATAAGTTCGGGTTTAGCAAGTTCGGACGAACACTGAACAAAAAAGTTCAGTTCGTGGACCTAACTGGATGCCGACTAGAACCCAAACCCGGTCTCCATTGAAATCAATAGAGACCCTAAATTTAGGAACCAAAATTGGCCAATGCAGAGTGTACGGCAGCAGTATGCGGCTGTACTACTTACCTGAACCCCATGTATGGTCATTCTTTCCTTTGTCAAAATGTTAACAGCCGGTGCTTAAGAAAGATGGATGCCACCATAAGGGAGTACAATTTACATTGCAAGCTGCTGCCAGTGTCTCTCTCATGGGGGCAGCTATTTCTCTGAAGCCCCTGTCGTAAACATTTTGACAAAGAATGCCAACCACCAACCGGATCACGGGGCTCAGGTAAGTTGTACAGCCGCTTCCTGGTTCTGCACATTCTGCATTAGGTTAAACTGGTTAATGGGCTGCTCAGCAGCCCATTAACTAGCTTTTCGTGTTTGGACCACATACCAAACCTGGAACCTGAACTCACAAAGTTTGGTATGAACTATGTGGCTGGGAGGGATTGATGCAATTAGTTGTCAAGAAAAACTTTTTGGGGTTCTCTGCACAAATTTCCATGCCTGTGGCATTGTAGTCTAGACCAGTGGTTTTCAATCTTTTTACGCCACGTGCCTCCTAGCGAAAAGCAGTTACAACCAAATACCCCCAAGGAGGAGATCAATTCCTAATGCTCCCCAAATAAATAGGTTATGGGCTTTGTAGCACTTTTTGAAGCAAGAAAGAATAATGTTTTAACTGTTAAAATAGTATACCATACCGGTCATACCCCTCTTGTTGGTAAATCCTTGCTGAAGATCCCCCCGGTTACGAGTACTGCAGGTTGATAAACAGTGGTCTACACTCAACCCTAAACAACAACTGCATGTGTGTCTATTTTTCATGAACATCATATGAGAATCTTATACTTTTGTACCTGTTTTTAGCCTCTGGAAACTGTAAAATCTGAATAAAATGAAGTGCTGCAGCCTTTGCCTTCAGTTTTTTTATTGTAACATTGGGTTATATATGAATTTTTATAGAAATGCCAAAATAGAATATTTACTGATTCAGCACTGCACTTTATATATAATATATATATATATATATATATATATATATATATATATATATATATATATATATATATATATGTATTACAGGTATAATGCTGATAACATGACCAGATGTCGAGGTGCTGAGAATTCCTGCGCATCCAATCCCAACTCATAATGGGCTTCACAAGATAGTAATGGTGTTTGCAGTAAATACCTCGGAGCCCTTAATGAGCAGCCATGATGTGATTCCTCTTCTTTATTATGCATATGTCAATGTGGCCTATAATGAAACTTTAGGAGCTGATCTCTCTGACTCATGCTGTTCTGATAATAAGGATAATGGAAGTTCCTTATTTGCTCATCTATTATGTAATAAAACTCAGCCCCATTGTGCTCTTCCTCTCTGGAAGAGTAAAATGTGTACTTACAAACACACACAAACCATTGAGATGGTAAAACAGAAACTTCACTTATTGTTCTTAAATCTAGTAAAATCCCAGAAAATATGTTTTCACATAGTGGATTAAAAGCACTTAAATATTTTCTTTGATAATTGTGGGTGACCCTATTGTGGTAATTTAGGCCCTGTTTTTTCCTTTTTTTTTACTAGTCACCTGTTTAGGGTACAAAGTTGTGCATTAATTATCTGTTGAATTAATTCCTTGTATTCTATGACCAAACTTTAGGGTGAACAGTTTAACTATGCAAGTCATGCTTACATGTTAGTCTCTAGTAAGGTAAGTCAGAACCGATCAAAGAAAAATGATACAATTATAGTTCTGTATGTCTTTGATGCTAAGAAAATCAGCTTGGTTTGGTAGGGGGTAACCCTTACAGAAAACTGCTCTCTTCTATGCTGCTCGTAATGGAATTGCCTATGTATTAATGCCCCCTTGGTTTGTGGGACATCTTATAAAAAACAAACACCCCCCTTTCAGCTCAGTTTTCAGTCCAGTTCAATTCAGTTTCTTGAAAATTTCAGTCCATTTTTTTTTGGCGGGGGAGGGGGGTTAAAGCTGTACCCTTTATTCAAAGTATGGCCTTACCAGTGATTTGTAAAAAGAACATTTTTGTTCTTACATCCTAGGTTCTAATTCACCATGCACAGTTTCGAGAATCCCATATATTTGTAAGATTAGTGTTTTCTGCCTTGCCGGAAGTGCTGCTTTAACTGTTGTGTTTCATTTTTTGAGTATACTCGCGTTCTACCCCAGCTCTCCTTTACCCTTCATGTCATTTAATGTAGAGTATATCTGAAAGGCACCATCCTGCCAAAGTGGTAACATACAGCAAAACTGCAATAAAAGGACTCTTACCCTTCCCAACATACACTGACAACAACTCCTACCATAGTATCTCCCCTGCCAGTGACCTCCTCTTGCAGTGATGAATGCACTACCTGGCAATATTGGAAGCACCCTGGGGGTGGAGCTCAGCAGCTTGTAGACTGGTCATGGGCAAACTGGGAACAGTAATTTCCCAGGCTGAATTTTGGCCCCTGCTTTAATCCTAATACATTTGGTGGCCAGTCATCAATGAACCATATTAGGCTGGGTTCACACCAAATCTATGTGATTGTCAAAAAACTTGCGATGACAAGGAATCAGGAATCTCTTCAGGCAAGACTTTTTCTGATTGTTGTTTAGTCACAAACTTATATGAGCAGTGTTTTATTTGCGAGGATGAAGGAGGTCTTCTGGCCCATTTTCATGGAACAATTAGCACACTAATAATCACTCGTTGGCTGAGCATTTTATCATTTTGGCTGGCATACAATTTCTCATTGATCGTTTTAACGTCATCATGTGGAAACAGAAATCTAAAAATAGGAATATAAACTATGATCAATTTAACTAACTTTTCCCGAAAAATCTTTCATTGCTAACGCAAGTCGATCATTCATGGCTTTCATATGCAATCACTTTTTTCCTATGCAACTTGTATCTGGAAATGTACCATAAGTGTTTCTAAGTAAAGAAGTTATTTGCTTTGCCTTGCATGCAAGCCCAGTGGTTGCAAATATCTTATGCTCTGCATAATAAGAAGGAGTGAACTACTTAATATCAAATAGATTAGTAAATATGTATGTGCTGTAGGCAATGTAATTTCAATTATAAATGTTATGAGGCTCCTACTGCAGCAACCCAGAGAGGCCAGGTACATATTTAGCTAATAAATCAATAGCCCCGCTAGTAGTTCTTTTCTGATTCTGCTTTTGCTCTTTTGCTTCATAATGCATTATCTTATAACTAACTTATGCCACTTAGAGAATTGTCATTTACTTTTGGAAATGGTAAGAGCTGTAATGATCCTGTAATGGTTTAGTCTACCTAGAATTGATATTTCAGCTTTGTTTTGAAGCTCTTGTCAAAGCAGCTTGTGCCCTCTGAACCAATATAACAGCTTTAACCCCTTCAAGACCTAGGCAGTTATGACCTAGGATACCTAGGGTCAATATTGTAGTTTGGTCTAACACACCGTTAATTTTACATGTATTAGTTTAGGACCATGTTTGGTGTCCATGAGGAAAGCCTGCCACTAAGCATCTGAGTCTATTTTCTCAGCTCCTAAGCCCTACAGTGAGGCATGCATGTCATAACCAGGCCAAACTTTCCTCTGATGGAGAATCAAGACCACACCACACACTGCAGCAGCCAGTGCTTTTCTCCCACCCTGATTATTACTGTTGGGACATCCCTGACGTTATAAATAACCAAGTGCTGCATCCTCCATATGTCACAGAAGAAAAAAAGCCTTTTTACTACTTCCCGTAAAGGTCTTTTCTTCTGGACATGTGGAGGACACAGCACCCTTATTATTTTGTTAATATTTTTTTTAATTGACTTTTTAATTCCATGGTTAATCCTCCTCAGTTACTGCTGTTTATGAACTGGCTTGTTGAGGGAACCTGGGGTATACCCACTTATTTTATTTCAGTTTATCTAGGTATTGGAAGGGGTGCAAGGAGCCATAGTATGTGCTGCAGCATGCAGTCATCCAAACCTGGAAAATGTGAGTACAGCCAGCCCCATATTCACGGAAATAGGTGAACGGCATAGTCACGAATACAGTGAATTCACAATTTCAAAGAAAAAAACGCTTTCCTCGCCAGAGATCCACTGCCAGTCCCTCAGCAGATCGGGTCCTGAGCACCATCATCTTGAGGGAAATGCACAGAGTGCCATTTCCTGCACTGTGCGTGGCTCCACCTGCCTGCCCATTCACTTAAAAAGGGTGGGCAGGAGCATGCAGAGTGCACGGAATGCTACTCTGTGCACTGCGTCTGTTAGGACACAGCCCATACCCGGGGGAATGTATGGCGCTGGTTCAAGGTGAGTTAAGGGATTTTTCTTTGTAAACCCCCTCCAAGGCAAATGCGAGTAACCGAAACCGCGAATGCCGAACACTCAAATATGGAGGGCTTGCTGTATATCCAATAGTATATTAGTAGATATTTAATTTTAAAGAGTTAAAATATAACACAGATATATATATATATATATATATATATATATATATATTACTTGATTATACTTAGTATGTCATGAAAGTGGACCACATCCCCTTTTTAGATGTAAAGCTCTGCCTCCTCCATTCATTGCCACTGTTGTGTGTGGCAATGATGTCATTGTCACACCTATGCAATGACTGATCGCCTGCCATTTTAGAGAGAGGGACAGCAAATAAACAGCATTACAGGACTATTCAAAAAGAGAAAATATCCATTTCTATCTCTACACCATAATATGGGAGTATTAGCAGGGGCTAATGTATTTCACAAGTCCAGTGGGTTTTTCGCAACTATTGTAAATTCTAAATAAATAATCTATACAATAACTTAATTACCAAAATCTAAATGGCTAATATAATTACTTTCCTTCAAGGACTGAAATGATATGACTATATTAATATATGATTACTCAAGTGTGCATAATGCAGATATAAAGCTTTACACATTTCTAAACATTTGATTTAGTAAGTGAGATGGTAGTTTTTTTATAGTAAGCAAAAACCCGTTGATGTAAAATCTCTCTGATAAGTAAAATATAGGCTTATCTGACCTTATTCAATGCAAAAACACACAATAAAATCTTGAAACCTAATCTCATAATCATTTTTTATGGCTATAAAAATAAAACACACCACAATCCGCATTGCCTAAATAAATACCTCCCAGGTGGGTATGTGGTGTGTACACGCTGCTCGATACTTTCCTTTAGGATACTCTTGATTGAGAGCTGGCTGAATTTTGGTTGGGCTTGTCTGGCATCATAAACCTGTTCACTCTGCTGCTGCTTTTTTATATGTACCCCATAGGTGCCCATAGGAATTCCTGCCAGCAAAGAAAATCTGTTGATTGGTTCGGGGTAACATGCATTATCAGGGTAGATCCCAGATTAATACTTTAGTAGAATTTGTTTCAAGAGATAAATAAAAACTTATGGCTACTTGTTTGACCCTAAAAACAGTATTTGGGGATGTAGATGTCTTGGGAATGTTATTATGGGAGGAATTTCCTTTTGTGGCAATGCTCTTTGTTACTGTAATAAAAAGAAAACAGAGCAAATGGCCGCACCAACAACAATTCATCAAAGAAGTGTGCAGGCTTGGGTACCTGGATCCCACATATATACAACAAGGAGGCTTCCACACCCCAAGACACAACACCAAGTCTGGACTCTCCATTTGCCCTGAGGAAGCGACGATCCGTCGCCTAACGCGTAGGCGGGGGGAGGGGCGTGGTGACGGCTGGCACATGTAAGATTTATGGTTGGTTGTCCCTCTTGTTAACCTGCTGTGTCCCCTGGTATGGTCATTTTCTCTTACTTTTTATGCATATTTAGGTGTACACTGCTTACATTTTCTTGCACATGGTCACTTTAGCACTTATAGTATCATTAGAGTTGTTTATTAATTGTATATATAGCACATATCACTTTTTGCTTGGAGCACTAGGATCCATTCGGTTTTCATAGGGACACATGCTTGATATCTGACCTAGTTACTTGTGCATTACCACCAGCGCCCTCTAGTGGAATGTGCATACAATCTGTTTTGAATGTATTTTAACCTGTGTAGTGTCTAGATGAATTAATAAAAGTGATCATTGTTATCATTTAAACGGAGTGTTGCTGATTGTGTCTTTGGGTTGGGGGCTGTGTGGAAGCCCCCTTGTTGTATATATGTGTAATAAAAATAACTTTATTAAATCCATCCAGGTTTCCGGATCTGGATCTGTTGCTCTACCCAAAACAAGAGCAACAGATCCAGATCCGGAATCTTTCACTGCTACTGTATGGATGATAGCTGAAACAGGAAATGCAGCAAAATATGCTTGCAAAATATTACATGAGTTCCTAGGATTGAACATTCTGAATGGTATACCCTCAGACAAATGGCCTCCTTCGTAACAGACTGTTCAGAGCTTAAGGACACTGCAAGTGATTTTCCGTTCCCAATTAAAGTCAGGAAATCGGGTGATCCCTGCCAACTTATAGATTGCGTGCAATCAGGTGCTTGTGCGATACACATCTGACATATATAGATGGCATAAACACCATTTTTTATAAAAGGACAGCGTCAGTTCCAGTCCCCTGGAAGATCCCACTTGCTCCTGGGCCTTTGCCCTTGGACTGTTTGACCACGGTTGATTAGATCTCCTTGTATGGCCCAGATTTGCGATTGACCATGAACCATGAACATGAGCTGCCTGTGTTGTCCTTGATCTGATCTACCATCCACAAACCTGAACTGCCTGCATTGACTTTGGCCTTATTTATCATTTACAATCCTGATCTGCCTGTATTGACCTTAGTCTTATCTATAATTTACAATCCTGAATGGCCTGCATTGACCTTGGCCTAATCTATAATTTACTGTTCTAAACTGTCTGCATCTACAGCTTCATGTTTCCACCTGGACATTGTTTTTGCCCAGTAGCCCTTATTTAGTTGCTTCAAGGTAATCTTCACTGTTAGAGCCAGAAGTCTAGCCTCCACTTGATGGCGATGACCTAGATTTTGGGGTTCTTAAATCAAAATGGACTTCAGCACAGTGCAGCTGGGGCCGTTAAAATGCAAGCTTATGCGTCTCACCTGTGCAACCTAGAGGGCCGATACCTGGGCACACCACCCAGCCAAACCCATAGCCACCTTCCAGGGCCTAAGGGGAGATAAGAGGAGGAGACTCCGGTAGACTCAGAACCTTGGGTGACACCATATGACAACGACATAGACTACAATGTAAACACAGTCCATAGCCAATGACAAAAAAGTCAGTGAACCTGATGAGATACATGACAACCGTGGTCACCTGGATATTTACTGCAAGCAGTGACGGATTGGTGCCCAAAATAAACCCATTATTTTAGTCAACCAGTCAGCCCCTGATCAGTCCATGACATCCCATGTTTCAAAGCAGAGGCTAGAGCATTGCAGGGAAAGAATTGGCAAGGGTTAGATGTTGCTGCCCAAATTTAGGGTATAGAAGCTTTAGTATTGTAGGAGGACATAATGTGGCAGGAGTAGGCATTGATCACCACTGACTTGATGCTGAGGTTATAGCACTGACATGGGGCTGAGGAGGGGGGGGGGGCACTATGGAGGTAATGATTGAATGGTGTATTAAAAGCAACAGCCCAACTATCCTGCAAAGCTGTGCAGCCAACCGGAAATTCTTCCAGGTCTCCCTATGGCCAGTCCGCCCTTAACAGGAATTGAAACATGGTACATCTGATTTGGGTTAGTGGAGCGGTTTACTTAAAATAAGGAGGACATGTTTCCCTATCAGCACCTCAGGGTACTCAATGGCAGGAAAAGTATAGCTAGACATCTGCAACCTACAAATGATACAGAGTTTGATGTACTTATTAATATGGCAGAAGCTGGAAATCAGAGGCATAACTGAATGTGGATGTTATATCTGTAGGAATACATCAAGGTAACTGTACTTTCACAGACATAAATATGACAAGGCCCTTGAGAAGATGACCAGTACCCTTCTGTGCAGGGCAATTTTCTGTCTCCTGCTGCCTGAAATCATCGAAAAAATCTTACTTTACCGCAATCCCACTTGTGCAGCTCACCTGACAAGAGTGTGTAGCCTAATAGGGTGTACTAACACCCCAAGTACAATCCAAATTCTTTCAAGGATAGCCAGTGGTCATATTTACTAAAACTTTAAATTTATTATTGAAGTTTTAAAAAGCATAAAGTAGTCTCACCCAAATAGAATCCAAAAAATTGTCATAAAAACATGGCTACATCTGTTGTCCCATCATCAATGCATTTCAAGCTTGGTCTTAATTATACATGCTTCATCATGACGGAACAACAATGTAGCCATCTGTTTTTGACAATTTGGGTGAAGCTTTTGAAAACATATTAAAAAATGTCAAGTTTTAATAAATATGACTACTAGCTATTCTTGGATGTAAGTGCAGACTTTGTAGCTCCGCTATTTCAGCCCTCCGTGCACTTTGGCAGACATTCAAATCTTTACAGGTGCTCTGAAAAGAATATTTTCACTTTGGCAGTTACAAGGCCCTTGCATGCTCTGTGGGATCACAGTAAAGATAAGATTTTCAGCTGATCGTGTTTCAGGCAGTCAGGCATCCCAAGTTAGGAAGCCCCAGGGACAAGAACCAAAACTCAGGATTTTGCATTCACAGGTTTTGGTCCTAGTTTCAGAGTGATCCACTTTAAATGGCTCCCTGTCATGGCTCATATAGTAAACTCTTCCCTGTAAATGTAACCTAATTGGAAATATCACGTTGCAGTGACTTGCTTTTAAGGGGCAGCCATGACTCAGTGGTAAAGGATCCAATCTTGTGACCATAGGCGGAAGCAAGAGAATTGCAGGGAAAAACTGTGGGTAGGTTTGGATGTTAGGGTGGGACCCTAACCTCATTAATCTCACAAATCTCATGAATATGGTTGCTCCCTCTGCACCCCCTGTAGTTACACCCCTGGGCAGATATGTAACTTAGACATTTTAAGGAGGGCTGTCATGGCTTATACAGTGATATTTTTTCAAACTACCAAAGACTGAAACAGCAGGGACCAGTAATGTTTACTGTCCATGATGTAATGTGAGCACAAATCTGATAAAGAAGGTGGAGAAGCCCCTACGGCAGAGCCCCAAAGTGTTTGACACCATTGCATCCTTGTAGTTTTGTCCATGCCCTCAAACTGGACTGACACAATGATTTCCAGGGAGCACCCTCACTCGGTTGGAATTACTGACAAGCCCCCCCATCCCCGTCTGAGCTCCTGCACTTACTACAATCCAGCCATTTTCAAATGCGACACAGCAAAGCCATGCAGTGGCATCTGCTCCTTCCTGGTTGTGCCTGTTTTCTAATGTAAGCTGGCAGTAGCTCACACAACAAGAAAGCAGGGGATTCCTGTGCTTCATTCAGCGCTGGATCATGGCTCGGTAAGTGCAAGAGGTTGCGCTCGAATGCTGTTTCACCTAAAAGCTTTTAATCATGCTCAGCCTATAAGCCTGGCTTAAAAGAGCCTGTCTGAAAACCACACAGGGTTTCTACATAAGCCCATTATGAATACTTCTCTTATTATGTCATAATGCAGTTTCAATTAGAACAGAGGGACTGGTGAAACTGGTGAGGTGACAATGGCTGATTTAAAACAATCACAAATTTATTGCGTGCAGTAGGGGAAAATTTCAGCAATGTCTGCTATACATGTATCATGACACATATCACACGGAAAATCAAAAGCAGGGTTATAGGTAATGTCTAAAAAAATGATTTTCTTTTAAAATTTAACTTTGATTCTTTTTTTTCTGATCTAATATTTTCTTTTATGTTTTTTTGCATTCTATTAAAATGCGATGTTGAAATATACTGTATTTCATATACAATACTCGATTCACTCTATAGTAGGGAAATAAGATAAGTTTTAAAAAAGACAGCTAGGATCTGCCTGGATCTGTTTAGTTTTAGAAACCCAAAGTAATTTCATTTCAGGTGTATTATCCAAGGAAAAGAATTGTGCAAAATATCATTTCATCTTCCTCTAACAATAGGATGTTTCCCACTTTAGCCGGCAACTGTACAAATACAAGGATTTGAGGCTTCTGAAAAACTCTCAGAGCAAATGTTACAGCTACTAGCGCAGCAAATGTAATTCCCGATACACAGGCTCCATGGCGGTATTTCAAACATGGAGAGATTACAAGAGGCAAAATGTCCTACTTGATAGATCAACAGGCAGAAAACACAATGTTATGCTGCACGTTATACACCAGGACAATGCCAGGCTGCCTGTAGGGAGACATTAAAAATGTCAGACTTGCCTAATATAATGTAATAGAGGCAATGCTGCTATTGATTTCCATGGTCCATTTCACTAGGTAGGATATTTGGAGGTCCTCTTTGACAAATTTACCTGGCACTTGGGTGTAATAAAGTCATGCTGCTATAATCACCCTTTTTGCTTAAATCATAGCACCCTAAAAAGTGTCATGAGCTCCATCTAATGGGTAAGCTGCAATAGACAATAGCATGTAGGCTCCATAGTGATTGTTTAGGAAAACAGACTATTAAGTTGAAGGTAAAGCACTTTTCTATAAAAGAAAAGCAGTGTAACTGGGTTTTATTCAGTTTCAGGGAACATAAGCCATCATGTCCATCCGCTCAGGGGGCCCTTAAGTGGGTTAAAACTATAAAAAAAGAAACAAAATGTGCCCTGCCACTTGTTTCTCTAAACTTCTGTTGTCGCTGCTGTTCATGTAACCTGCCATTATCCAGTGGGTTTTGCCTCCAGGTTGTCAGAGGACCTTATTGGTCACATGGAAGTTAATTCCAGGCTCCGGGAAGCATTTTAGCAGTGTCAAGCAACCTGACGTGGGATCCTGTCATGAAACTGCTAGTTGGACCTGGGTTTAGCTGTGTGTTAGAGTGATCCTGTTGTGAAATCTAGCTTGCCAAAGCACTTGCAATTTCATTTATTTGTGATTTTTTTAACAAATGCAGACTAGCGAGCAGCACAAGAAGAGAAGTGGAATTTCAGAAGGGACCCCAGGAAACATGGTAGCAGTTATTCTGGAAGGGCTTTAACACTTGAGGCTGCAGCTATAAAATCCAGGCAAGATGCACATTGCATACTATTCATGTGTACTTCTCCTATCTATCCTATGACATCACATATACAGCATACAGTACTGCAAACGCTAAGCAGTTCTCACAGACTCAAGGCCCAAGTTGTGAAGACCCTCCCAGGCCACCAGCTCCCTTTGGTCATGGGCCCCTTGCTTAGGAAGCAATTGGTGGTGCTAGCACCTGCTGTGCATCATCATGTCACAAACCCACGTAGAGACAAAGGATTGGGTTTTGTTGCAAGGAGATATGTTTTACAGCCATGACCTCATCATAGTAAGGTTCAGGTTTGGTAGTATACAATTACCAGGAATCTCAGAGGTGTTACTGTGTCTTGGTGGTTGCCAATGGCTAATGTATGTAATGGAATCTGCCATGGATAACGTTTTGAAAAAATAGTGAAAGTTATAATATTGAGGAATAGGTGCCTATAGATGAGTTTGTTTTACATGTTTTTGAACAATTAGATGTGATCCGCCCTATGAAAGTGTACCTAAAAGCTTACTTGCCCCCTACCCTGATATGCCTAAGCCATGTTACTGTTCCCCATTCTTCTGTTGGCGTGAGAGGTCAAAGGTCCTCAGATCATTTTATCTCTTTCTTGCATGCCTTAATTGTGGTCAGAGGCATATACGGTTTTCAAAAGGGCCTGATAGCAAAATTCATAGTTGACCCTCTCAGAAAATGCTGCATACTGCTCTGGGGCCTGGGCTGGTGACAGTGGGGCCCAGTGTGCTCTGTTTCTGTTACATCATACTGCTGCAGTATGCAGTGTCAGTGCACTGTCTGCAGGGAGCCCCAGGGGTCAGGGCTGTAGGCAGAGGCTCAGCTATGCTTTCTGGAACCCGGAGCAAAGATTTAAAATTGTGCCATCCACCTCTGCTCAGGCCCTCCTTTGGTTCCCCCTTGACCTGCTGCACCCAGGGCATGTGCCCCCTGCCCCCCAAGCTACGTCCCTGGCTAGCACTTTGTTTCCCAGAATTCCATACACTGAGGGCAGGGGGTGGGGTCCTGACTTTCTCTACAGACAGCGTGCACTTCATACTGTGGTAGCACCCCAGACAGAAACAGACCATACAGGGCAGCCCACAGGGGACTCAGCTTGCATCAGTATTTTTCTGTCATGGGTCCTGTAGTAGCTGCCTTTTTCTGGGCACATAAAGGCAATATTGTGCACAGCATCTGCTGGTGAACCTAAATGGTCCTGGGATGCAGATACTGCAGCCCAAAAATGTTCTAGGGTGAGTAATTCTGCAAAAATGTGGGCTTTCTAGGGATAATTAACCAAAGGGAATGTTACAAGCAATCAAAAGTGACTACACAGTAGGCCCCTCATGCAGCCTAAATGGGTGCTCTGCTTCTATTGGTATTGCAACTTATGATCATACAAGAGACTCAAAAAACTCAGAAACTGTAAGAAAAATAAAAAATGAGATGCAGCAGATAACAGCCATACAGTTCCCACCCAAATGTCACGGCTGGCCCTCAGTAAATGAGGGACATTTGCCTGTAGTGTTTAGATTGATCTTCAAATGAGTCTGGTTTCAAGTATTTTTAAAGAAAAAAGAATCAACTACATCCTAAAGGGGTGTTTTGGTTGCTCACATAGAACTGGACTGTAGCTCCAATAAAAAGTGCAGGGTATCAACCAATTGCCGGCTTATACTTATATTATAAACACCAGGCTGCTTTTTTACCATAAAACCAATGGGCTTATATATTATATATATTATCGACACTAAATGTCCTAAATGTTGAACCCAGGATCTCTTCATGTCACTCATTGGTTGCTATGGGTAATATACTGTATCACAGTCTATTGAGACACTGTATACTTTATTGTGTCACCCTGTATGGTGTGCCAGTATAAAATGGAGGCATCCCACACGATAAGAACATTTTAAAGCATAACCAAACCAGCCAAAATGTATCACTGAACACTTGTGTAATGTAATATGTGGATAAAAGTGCAATTTTAATGCTTTGTATGTACGTTTTTCATATTAAAATCGATGAATTGATCTGAAACCTTTCTCCTTTTGTGATGTCTGATTGAGGGGGCAATTAATCTGACTAGTGAAGTAAAAGTGGGTTACCTCACTATTTTGATATATTTGATTTATATCCATACAGTCAGAGGTCAAGCCCTCCCCGAGAAGCCAATGTCCCCCTAGGGTGGAGTCAGTAAATTAGGTAAGACAAGGATATCTCCCTTTTACCGCTAAGGCGCCATTATAAAAGCACAGACAATCTCTATGATCACACATTCAATGTCTGGAACTGAGAAATATACTCACAAACATCTTCTTCTCTATTAACAGTGTTGACTCATTTAGCTCCACGTTTAACTTCACCACATGACCTTGCTGTGTTCTATATAATAATTCTTTGCCTAGTAAAAAGAAATGAAATATTAGTTGCTGTTATGTTTGACAGTTGCTGCTATGTTTTAGTTACGGCTATTACAACAGGAGTCATTTTTAAAAGAACTAAATTGTAGCTATGCAATGCTTTAAAAATGACTCCTATTGTAATATTCTAAAAAAGTTAAATGTGCTCTTTATATTTATCATTACTGATGATGATGATAATAATAACAATAATAAAAAAAATTCTGTATAGCGTTATATCATACTCCATGGCACTTTACAAAGTTAGAATAAAAAAGTGCTAGAACAGACTATACAAATACATAGAACAACATTAGGTTATATAGGACATAACATAGTTACATAGATAATACGGTTGAAAAAAAGACAAGACAAGGCAACCAAGGGTGTTGGGGTAGGGGATGTTATTTTTATTTAATGTTTTTGTTTCTTTTGCTGACAACAGTTAATAGTAGAGATGAGCAAACTTTTGAAAAATTCGATTCGACTGATTCGCCAAATTTTCCAACAAAAATCGATTCGACCCGAATTTATTTGCGATGAATCGCTATTTAAAACGGCTATTTCTGAGCCTCCTAGAGAATCAATAGGGTTGTAAACCCTTGCTGTAACACGCATAGGATGCGTGCTGGGTTAGTGAAATAATGCTGTAAATAATTATGACATGCAGATCAGGGGCATCGCTAATAGAATCGCAGAGCGGCACAATTGCAGAGAGTTGAAGTGGCATCACTATGAGGGGCCCCTATAGTGCCTGAAAAACACACCCTGGAGCTGGCAGGAGCCCAAAAAATAGCTAAATCACACCCTGGAGTTGCAAGCAGCAGCTGCAGGAGCCCAAACATTGCTTTAAAGAGACACTGGAGATGGCTGCAGGAGGCAAAAAATTGGATGAATCACACCCTTGAGTTGCAAGCAGCAGCAGGAGCCCAAAGATAGCTTTAAAGAGACACTGGAGTTGGCTGCAGGAGGCCAAAAATTGGATGAATCACACCCTGGAGTTACAAGCAGCAGCAGGAGCCCAAACATTGCTTTAAAGAGACACTGGAGTTGGCTGCAGGAGGCCAAAAATTGGATGAATCACACCCTGGAGTTGCAAGCAGCAGCAGGAGCACAAACATTGCTTTAAAGAGACACTGGAGTTGGCTGCAGGAGGCCAAAAATTGGATGAATCACACTCTGGAGTTGCAAGCAGCAGCAGCAGCAGCAGGAGCCCAAACATTGCTTTAAAGAGACACTGGAGTTGGCTGCAGGAGGCCAAAAATTAGATGAATCACACCCTGGAGTTGCAAGCAGTAGCAGCAGGAGCCCAAACATTGCATGAAAGAGACACTGGAGTTGGCTGCAGGAGGCCAAAAATTGGATGAATCACACCCTGGAGTTGCAAGCAGCAGCAGCAGGAGCCCAAACATAGCTTGAAGGAGACACTGGAGTTGGCTGCAGGAGGCCAAAAATTGCAAGCAGCAGCATCAGCAGGAGCCCAAACATTGCTTGAAAGAGACACTGGAGTTGGCTGCAGAAGATCAAAAATTGGATGAATCACACCCTGGAGTTGCAAGCAGCAGCAGGAGCACAAACATTACTTTAAAGAGACACTGGAGTTGGCTGCAGAAGCCCAAAAATTGGATGAATCACACCCTGGAGTTGCAAGCAGCAGCAGCAGGAGCCCAAACATTGCATGGAAGAGACACTGGAGTTAGCTGCAGGAGCCCAAAATTGGATGAATCACACCCTGGAGTTGCAAGCAGCAGCAGCAGGAGCCCAGACATAGCTTGAAAGAGACACTGGAGTTGGCTGCAGGAGCCCAAAAATTGGATGAATCACACCCTGGAGTTGCAAGCAGCAGCAGCAGGAGCATAAACATTAGCTGGATGGCACACCTGGAGTTGGCAGCAGCAGCTGCAGGAGCCCAAACATTGCTTGAAAGAGACACTGGAGTTGGCTGCAGAAGATCAAAAATTGGATGAATCACACCCTGGAGTTGCAAGCAGCAGCAGGAGCCCAAACATTGCATGAAAGAGACACTGGAGTTGGCTGCAGGAGCCCAAAAATGGGATGAATCACACCCTGGAGTTGCAAGCAGCAGCAGCAGGAGCATAAACATTAGCTGGATGGCACACCCTGGAGTTGGCAGCAGCAGCTGCAGGAGCCCAAACATTGCTTTAAAGAGACACTGGAGTTGGCTGCAGGAGGCCAAAAATTGGACAAATCACACCCTGGAGTTGCAAGCAGCAGCAGGAGCACAAACATTGCTTTAAAGAGACACTGCAGTTGGCTGCAGGAGCTCAAAAATGGGATGAATCACACCCTGGAGTTGCAAGCAGCAGCAGCAGGAGCATAAACATTAGCTGGATGGCACACCCTGGAGTTGGCAGCAGCAGCTGCAGGAGCCCAAACATTGCTTTAAAGAAACACTGGAGTTGGCTGCAGGAGCCCAAAAATTGGACGAATCACACCCTGGAGTTGCAAGCAGCAGCAGGAGCCCAAACATTGCGTGAAAGAGACACTGAAGTTGGCTGCAGGAGGCCAAAAATTGGATGAATCACACCCTGGAGTTACAAGCAGCGGCAGCAGCAGCAGGAGCATAAACATTAGCTGGATGGCACACCCTGGAGTTGGCAGCAGCAGCAACAGGAGTGCAAACATTGCTTTAAAGAGACACTGGAGTTGGCTGCAGGAGGCCAAAAATTGACGAATCACACCCTGGAGTTGCAAGCAGCAGCAGCAGGAGCCCAAACATTGCGTGAAAGAGACACTGGAGTTGGCTGCAGGAGGCCAAAAATTGGATGAATCACACCCTGGAGTTGCAAGCAGCAGCAGGAGCCCAAACATATCTTTAAAGAGACCATGGAGTTGGCTGCAGGAGGCCAAAAATTGGATGAATCACACCCTGGAGTTGCAAGCAGCAGCAGGAGCCCAAACGTTACTTTAAAAAGACACTGGAGTTGGCTGCAGGAGGCCAAAAATTGGATGAATCACACCCTGGAGTTGCAAGCAGCAGCAGCAGGAGCCCAAACATTGCGTGAAAGAGACACTGGAGTTGGCTGCAGGAGGCCAAAAATTGGATGAATCACACCCTGGAGTTACAAGCAGCAGCAGGAGCCCAAACATATCTTTAAAGAGACAATGGAGTTGGCTGCAGGAGGCCAAAAATTGGATGAATCACACCCTGGAGTTGCAAGCAGCAGCAGCAGGAGCCCAAACATTGCTTGAAAGAGACACTGGAGTTGGCAGCAGGAGGCCAAAAATTGGATGAATCCCACCCTGGAGTTGCAAGCAGCAGCAGCAGGAGCCCAAACATTACTTTAAAGAGACACTGGAGTTGGCTGCAGGAGGCCAAAAATTGGATGAATCGCACCCTGGAGTTGCAAGCAGCAGCAGCAGGAGCCCAAACATAGCTTGAAAGAGACACTGGAGTTGGCAGCAGGAGGCCAAAAATTGGATGAATCACACCCTGGAGTTGCAAGCAGCAGCGGCAGGAGCCCAAACATTGCGTGAAAGAGATACTGGAGTTGGCTGCAGGAGCCCAAAAATTGGATGAATCACACCCTGGAGTTGCAAGCAGCAGTCGCAGCAGTAGCCCAAACATAGCTTGAAAGAGACACTGGAGTTGGCTGCAGGAGCCCAAAAATTGGATGAATCACACCCTGGAGTTGCAAGCAGCAGCAGCAGGAGCTCAAACATTGCTTGAAAAAGACACTGGAGTTGGCTGCAGAAGATAAAAAATTGGATGAATCACACCCTGGAGTTGCAAGCAGCAGCAGCAGGAGCCCAAACATTGCTTGAAAGAGACACTGGAATTGACTGCAGGAGCCCAAAAATTGGATGAATCGCACCCTGGAGTTGCAAGCAGCAGCAGCAGCAGGAGCCCAAACATAGCTTGAAAGAGACATTGGAGTTAGCTGCAGGAGGCCAAAAATTGGATGAATCACACCCTGGAGTTGCAAGCAGCAGCAGGAGCACAAACATTGCGTGAAAGGGACACTGGATGTCACGAATGACTTGCCTTCTACCCGTGCCCGTGGTGTCCCTAGGCAACGGGCTCGGGTTCCTCCTGCCCAGCAGCCGCTTCTGCCTCCGGTGCCATCCCCTGCGGCGCGTGTGTCGCCAAGTAAGTCCTCCCCCCTTGCCCATTGTCGCTCAGCTTGTGCTTGCTGGCCTATACAGTCAGCTCATGTCCTCCGGTGGTGTAATACTCCGAATGGCCACCGGAGGCTTTTTAAAAGAACGAAGTCTAGAAGGTGCAGCTCTGAGCAGTTTGCCTGGGAAGCTCAGCTGGAGCAATCAGCCCAGAGCTCACCAATCAGACCACAGGGCCAGTGCTCCAATCTGCCGCCAGATCCTAAGTGCACCAATCCCAGCCACTGTCTCCCTGTCCAATCCTGCCGGTTTTCCCACTATAAAGGGATTTCCACTGCAGTGTGTCATTGCCTGTGATAGTGCTCAGAACCCTATGTTACCTACTCCTGTGAAGTCTAGCCTGTTGCCGATTTGATTGTACGACCACTCTCGATCCTGAATCCTTGTTGCCGACCTCTGCCTGTATTGACGCCTCTCGATCCTGAATCCTTGTTGCCGACCTTTGCCTGAACTGACGCTTTTAGATCCTGATCCCCAGTTGCTGACCTCTGCCTGAACCCCGACTACGTCTTGCCTGACCCCTGGTGCCGCTACAATCTCTGCCTTCCCATTATCGACGTATTGCCTGTCTCTGGACTTCCGTCACTCACGCTCTTGCTATTGGTTCTCCAGTCCTCCCACATATAAGCTTACATCCTTTGAGCCATTAAGTCCTGGGGGCAACCGATCCCGGGTAGGCGTATCTTGCGTCCTGGCAAGCGGGGGCTCCTACAGGTGAAGCTGGCTGTGGAGATTGGGGGTTGTGAGCTTATTAAGAGGGCTGGAGTTACCCCGAGCGTGACACTGGAATTGGCTGCAGGAGGCCAAAAATTGGATGAATCACACCCTGAAGTTGGCAACAGCAGGAGCATAAACATTAGCTGGAAGGCGCACCCTGGAATTGGCAGCAGCAGCAGCAGGAGGCCAAAAATTGGCTGAAAGGCACACCCTGAAGTTGGCATCAGCAGGAGGCCAAAAATTGGCTGAAAGGCACACCATGAAGTTGGCATCAGCAGGAGGCCAAAAATTGGCCTAAAGACATAAATATGTTTTGCACCATTTGGAAAGTGTAAAACGTGGCACCATGCTGAATCTAGTCGCATGCATCAGCCATTGGTGGGTGGAAATCCTGGCTGATCCATCCCTGATTCATTTTGACAAAGGTGAGTCTCTCCACATTTTAAGTTGACAGACGAGTTCTCCTCGCCATAACTATGGCCCCGCTCAGATGGCACGCTCCTGGCTGGGTAGGACAGCTTTTCCAGGGCAAACTCTGCTAGTTGCAGCCACAAGCCAAGTTTGGCTGCCCAGAAGTCCAGCGGATCCTCAAGGTGTGTTGGCATGGTCATGTCAAGGTATGACATGACCTGCTGGTTGAGGTCCTGCTCCAGGTCTTCCTGCTGCTCATGAGTAGCCTCACTATGCGGGTGTAGAAAGCTACTCATTAGCGACTGAAGCCTGAGGCTGCTGCTGATGGAGCTGCTGGTGCTGCTCCTGCCAACTCCCCCAGCAGGCATGGCAGTGGAAGGTGAGCGCAGAGGTCCCCCCGAGTCAGACCTGCGAGAGTATGGACCATGGTGCAGATAGGCATCGGCCAACTGACTATGTAGGATGTCTTTGTAGTAGTTCAGTTTGTCCTCCCTCTCGGCGGGTTTAAAAAATGCCCCCATTTTGTGCCGGAAGCGAGGGTCCAATAAGGTGGACAGCCAGAAGTCATCCCGCCGACAAATGGAAACAATTCTGGTGTTACTACACAAGCACGTGAGCATGCTTCCTGCCATTTGCGCAAGTGACTCGGAGGGACTACCTGTCTCCATCTCCACTGCATACTGCCACGGTGTGTCCGGGGTCCTCTGTCTCGCCTTCCTCACAACCTTCTAGCTCCTCTGGCTGCTCCTCCTCTCCTGTCCGCTGACTAGATAAACCAGCCATTTCGCCAAGCCTAAACTGTGCTTCACTGGGCCACTCCTCCTCCTCTTCCTCCTCCTCCTCCAGTTCAGCTCCAACGGGGTTCATGTGGCCGTAAGATGTAGACACCATGTCTCCCGTGCCCTGACCAGCCATGGTTTCCAACATGTGCTGTAGTACATGAAGCAGTGGAATCACGTCGTTCATCCCGTAATCCTGCCGACTGACAAATATAGTGGCTTCCTCAAAAGGCCTGAGCAAATGGCAGGTGTCACGTATGAGCTGCCACTGATTGACATTGAAGTTACACAGGGGAGTCCCCCTATCCGCTTGGATCATCAGGAAATCCATGATGGCTTTTCTCTGTTCATATAATCGGTCCAACATGTGAAGGGTGGAATTCCAACGGGTGGAAACATCGCAAATCAGACTATGTTGGGGGCTACCATTCTGACGCTGTAGCTCAAGAAGGGTGTGTTTGGCGGTGTATGAGTGGCTGAAGTGCATGCAAAGTTTCCTTGAAGTTGTTAGGATGTCTTGCAGATCGGAGGAACACTTCAGAAACTGCTTGACAACCAGATTGAAGACGTGAGCCATGCAGGGCGCATGAGTCAGGCTTCCTTGGCGCAGCGCAGACAAAATGTTCTTCCCATTGTCGGTAACCATGATTCCCATTTTAAGTTTTCTTGGAGTTAGCCATGTTTGGATTTCGTGATGAATAAATTTAAGCAGTTCCTCCCCCGTGTGACTCCTTTCGCCAAGACAAACCATGTGAAGCACAGCGTGACACCTCCGTGCCCTGCACACATGGTAGACTGGAGGGGCACTGAGACTTGAGCCTACAGTGGAGGGTCAGGAGATGGCGGAGGATGAGGAGGCCGAGTCGCACGGTGTCACAGGCACAACGGCCAGGCAGTGCGGAGGCTGAAGCGGCGTGACCTGTCCAAGTTGCTGCTGCTGCAAAGGGACCACATTCACCCAGTGGGCTGTAAAGGACATGTACTGTCCCTGACCGTAGTTACAGCTCCAGACGTCGGCGCTGCCATGCACTTTGCTACACACCGACAGGCTCAAAGACTGGCCCACCTTCTGTTCAACAAAAGTGTGCAGCGCTGGTACTGCCTTCTTGGCAAAGAAATGACGGCTTGGGACTCTCCACCTCAGCTCGGCACAAGCCATCAGTTCTCTGAAAGGTGCAGAGTCCACCACCTGAAAAGGGAGCGACTGCAGCACCAGCAACTTGGATAGGAGCACATTTAGCTTCTGCGCCGTAGGATGAATAGGGTGCATACTGCTGTCTCTTGGACATGGCTTCGCTGATGGATTGCTGGCGGGATGCATGACTTGGAGGAGGAGGAGCAGGAGTGACAGAGGATGGGTATGACGCACAGCTGCCTTCGGCTGAGGTGCTGGAGCCTTGGCTGGCAGAAATTGGGAGCGGTGTGCCACTTGGTGGGAAGCAGGCTGGACCACCTCTTCGGAGCCTCGGTTCTCCCAGGCCACTTTATGGTGACGCATCATATGTTGACGCAGGGCCGTGGTACCAACATTTGGGTCCTGGCCACGCTTCACCTTCTGCCTACATATCTTGCATGTGGCCATGTTACCCTCCTGCGGATTCCCACCAACAGGCCGCACTGATTCACTGCTACTGTCGCCAACTCCAGGAACCCCTGCTCCACTACCTCCCGATAAGGTAGCCTGCCATGCAGCAGGTGCTCTACCCCGGCCCCGTTTGGCTCCAGGCTTTACAATTGTGTCCCCATGCTGACTGCCAACCATGCTGCTAACACCTTGCTGCCCCAGCTGCTGACTCCGGGGCAACCTGCGCCCCTCTTCTCCTGATGATGACGATGAAGCCCCTTCTGCACCCAGCTCCCAAGTGTGATCGGCTTCTTCATTATCATCATCACCGAGTTGTGGCTACATGTCACTGATGTTCTCGGTTTCCTCAACAGTGTCTGGCACAGCAGCTGGAATGCTCGCAACACCCACAACACTCTCCACATCACTATTTGCCTGCCTAGCTAAAGAAGCCACCTCCATTTCTTGGCTGGGCAGTAGCTGCTGACTGTCCTCTATCTGAACGTCCTCCTCACTAAAGGGTGGAGCTGAACCCAAAGCATAGGATACGTCGCTGGGGGAGGGAACGGCGTAGGACAGAGGCAATGGGAGGACAGGGACTGCCCTCGGGGCATGCCAACTCAGGGTTGTGTCAGAGGAACCTACCGACCCTAGACTGGGGGTCTCAGATGTAACTTGTGATGATGTGGATGACCGCGTTAACCAATCTACCACAGCAGATGCGTTACTGGTGGAGACACGACCGCTAGCAGACACAGGCAGATTAGGTCTCTCACCGCGACTCCTGCTGCCACTCGCCCCTAGTCTGCTGCGACCTCTGCCTGCTGAATCTTGGCCTCTGCCACTCCTCTTTGAACATCCTGGCAATTGTCTGCCTGACATTTTTATGTATTTGAAATGCGCAATAGGCACTTAAAAAAATGTGCTTACTTTAAAAAGCAGAAGCTAAATAAAGTGAGGAACTGCTTCTCTGCACCAGATACTATGAAAATTGGCAATATGGGATACCCTGCGGCCTAGTGTTTTGGCAGCAGGACAAAAACCAAATCAAAATGCGATAGCTTGATTAAGCTGAGGATGAACAAGCGTATTTAGTATGACAGATAGGGTGCTACGTGCAGGTTTGGGATACCCTGCGGCCTGGTGTTTTTTTGACAGCAGGACAAAAACCAATTTAAAATGCAATAGCTTGATTAAGCTGAGGATGAACAAGCGTATTTAGTATAACAGATGGGGTGCTATGTGCAGGTTTGGGATACCCTGCGGCCTAGTGTTTTGGCAGCAGGACAAAAACCAATTCAAAATGCAATAGCTTGATTAAGCTGAGGATGAACAAGTGTATTTAGTATAACAGATAGGGTGCCACGTGCAGGTTTGGGATACCCTGCGGCCTAGTGTTTTGGCAGCAGACCAAAAAACAATTCAAAATGCAATAGCTTGATTAAGCTGAGGATGAACAAGCGTATTTAGTATAACAGATAGGGTGCTACGTGCAGGTTTGGGATACCCTGCGACCTGGTGTTTTTTTTTAAAGCAGGACAAAAAACAATTCAAAATGCAATAGCTTGATTAAGCTGAGGATGAACAAGCGTATTTAGTATAACAGATAGGGTGCTACATACAGGTTTGGGATACCTTGCGGCCTAGTGTTTTGGCAGCAGGACAAAAACCAATTCAAAATGCGATAGCTTGATTAAGCTGAGGATGAACAAGCATATTTAGTATAACAGATAGGGTGCTACATGCAGGCTTGGGATAACCTGCGGCCTAGTGTTTTGGCAGCAGACCAAAAACCAATTTAAAATGCGATAGCTTGATTAAGCTGAGGATGAACAAGCATATTTAGTATAACAGATAGGGTGCTACGTGCAGGTTTGGGATACCCTGTGGCCTAGTGTTTTGGCAGCAGGACAAAAACCAATTCAAAATGCAATAGCTTGATTAAGCTGAGGCTGAACAAGCTTATTTAGTATAACAGATAGGGTGCTACGTGCAGGTTTGGGATACCCTGCGGCCTAGTGTTTTGGCAGCAGGACAAAAACCAATTCAAAATGCAATAGCTTGATTAAGCTGAGGATGAACAAGCGTATTTAGTATAACAGATAGGGTGCCACGTGCAGGTTTGGGATACCCTGCGGTCTAGTGTTTTGGCAGCAGACCAAAAAACAATTCAAAATGCAATAGCTTGATTAAGCTGAGGATGAACAAGCGTATTTAGTATAACAGATAGGGTGCTACGTGCAGGTTTGGGATACCCTGCGACCTGGTGTTTTTTTTTAAAGCAGGACAAAAAAACAATTCAAAATGCAATAGCTTGATTAAGCTGAGGATGAACAAGCGTATTTAGTATAACAGATAGGGTGCTACGTGTAGGTTTGGGATACCCTGCGGCCTAGTGTTTTGGCAGCAGGACAAAAAACAATTCAAAATGCAATAGCTTGATTAAGCTGAGAATGAACAAGCGTATTTAGTCTAACAGATAGGGTGCTACATGCAGGTTTGGGATACCCTGCGGCCTAGTGTTTTGGCAGCAGGACAAAAACCAATTCAAAATGCAATAGCTTGATTAAGCTGAGGATGAACAAGCGTATTTAGTATAACAGATAGGGTGCCACGTGCAGGTTTGGGATACCCTGTGGCCTAGTGTTTTGGCAGCAGGACAAAAACCAATTCAAAATGCAATAGCTTGATTAAGCTGAGGCTGAACAAGCTTATTTAGTATAACAGATAGGGTGCAACGTGCAGGTTTGGGATACCCTGCGGCCTGGTGTTTTTTTTACAGCAGGACATAAAACAATTCAAAATGCAATAGCTTGATTAAGCTGAGAATGAACAACGCTTATTTAGTATAACAGATAGGGTGACATGTGCTGGTTTGGGATGCCCATGTGGGCTGGTGTATTTAAACCAGACAAAAAGCAATTCAAAATGCAATAGCTTAATTAAAATGGGGCTGAACAACACTTATTTAGTTTAACAGATAGGGTGACATGTGCTGGTTTGGGATACCCATGTGGGCTGGTGTATTCAAACCAGACAAAAACCAATTCAAAATGCAATAGCTTAATTAAAATGAGGCTGAACAACGCTTATTTAGTATAACAGATAGGGTGACATGTGCTGGTTTGGGATGCCCATGTGGGCTGGTGTATTCAAACCAGACAAAAACCAATTCAAAATGCAATAGCTTAATTAAAATGAGGCTGACAACACTTATTTAGTATAACAGATAGGGTGACATGTGCTGGTTTGGGATGCCCATGTGGGCAGACAAAAAAAGATTAAAACTAAATTAAAACTAATCCAGTTATGAGAAATGCTTGTGTGTAACAGATAGGGTTAAATATGCCACTGCATTGATAGGATGCAAAGTGGCAAGGCAGGTTTTCAGCACAAAGAACTGAAATTGAACTGAAAACTGATCTGGCTAATGAATAAAAAACAATTTTCCCTGTAACTTCAATGCTGTCCCTGCCTGGATCGTTCCAGTTTTTCCCTATCTTTCCCTGGATCTGTCTACCTCTCTTTCTGCCTCTCTGTCGGTCTCTCTGACTCTCCCTACCTCTATCTAACTCTGTCCCTGTGTGTAACAAGCTGTGCTCTGGCCGCAATAGAACGCTGAACTGCGCACAAGGAAGATGGCCGCCGTTTATATAGCACGGTGACGTCACCGGGCTTCCTGGCTGCTGATAGGCTGCATGTGACTTTCCCATGATACCTTGCCCCAGGGAACATGTCCGGACATGTGCATCCACCATTTTAGAATGCCTGTAATTGAAATAAATGGAGTTTAAAGGAAAACCTCGATCGATTGAATCATGGGGAAATTCGGATTCGTTCAGAATCACATTTTTCCTGAAATTCGGAACGAATTCGGGTTCGTCCGGATCGATTCGCTCGTCCCTAGTTAATAGTAACTGTTAATGGTATTTTCTTCTAAATAAGCATCTAATCCTTTTTTGAAGCTGTTAGCCGTTGATGCTGTAACAAGATTCTGTTGAAGGCTATTCCACAACTTTATAGTTCTTAGGGTAAAATATGATTGTTGCCTCTGGAGACTGAATTTCTTTAATTTTTTTCTTTAATTTGGTGTAAAAGATTCCAGGGCTGACCCCTGGGTTTACCCCAGGGTATCCTGAATTGGAATGCCCTGCTGTGTGAAACCCCCCTGTTCACCCATAAACATTCACCTTTGCCCACTCAATCGGCACATGCGCGGACACTAGTCCAATGAGAGCCTTCCGCTATGACATCGTAATTCAGCAGGTGGCTTTGTTTTTAGTGGGGAGTGCCTGCTGCTGCATCCACAGCGTTGTGCAAGCACTCTGGCCCCAGTCATTCAGATAGCTCCCCATTAAAGTCAATAAGAGCCATTTGCAAAAAGAGGTAAATATAGCAAACGGCTCTCATTGGCTTAGCGCCCATGCATGTGCCCTTGGAATGTGGAAGAGATGAGTTGTTTAGGGTCTTCTAGGGGGTTTCACACAGCAGGGTATCCCATTCGGGATGCCCCAGGTAAAGGGACAAAACCAGAGAAACTTAAAATCCTGGGTTTGTTCCGCTTTAAATAATTAGAGGGTCTGGCACATCCCAGAGATCTTGCAAAAGTTTTGCATTGAATGCATCACTTGCTTCAACTAACCCCATAAGTAAAGAGAAACATATTAGCCCTTGATCACTAATCTAAACACAGCTAAGTGTTTAATTACATCAGTTGATTGTTATGCTTCTTAGATTTAAAATAGCTGATTGGAAATATGTAAAAAAAATAAATAAAAAAGACCCAGTTAATTGTAATAGATTGCTGATGTGCTTCATGGAAGCTTGTCATCTGGGAAATACATCCAATTGTGGATGTCATTTAATGTTATCAGTTCCTAAGTACTACTTGCTAAGTATTTAACTTATTTGCACTGCTTACTGCCCAGCTGCTCTAAAGAACTAATGTAGGTTCTAAAGTTTTATTTTACAAGACACTATAAAGAGATCTGGTGATAGCAATGCAACATATGTGTTTAGTTGTATGTAGTGCTTAAAGTATATGCAATATATACTATGTACTATATATATATATATATATATATATATATATATATATATATAATGGGGTGATTTACTATGTTCACTACCGTTCACTACTTGGCATAAAAGTATGTCTGCAGGGAACACCAGTTAACACAGACATTCGCAATGCATTATGTTGTGTTGTGCAGGAATTTGCTGGTGCAAGTCGCAGATATTTACATTGAAAAGTGGTTTGGAGAATGATATGCCAGTGAATTGCTGTGGCAGATTTCTTTCGGAAAAAACATGAAATCTTGCTTAAAACACACTTTTATAGCATATGCCGGCATTGGAGGGGTCTCAGAGCTATAGCAGCGCTTTGTGGAGATCCACAAAACATGACCTTTTGGTGGCTCTCAAGGAGAAGGTTGGGGGACACTGCTCCACTTGTACGGATAAAAATGATATCGCTATCCATCATTCTGCTTTAATTTCCTGCCTATCGGCGTGACTAATACTACAACCTGTGTGGCAATTGAGAAACCAGGGGGCCAAGTTAGTTTGTTAGTCTTTTAGACTGGAAATCGCATACAACCTCTGAGACCATGCCACTGACAAAACTAAATTCATGTGTGGTTAGTGGAATATCATCCCTCCCCTATACAGATCACACACAGTCTTATCAGCTCATGCCATGGTCAGTTTGAGTATACCTTTACTATTTCATTATTTTACTCTCTTGAGCTTACTTCTTATATAACCTGCTAGACACCTGCAAAGAGAACTAGTACTAGGAACCCAACCTATCTTGCTACTCTATCTGTAACCCAGTTTGAATGATAAATTTAGCGACAAAGGCCTCGATTCACTTAGAGTTGAAAAAAATTCTCATGGTAGTAAAAAAATTCAGTTCATGAGAAAATTTTCACTTCTAGTGAATCGCCAGATAGAAAGACAATGAAAGTCAATGGAACTTTTTACTACAGAGTAAAAAGGAATAAAAAGTTGAATACTTTTCTCTGGAGTAAAAAGTTGACTTTCATTGTCTTCCTATCTGGTGATTCACTACAAGTGAAACTCACATGCTTTTTTCTTATGAAATTAATTAATGCTGGTGTCCTACAGACCATGAAGCCACCTGGAAACACTTTAACTTAGCCACCATAGATAAAATTGAGGTGGGTTCAGGTGTATCCAAAATAAAACCACTGTGTTTCACTATTTATTGAAATTAAAGGAAGGGTCCAATAGTTTGAGACTTTACCAATGCTACTGGCAACCTGCTGGATCAATTTAAAAAATATTCTACAGGGGCTGAAGATGTTAAACAAAACATTATGTAAGACCACCTAGTAATGACAAAAGTTGCATTAGAGGTTCATTGCATGTACGAAACTGAACAAGACTTGCTTAACCCCTCTAATACGTGGTTTAAACCACAACCCCTAATCAAAATCGGAGTATTTTTTATACAGTTGAAACTGCACTTTGATTTGTTGCCAGGAACACAAACATTTTTTTCTTACCAATTTTTTTTAAAGATTACACTCCATTCCAGTGACCCCCAGCTGCGTCAAGTGAGGTGACAATGAAAGAGTTGCTGCACTTCACACTACCCACCCCCAGCAACATTTTAATGTTTCCATTAAGATGAAGCCAGTGACAGTTTCCTAATATATAACCTGACAGAAGAATTACATGAAGAAAACATTTTGTTTTTCATAAGCCATTTACATAATTGCTCAATCACAGTCTGTCAACTCATTACCGACTACTTAACTTAAGCAAACTTACAATGTAATTGCTTTTATTCAGCATAGCTTCAAACCATTAGTTAAACGAATGCAGCAATGCAACAAGCTCTTTACATAAACAATTGACACTTTGCTCACTCTACTCACTTGAAAAATTGGTAAATCAACCAAAATCAGATGAGAATATATTCATGGGACTGGCCCACTGCGATCAAGCAATAAAGGAGGATTTGTTCTTGGTGCTATCGTTTAGACTGACATAAAATTCCTTGTTTGTTGCATGACTATTGACACATAGAAACAGACACAAAGAGGACATGGAGTGCACAGCACATTACTATTATTACTTTCCTTTCATCTTTTCTATTTCATTACCCAGGCAGCATATCCTGCTTAGGCTCTTACAGTGGTTATAAGACATTATTGACCACATCTATAGCTTCATGATTGGTTGGCCATTAATACCATCCCAATCCCCATCGGAGGGCTACCTACAAAGCATTATGGGGAAGCCAGTGTCAAACCCCTGGGACACCTGCCTTCTCAGTGAGTTCACAACCCCCAATCCGCAGCTAGCTTCACCTTTAGCCAAGCCCCTGCTGTCCGGGATGCTTTAAACGCCTCACCAGACACGGTTGCCCCCAGGACTTGTTAGATCAAAGGATGTAGACTCACAGGGGTGAAGACAGATGAACCAAAGTTAATACTGGGTGTAATCAGGTAGCCGAGGTATGCAAAGATAATAGTTATAATAGCAGCTCCAAGAGAGAAAGACAGGGAAGGTCAAAGGTCATGTCAAACCAGGAAATCAGAGATCTTCGCAGCACCAGGGATGAGACAGGTATGTAGTCGTAACTCAGGCAGAGGTCGGTTCAGGCGGTGGTCAAGGAACAGTCAGGCTAGCAAGGTCGGTAACAGATAATCAAAATAGGAGTCACAGGAGTATAGCATCCAGCTTAAGGCTATCACTAGGGATGAGCGAATCGATCCGGATGAACCCAGATTCGTTCCGAATTTCATGGAAAATTCTGAACGAATCCGAATTTCCCAGCGATTCGATCGATCGAAGTTTTCCTTTAAACTTTATTCATTTCAATGACAGGCATTCTAAGATGGTGTTAATGTTTTGGGGTCTGCTTTAAATACACCAGGTCACTGTGCATGCCATCTATGCAGTGCCTTATGTAACCCTATCTGTTATACACAAGCATTTAAATAACTGGATTAGTGTTAATATTTTTGGGTCTGCTTTAAATGCACCAGGCCACTATGCTTGCCATCTATGCAGTGCCTTATGTAACCCTATCTGTTACACACAAGCATTTAAATAACTGGATTAGTGTTAATATTTTTGGGTCTGCTTTAAATACACCAGGCCACTGTGCATGCCATCTATGCAGTGACTTATGTAACCCTATCTGTTACACACATGCATTTAAATAACTGAATTAGTGTTAATATTTTTGGGTCTGCTTTAAATACACCAGGCCACTGTGCATGCCATCTATGCAGTGCCTTAACAATTTGAGTGCCAGCCTACCTAGATTTTTTGTCACACTCTGTTGCCCGACGACTTTTCACGTTTTTGCGCTACACGTGTTCAACCTTGATTTTTGAAGGGATTTCCAGGGATTTCCATGAAAATTATATATTGTTTTTTTCAGCAGAGTCTGGGCTTCGACATGAAATGTCTTGTTTGGCCTTTTTTTAGTGTATTCTCAATACTTTTGGGTGAAATATGTGCAAAAAAATTAAAAAAACCTATTGTTTACAATTTGTAGTGTTTTTATTGTAATAAAAAATGTAAGTTTGTTAATAAAATATTATTGCGTGTTAAAGCCCTATTTCTCCCGGTTACAATGGTACCACATATGTAGAGGTATACCCCCTTTCCTGAAACAGCAGTTTAAGAGATTTCAGATAGAATACAACTATGCAATACAATCCCCCCAAAAAAATGACATAGGGTCCCCCTTACCCAGCATTACTGACCCGGACCAGCTATGAGGGCTTGTAGAACAGGGCGCAGGGGCCAGCGTTGGTGGCCCCTGGCCCTGCAGGCTACTAGCCCACATAGCCACGTGGCCCGGGCCCTTCTGCCCCCCCTGGCCTTTGTGGAGGCAGGTAATGGGGGGCTGGGGGTTATGGCAAGTCACCCGCTTGCCGCAGGTGACCTGCCATACCCAGAGCCTTGTGAACTGGTATAAGGGGTCTCATGGATTCAAAGGGTTAAGTTAAAAAAAAAGACACCAGACAAATATTTTATTATTCTTTTTTTGACTTATACTTACCTCCCATCCAGTGTCCCACGCTGCTGCAGATGACAGTTGTCGGTAGTGATCGGAGCAGGGAGGGTGGGAGGCAGGGAGATCAGAGCCTCCCTGTCTGCCACCCTCCCTGCACCGATCGCTGCTGACAACTGACAGATCGGAGCCCGGGTGCCGGTAACCCGAGGAGCGGGATGACGTCATCAAGTGGGCGGGGCTAGGGACAGGGTTAGGGGCGGGGTTATGGGCGGGGCCAGCGCCGGCCGAAGAGGATGGTGAGGGCCCGTTTCTGGGCCCTCACAAGCAGCATGGAAAGCCCGGGGGGGGGGGGGGATCGGAGCCCTCCCTGGTGAAGAGAAGACCCGGGGAGAGCCATCGCACTGCGAGGTGAATAAATGTCATTTACTGTTTTTTTTTTTTTTTTACAGATGTCGGCGCCGGCGGGGGGGGGCTATTCCGGGCCCCCTCTTGAAGATCAGTGGCCTGGGGGCGGAAATCTAACAGTGGATTCTTGTACAGAATCGCTGGCCCTTTCAAATGAGGGGTAAGTCTGTATGTTTTTTACTTTTTTTTTATGGGCCTCTAAAGTCAGCTACGTGACTCTCACGTAGCTGGCACTTAACGGTTGGAGAGGCAGCTACGTGAGAGTCACGTAGCTGGCACTAGAAGGGTTAAGTAACCCTATCTGTTACACACAAGCATTTAAATAACTGGATTAGTGTTAATATTTTTGGGTCTGCTTTAAATACACCAGGCCACTGTGCATGCCATCTATGCAGTGCCTTATGTAACCCTATCTGTTACACAAAAGCATTTAAAGAACTAGATAAGTGTTAATATTTTTGGGTCTGCTTTAAATACACCAGGCCACTGTGCTTGCCATCTATGCAGTGCCTTATGTAACCCTATCTGTTACAAACAAGCATTTAAATAACTGGATTAGTGTTAATATTTTTGGGTTTGCTTTAAATACACCAGGCCACTGTGCATGCCATCCATGCAGTGCCTTATGTAACCCTATCTGTTACACACAAGCATTAAAATAACTGGATTAGTGTTAATATTTTTGGGTCTGCTTTAAATACACCAGACCACATGGGCATCCCAAACCTGCACTTAGCAGCCTATCGGTTATACTAAATAAGCGTTGTTCAGCATCAGCTTTTTTAAGTTATTGCATTTTGAATTGGTTTTTGTCCTGCTGTCAATACACCAGGCCGCAGGGTATCCCAAACCACCACGTTGCACCCTATCTGTTATACTAAATAAGCGTCTACAGCCTCAGCTTTATTAAGTTATTGCATTTTGAATTGTTTTTTGTCCTGCTGTCAATACACCAGGCCGCAGGGTATCCCAAACCACCACGTTGCACCCTATCTGTTATACTAAATTAGAGTCTACAGTCTCAGCTTTCTTAAGCTATTGCATTTTGAATTGGTTTTTGTCCTGCTGTCAATACACCAGGCCGCAGGGTATCCCAAACCACCACGTTGCACCCTATCTGTTATACTAAATAAGCATTGTTCAGCATCAGCTTTATTAAGCTATTGCATTTTGCATTGGTTTTTGTCCTGCTGTCAATACACCAGGCCGCAGGGTATCCCAAACCACCATGTGGCACCCTATCTGTTATACTAAATAAGCGTCTACAGCCTCAGCTTTATTAAGTTATTGCATTTTGAATTGGTTTTTGTCCTGCTGTCAATACACCAGGCTGCAGGGTATCCCAAACCACCACGTTGCACTGTATCTCTTATACTAAATAACATCTACAGCCTCAGCTTTATTAAGTTATTGCATTTTGAATTGGTTTTTGTCCTGCTGTCAATACACCAGGGCGCAGGGTATCCCAAACCACCACATTGCACCCTATCTGTTATACTAAATAAGCGTTGTTCAGCATCAGCTTTATTAGGCTATTGCATTTTGCATTGGTTTTTGTCCTGCTGTCAATACACCAGGCCGCAGGGTATCCCAAACCACCACGTTGCACCCTATCTGTTATACTAAATAAGCATCTACAGCCTCAGCTTTATTAAGTTATTGCATTTTGAATTGGTTTTGGTCTGCTTTAAATACACCAGGCCGCAGGGTATCCCAAACCTGCACGTTGCACCCTATCTGTTATACTAAATAAGCGTTGTTCAGCATCAGCTTTATTAAGCTATTGCATTTTGAATTGGTTTTTGTCCTGCTGTCAATACACCAGGCCGCAGGGTATCCCAAACCACCATGTGGCACCCTATCTGTTATACTAAATAAGCTTGTTCAGCCTAAATTTTTATTAAGCTATTGCATTTTGAACTGGTTTTTGTCCTGCTGTCAAAACACTAGCCCACATGGGCATCCCAAACCAGCACATGTCACACTATCTGTTATACTAAATAAGCTTCTACAGGCCCTTTTTATTTATTTATTTATTTATTTTTTATATAGAGCTGTAATAGATTATATAGTGAGGAGCAATAGTTTATACAGTATTGTGAGGTAAATTCGCTGTTTTGCACTATTATATATATCAACCTAAATCTCTGTGTAAATCTGAGGAGCAATAGTTTATATTGTGAGGTAAAATTGCCATTTTATAAAGCAGGCCCTGTCTGAAAATCTAATTTTGCAATCTATGTTATATTGTGAGCTAAATTCTCCATGTTGCACCATTCTTTAGAGTGGCCCTCCTGTGTAAATCAGAGCAGCAATAGTTTATATTGGACAATACATTTGCCCTGTTTTGCACCATTATATGGAGCAGCCCCTGAGTAAATCTGGGGGGGGCAATAGATTATATTATGAGGTAAATTCATGGTTTTGCACCATTACATAGAGCAGTCCCTATATAAACCTGAGAAAAAGGTTATATTGTGTGAGTTAAATCCGCTCTTGGTTTTGTAGCATTCTATAGAGCAGGCCCTGTGTAAATCTGAGGGGCAATAGCTTATACTGTGAGGTAGATTTGCCATTTTGCAGCATAATATAGAGCAGGCCCTGTGTAAATCTGAGGGGCAATAGCTTATATTGTGAGGCAAATTTGCCATTTTGCAGTATAATATAGAGCAGGCCCTGTGTAAATCTGAGGGGCAATAGCTTATATAGTGAGGTAAATTTGCCATTTTGCAGCATTATATAGAGCAGCCCCTGTGTAAATCAGAGGGGCATTAGCTAGTTGCCATCTAAATCAACCACTGGCCGGGCAGGACAGCTTTTCCAGGGCAAACTCTGCTAGTTGCGGCCACAAGTCAAGTCCAGCGGATCCTCAAGGTGTGTTGGCATGGTCATGTCAAGGTATGACATGACCTGCTGGTTCAGGTCCTGCTCCAGGTCTTCCTGCTGCTCATGAGTAGACTCACTATGCGGGTGTAGAAAGCTACTCATTAGCGACTGAAGACTGAGGCTGCTGCTGATGGAGCTGCTGCTCCTGCCACCCCCCCCGGCAGCCATGGCACCGGAAGGTGAGCGCAGAGTTCCCCCCGAGTCAGACCTGCGAGAGTATGGACCATGGCGCAGATAGACATCGCCCAACTGACTACGTAGGATGTCTCTTTAGTAGGTCAGTTTGTCCTCCCTCTCAGTGGGTGTAAAAAATGCCCCCATTTTGTGCTGGAAGCGAGGATCCAATAAGGTGGAGAGCCAGAAGTCATCCCGCTGACAAATGGAGACAATTCTGTGGTCACTACGCAAGCACGTGAGCATGCATCGTGCCATTTGTGCAAGTGACTCGGAGGGACTACCTGTCTCCATCTCCACTGCAAACTGCCATGGTGTGCCTGGGTCCTCTGTCTCGCCTACCTCACAACCCTGTAGCTCCTCTGGCTGCTCCTGCTCCTCCTCTCCTGTCAGATGACTAGATAAAATTGTCATTTTGTCAAACCTAAACTGTGCTTCGCTGTGCCCCACCCCCTCCTCCTCCTCCACTTCAGCCCCCACAGGCTTCATGTGGCTGTGAAATGTATGTGCCATGTCTCTAGTGCCCTGACCAGCCATGGTTTCCAACATGTGTTGTAGTACATGAAGCAGTGGAATCTCATCATTCATCTCATAGTCCTGGCGACTGACTAATAAAGTAGCTTCCTCAAAGGGCCTGAGCAAACGGCAGGTGTCACGTATGAGCTGCCACTGGTTTACATTGAAGTTACACAGGGGAGTCCCTCTATCCGTTTGGATCATCAAGAAATCCGTGATGGCTTTTCTCTGTTCCTATAGTTGATCCTGCATATGGAGGGTGGTATTCCAATGGGTGGAAACATCGCAAATCAGACTATGTTGGGGGATACCGTTCTGACGCTGAAGCTCAAGAAGGGTGTGCTTGGCGGTGTAGGAGTGCCTGAAGTGCATGCAAAGTTTCCTTCCCGTTGTTAGGATGTCTTTCAGATGGGGGAAAGACTTCAGAAAATGCTTGACAACTAGATTGAACACATGTGCCAAGGCAGGACGCATGGCTCAGGCTTCCTTGTCGCAGCGCAGACAAGATGTTCTTCCCAGTGTCAGTCACCATGGGTCCCATTTGCAGTTTTCGTGGAGTAAGCCATGATTTCATGTATTGAGTTCTCATTTTTAGCAGTTCCTCCCATGTGTGACTCTGTTGCTCAAGGCAAACCATGTGAAGAACAGCGTGAAACCGCCGTGTCCTGCACACATGGTAGGCTGGAAGGGCACTGGGAAAAAAAAAACATTTTAAAAAAAGTGAAAAAATAAATATTTAGAAAAAAAGTAAAAAAAAAAATTAAAAAATGAAAAAAAATTTGTACAAAAATTCACAAAATATTAAAAGGCAATGGAAAAAAATATATATAAAAAATAATAATATATATATATATATATATATATATATTTCTAAAAAATACAAAATATGAAAAAAAAATACAAAATATAAAAAAAACAAAACAAAACAAAATTAACCCAAAAAAAAATGTTGATACATTTTATATGTTACTGTTATTATGTTATATGTTATTGTTGCTATGTTATATGTTATTATTATATATTTGTTCAAATTAGATAAATGTTAACTATTAATATGTAATTGACAATTTGCCACTTTTCTCTGTGGCACCATTGCTAAGTGCAAGTGCACTGTCACAGGCACAAAGGCCTAGGAGCGTGGAGGCCACAGTGGAGGGACCTGTCCAAGTTGCTTTTGTGGTTGTGCAGGAACCACAATCACCAAGTGGTCCTAAAAGGATATTTATTGTCCCTGACCATAGTTACAGCTTCAGACGTAGGCACTGCTGTGCACTTTGGTACACACTGACAGGCTAAAGGAATGCCCCACCTTCTGTTCAACAAAATTGTACAGGGCTGGTACTGCCTTCTTCGCAAAGAAATGACAGCATGGGACTCTCCACCTCGGCTCGGCACAAGCCATCAGTCCTCTGAAAGGTCCACCAACTCAAAAGGCAGGGACTGCAGCACCAGCAACTTATACAGGAGCACATTTAGCTTCTGCATGTTGGATGAGTGGGCACATACTGTTGTCTCTTGGACAAGGCTTGGCAATGGATTGCTGGCAGAATGACTGACTCGGATTAAGAGGAGGAGGAGCATCTGGAGCGACAGAGGATGGGTATGACACACAGGAGGGGGTGGAGCCTTGGCTGGCTGGAACAGAGAGCGGTGTGCTACTGGGTAATGCAGCAGGCTGGACCACCACTTTGGAGCCAACTCTCCCAGGCCTCTTTATGGTGACGCTGCAAATGTTGACGCAGGGCTGTGGGTCCAACATTGGGACCCTGGCCACACTTCACCTTCTGCCTACACATCTTTCATATAGCCATGTTAACCTCCTGCGGATGCTTGATGAAAAACTGCAACATGGGCTTGTAGCTGATTTCTCCTACCAACAGTCCGCACTAATTCACTGATGCTGCCGCGGCCGCCGCCGCCAACTCCAGGGACCCTCTTCCACTACCTCCTGGGAAGATAGCCTGCTGCGCGAGTGGTCTACCTCGAGCACATTTGCTTCCATACTTTCCCCTTCTGTCTAAATCTGTCACTCTCCATCACTTCAAGCCTTTAAAAGTTCCCTCAAAACTAACTGATGTCCTCCTCAGGTTCCTCAACAGTGTCTGCTTAAGGAGCGCTTGCAACACCTCCTCCCAGGACACTCTCCTTATCACTACTTGCCCGCCTAGTGGAAGAAGCGGCAAGTGTCTCCTCCACTTCTTGGCTGGGCAGTAGCTGCTGATTTTTCTGATTATCAGATCGTCCTCACTGAATAGTGGAGCTGAACCCAAAGCATAACATACAACAGACAGTTGACTGGGGGTGTCAGATGTCACTTGTGATGCAGTGGATGATCGTGTTAACCAATGGATGACGGCAGATGGGTTGCTGTTCAAGACACGACCGCTAGCTGATCCCGGGAGATCAGGCCTCTCACTGAGGCTCCTGCTGCCACTCACCCCTATTTTGCAGAGACCTCTGCTTGATGAAATGAGGCCTTATATGTTACTATGTTACTAATATGTTACTATGTTACTAATATGTTACTAATCTGTCACTCTCCATGTTTTTTTTTGAGAGACTGGCCTGCGTGGAAATGAATCGGGCATGGATCAGCCAAGATTTCCACCCACCAATGCCTGATGCATTAGAGTAGATTGATGATGGGGCCAGACCAACACTATAGAAATATGGATCGTGCAAAACAGATTTAAGGCACTGCTCTCCAGTTACAGACATTCCTCCGCATCAGACCACAAGTAATTATTGAGAAAATGCTTTACGTTACTCTTACTTTTTATAAATATTCTTCGGATAAGATATATGTGCCGAAAATCTGTATATGTTCTCTTCATGCTGCTGCCAACTCCAGGGTGTGTCTTTCTGGCAATTTTGGGCTCCTGCTGCTTCCAACTCCAGGGTGTCATTCATCCAATTTTTGGGCTCCTGCTGCCAACTCCAGTGTCTCTTTCAAGCTATGTTTGGGCACCTGCTGCTGCTGCTGCTGCTTGCAACTCCAGGGTGTGATTCATCCAATTTTTGGGCTCCTGCAGCCAACTCCAGTGTCTCTATCAAGCTATGTTTGGGCTCCTGCTGCTGCTGCTTGCAACTCCAGGGTGTGAGTCATCCAATGTTTGGGCTCCTGCAGCCAAATCCAGTGTCTATTTCAAGCTATGTTTGGGCTCCTGCTGCTGCTGCTTGCAACTCCAGGGTGTGATTCATCCAATTTTTGGCCTCCTGAATCCAACTCCAGTGTCTCTTTAAAGCAATGTTTGGGCTCCTGCTGCTGCCTGCAACTCCAGGGTTTGATTCATACAATTTTTGGCCTCCAGCAGCCAACTCCAGTGTCTCTTTCAAGCTGTGTTTGGGCTCCTGCTGCTGCTGCTGCTTGTAACTCCAGGGTGTGATTCATCCAATTTTTGGGCTCCTGCAGCCAACTCCAGTGTCTCTTTCACGCAATGTTTGGGCTCCTGCTGCTGCTGCTTGCAACTCCAGGGTGTGAGTCATCCAATTTCTGGGCTCCTGCAGCCAAATCCAGTGTCTCTTTCAAGCTATGTTTGGGCTCCTGCTGCTGCTGCTTGCAACTCCAGGGTGTGATTCATCCAATTTTTGGCCTCCTGAAGCCAACTCCAGTTTCTCTTTAAAGCAATGTTTGGGCTCCTGCTGCTGCTTGCAACTCCAGGGTGTGATTCATCCAATTTTTGGGCTCCTGCTGCCAAATCCAGAGTCTCTTTCAAGCTATGTTTGGGCTCCTGCTGCTGCTGCTTGCAACTCCAGGGTGTGATTCATCCAATTTTTGGCCTCCTGAATCCAACTCCAGTGTCTCTTTAAAGCAATGTTTGGGCTCCTGCTGCTGCCTGCAACTCCAGGGTGTGATTCATCCAATTTTTGGGCTCCTGCAGCCAACTCCAGTGTCTCTTTCAAGCTATGTTTGGGCTCCTGCTGCTGCTGCTTCTAACTCCAGGGTGTGATTTATCCAATTTTTGGGCTCCTGCAGCCAACTCCAGTGTCTCTTTCACACAATGCTTGGGCTCCTGCTGCTGCTGCTTGCAACTCCAGGGTGTGAGTAATCCAATTTCTGGGCTCCTGCAGCCAAATCCAGTGTCTCTTTCAAGCTATGTTCGGGCTCCTGCTGCTGCTGCTTGCCACTCCAGGGTGTGATTCATCCAATTTTTGGCCTCCTGAAGCCAACTCCAGTTTCTCTTTAAAGCAATGTTTGGGCTCCTGCTGCTGCTGCTTGCAACTCCAGGGTGTGAGTCATCCAATTTCTGGGCTCCTGCAGCCAAATCCAGTGTCTCTTTCAAGCTATGTTTGGGCTCCTGCTGCTGCTGCTTGCAACTCCAGGGTGTGATTCATCCAATTTTTGGGCTCCTGCAGCCAAATCCAGAGTCTCTTTCAAGCTATGTTTGGGCTCCTGCTGCTGCTGCTTGCAACTCCAGGGTGTGATTCATCCAATTTTTGGCCTCCTGAATCCAACTCCAGTGTCTCTTTAAAGCAATGTTTGGGCTCCTGCTGCTGCCTGCAACTCCAGGGTGTGATTCATCCAATTTTTGGGCTCCTGCAGCCAACTCCAGTGTCTCTTTCAAGCTATGTTTGGGCTCCTGCTGCTGCTGCTTCTAACTCCAGGGTGTGATTTATCCAATTTTTGGGCTCCTGCAGCCAACTCCAGTGTCTCTTTCACACAATGCTTGGGCTCCTGCTGCTGCTGCTTGCAACTCCAGGGTGTGAGTAATCCAATTTCTGGGCTCCTGCAGCCAAATCCAGTGTCTCTTTCAAGCTATGTTCGGGCTCCTGCTGCTGCTGCTTGCCACTCCAGGGTGTGATTCATCCAATTTTTGGCCTCCTGAAGCCAACTCCAGTTTCTCTTTAAAGCAATGTTTGGGCTCCTGCTGCTGCTGCTTGCAACTCCAGGGTGTGAGTCATCCAATTTCTGGGCTCCTGCAGCCAAATCCAGTGTCTCTTTCAAGCTATGTTTGGGCTCCTGCTGCTGCTGCTTGCAACTCCAGGGTGTGATTCATCCAATTTTTGGCCTCCTGAAGCCAACTCCAGTTTCTCTTTAAAGCAATGTTTGGGCTCCTGCTGCTGCTTGCAACTCCAGGGTGTGATTCATCCAATTTTTGGGCTCCTGCTGCCAAATCCAGAGTCTCTTTCAAGCTATGTTTGGGCTCCTGCTGCTGCTGCTTGCAACTCCAGGGTGTGATTCATCCAATTTTTGGCCTCCTGAATCCAACTCCAGTGTCTCTTTAAAGCAATGTTTGGGCTCCTGCTGCTGCCTGCAACTCCAGGGTGTGATTCATCCAATTTTTGGGCTCCTGCAGCCAACTCCAGTGTCTCTTTCAAGCTATGTTTGGGCTCCTGCTGCTGCTGCTTGTAACTCCAGGGTGTGATTTATCCAATTTTTGGGCTCCTGCAGCCAACTCCAGTGTCTCTTTCACACAATGCTTGGGCTCCTGCTGCTGCTGCTTGCAACTCCAGGGTGTGAGTAATCCAATTTCTGGGCTCCTGCAGCCAAATCCAGTGTCTCTTTCAAGCTATGTTCGGGCTCCTGCTGCTGCTGCTTGCCACTCCAGGGTGTGATTCATCCAATTTTTGGCCTCCTGAAGCCAACTCCAGTTTCTCTTTAAAGCAATGTTTGGGCTCCTGCTGCTGCTTGCAACTCCAGGGTGTGATTCATCCAATTTTTGGGCTCCTGCTGCCAACTCCAGTGTCTCTTTCAAGCTATGTTTGGGCTCCTGCTGCTTGCAACTCCAGGGTGTGATTCATCCAATTTTTGGGCTCCTGCTGCCAACTCCAGTGTCTCTTTCAAGCTATGTTTGGGCTCCTGCTGCTGCTGCTTGCAAGTCCAGGGTGTGATCCATCCAATTTTTGGGCTCCTGCTGCCAACTCCAGTGTCTCTTTCAAGCTATGTTTGGGATCCTGCTTGCAACTCCAGGGTGTGATTCATCCAATGTTTGGGCTCCTGCTGCCAACTCCAGTGTCTTTTTCAAGCTATATTTGGGATCCTGCTGCTGCTGCTGCTTGCAACTCCAGGGTGTGATTCAGCCAATTTTTGGGCTCCTGCTGCCAACTCCAGTGTCTTTCAAGCTATGTTTGGGATCCTGCTGCTGCTGCTTCTGCTTGCAACTCCAGGGTGTGAGTCATCCAATGTTTGGGCTCCTGCTGCCAACTCCAATGTCTCTTTCAAGCTATGTTTGGGATCCTGCTGCTTGCAACTCCAGGGTGTCATTCAGCCAATTTTTGGGCTCCTGCTGCCAACTCCAGTGTCTATTTCAAGCTATGTTTGTGCTCCTGCTGCTGCTTGCAACTCCAGGGTGTGATTCATCCAATTTTTGCGCTCCTGCAGACAACTCCAGTGTCTCTTTAAAGCAATGTTTGGGCTCCTGCTGCTTGCAACTCCAGGGTGTGATTCATTCAATTTTTGGGCTCCTGCAGCCAACTCCAGTGTCTCTTTAAAGCAATGTTTGGGCTTCTGCAGCTGCTGCTGCTTGCAACTCCAAGGTGTGATTCAGCTAATTTTTGGGCTCCTGCTGCTGCCAGCTCCAGGGTGTGTTTTTCAGGCACTATAGGGGCCCCTCATAGTGATGCCACCTCAACTCTCTGCAATTGTGCCACTTTGCGATTCTATTAGCGATGCCTCCGATCTGCATGTGATAATTATTTACAGTATTATTTCAATAACCCAGCACGCGTCCTATGCGTGTTACAGCAAGGCAGAATGGTTTACAACATTATTGAGGCTCTAGGAGGCTCAGAAATAGCTGTTTTTAATAGCGATTCATCACGAATAAATTCGGATCGAAACGATTTTTGTCGGAAAATTCGGCGAATCAGTCGAATCGAATTTTTCAAAAGTTCGCTCATCTCTAGCTATCACGGGCAATGACATTATAGTCAGAAATCCTTTTTATAGAGCATGAATGCAGGGGATTGGACAGGAAGGAGTGAGACTATTGGGGACTAATAACCTCTGGGCTAATTGCCCAGTTTAAACCCTTTAGGGTGTTTCGCCCAGAACAACCTTTGGGCTCATTGGCTCTCTAAACCTACCCTGATTGCAGCGCCGTGCTGGAGGAGCAGGGGAAGTGGCGAGGAGAGGAGACGGGCACTCTCGGTGCTACTCGAGCTGACGCCGTTCAAGCCAGCGTCTGGCATGTATTCGACTGCCAGGAGGAAGGACTCCTGGCCAGCCACCCGAGCCCACGCCGTCCGAGGATGCCACGGGACTGGGCAGGAGGTAAGCACGCCGTGACAGCCTTTATGGTCGCTGCTAAAAGTCATGTGGATGATTCTACTCTGTTTCACTACAATTTTAATCAATTTATCCAAAACTAGTCCCTAAAGTTTTCAGATTCAGTGCCATCCCAAAATTTAAGACCAGAATTCATTTGTGCCAGTAGTAGTTTTCTTACAGCTGTGTGCAACTGAATGTACACACAATTTTAGACATGATTATTATATGAATATGTAGATTATTATTATATTGTATTTTTGTATTCACTAAATTTAGCAAAACTTGTATAAAAACTGGAACACTTAAACTGGAACAACATCCATTTTCTACCAAATGGGTGTTGTACCAGGTGTTTCTCAGAATGTGAGAAATTTTACTTTTCTTCTCTGCCCCCAGAGAAATCCAGCATTCTGATTGGCCACTGCGGTCATGCGACCACGTTTCCTGCTGAGTACTGACAGCCATGTGACCACAACGGCCAATCAGAGCACTGGATTTCCTTTCCTAGGCTTTCCTAGGCCTGAGCTGCCTGCTCCATTGCAATTAATGGAGTGAGCCCTATGACTGATGGCAGAAGGGAATGATCCTGACACAGAGGTGCCAGTTTCGACCAGGCCGGTGCATAAATGATCCATTGATCGAGGTGGGTTGTCAATTTCTTAAAATCACCTCATACTGGTTGTCAGGGGCTCTGAACCAATTTCCACCCTGCTTACACACGCATCATTGCAGCATCCCATGCTTTGCTGCACTTGGACGTCCTTGACAAGTATAAATTGAGGGGACAATGCATGCGAAGGTCAGAAGTAGAGAGCAAGACAGCATATTCACTGGGGGTTAATAGCAAATTTAAAGTGCACCGAAATGAAAGACACAGCCCCTGGCCACCAGTATGAAGTTAGCAGAAACAAGACTAATTGAACCCTTTGCCTGGACTGTCCATGTCCCTGAGTTATCAGCAGATGACTCTAAATATACATTCGGTGACTAACTACTTGAGATTTGGTAAAGCAGACAGTGGCAGCTCCTTTTATCCAGCCAGAGCTTTTAATGAATTGTGACACAGTAAAAAATACCATCATAACTAGACTAACTTGTGTTAACGTTGCAATGAGAGCTTTTAATGCTCTTTGTATTTTCTAGCTTTAAGGAGCTAGATCAATTTGCCATTGCTGTGAATATATAGCATCCAGTAATGATGTTAGATTGAGTTTATGGGTTCATCAATACCAGAGCTCCACTAATATCCATTGGGCAAAAATGATGGAAATTGGAAAAAAAAATTATGCAATCCATATTATAGATTGACGTCTCTTGTGTACACATGAACATGTAACCTGATAGAATATTGTATTCACTAGTAAGCAGCTAAACCCATTTTTCATCCACTGCTGAAAGGCCGCCTGTCAAGAGAACAGCTCTAATGCTAACACTGCTCAACTAAATTTAATACATAAAAATAACACAAATCTCTGAATTGTAATGAATTCTCTCTACTGAGATGCTGGATTGCAATCCCGATTTATAGCTGTCATGGTCATCATTGAATATCAATGTATATCACTGCCTCCCAATGTGAGCCAGTGTAAATGATGCTGGAAATTGTAGCTTTCATACATACATTCCTTTTTCTGTAGCATAATCAAAAGACCAACTAGAGAGAAAAAACAGTAAGATGTTCTTTAGAGAAAGTATACAAGAAAATAGCAATTTTCTGAATGACAGTATAATCTACTTCCTTCTTTAAAGACATCATTTGAGTACAGCAGAATCAAAATATTCACACATTTGGCCCAAGTGAAGATTATACCTTCCACCAAAACCACAATGGAGTGCCACTCCTACATTAGGGATTTATCCCCCACTTATAATATTTCCACTTAGCCATACATTATCCATTTGTGGCAATATGACACAAGTAATACAAAATCAATACTACAATCATTAGAAATCTTATATCATCAACGCTTCATCCACAGTTCCTCTGTGTTTTATCATAAACGCTTCATCCACAGTTCCCCTGTGTTTTATCATAAACGCTTCATCCACAGTTCCTCTGTGATTTATCATAAACGCTTCATCCACAGTTCCTTTGTGTTCTATCATCAACACTTCATCCACAGTTCCTTTGTGTTTAATCCAACATGTTTCACTCACATACAAGCTTTACCAAGAATTCACAAAACACTCTGTAACTGTTATTTCAAAGCTTCCTTGATATCTGATGAGATAGATGGGACAACACAACTAACGAAGTTAGTGACAGGGAAAGTCTTCATAGATTTCCTGTATCTCACCATGAGCAGGGGAGAAGTGGCTGCGATGGAGGATCTGTGATGTTGTTTTACATATACCCCTCGATTCAAAGAGCCAAAGTTAATTGATTTCGTATCGAGAATCGTAAGTTTGGGTGGGTGTTTGTCATTTTTTCTTGTTTTTTTGGCCATTTCGTATTCGCACGATCGTTCGCGCATAAACGTATATGAACATACGCATTTCGTACGAGAATCGTATAATTTGCGTTAGTTCGTGTGTTTTTCCCGTCCAAATCGTATTATTTGCGTCCGATCCTATTTTTTACGTCCTTCACATGGGCTTGCGCCCAATTCAGAGAGGTGATTGCTAATTGTTTTGAAGCCCATTAAAGAGCTGCTTTACGAAATGTTTGCCGGCAGCTATTTGGCCTCGGGAGTAGGATGGAGCGGAGCGAGTTTGTGGCACATCAAGGGCTTATGCTTTTTGGCATTGAGTTGATCGAGATGTCTGAGAGCAGATTGCCCCTGCGTCGTCGCATGAACATCGATAGCATGAATGATGTTGAGCTGTTCGAGCTGACCAGGCTTAATCGCGCTTCCCTCCATAAATTATATAGTGAGCTGCGGCCATGGTTAGCCCGCACCACAAGGAAGGGGCATGCAATTTCAGGTATGACCAAGATGCTTGGCTGCCTGCAATTTTTGGCGAACGGCTCGTTCCAGAGGCTGGGTGCCCTCTCTGTGGGGATGTCACAGCCTACGCTGAGCCGCGCACTGTCTAAATTTTTGGAAGGCATGGCTGCCATAACTCAAAAATATATTTATTTTCCTGATGATATGGCAGCCAGAAACGCCATTAAGCTTGGGTTTTATAATGTGGCCGACATGCCCAACGTTATTGGTGCAATTGACTGCACACATGTGGCACTCGTACCTAGGGCAGCCGACGAGTATATATATAGGTATTGAGATTGGTTATTATGTTGCCCAACGTGTCATGTAACCTGTTTTCCTTTGCGGCAGCATATTTGTTTATCCCTCATTTGTGTAGCTGCTTTATCTAGGCTTTTCATTAGTCTTTCCCAATAGAGTGCAGACATGTTTTGTGGTTAATTTATTAGTTTGGGTCAAATATCAATTACCCTTTTTGTATGTTTTTGCCTTAAGGAATCGTAAAATGGGACACTCACTTAATGTCCAGGCCGTGGTTGGTCCGGATATGCGGTTTATGAGTGTCCTTGCCGGCTACCCCGGATCGTCCCACGACTCCTATATCCTCCGGCGATCTGGGTTGTTTCGGAGATTTGAGGCAGGTGAATTTTCGGGCGCATGGCTGCTTGGTAAGTGTGTCCTATTTGTGTGTTATTAAATGTGGCATTAATCTTGTATTTGTTGATATGTTTGTTTTTGAAAACTTTACATAAGCGTCCAACTGCCTTTTTCTTGGCTCATATATTAGGAACTTACCAAAAAAATGCTTGTCTCGCTTTGGCCTTCAGAATGTTTTCCCTTTAGTTAGGATGTCTGTAAGTTCCTTGTGCCTAAATATATTGGTTTGGAGTTTATACCCAAGGATCTTTGACCTTTGGCTCCTTTTGTACTATTGGTCTTTAAATGTCAAAGTGGACTTAAACTGCATACATTGTAGTTAGGGATGAGCGAATCGATCCGGACGAACCCGGATTCGATCCGAATTTCAGGAAAAATTCGATTCGGATCGAATCCGAATTTCCCCGCGATTCGATCACTCGAAGTTTTCCTTTAACATCCATTCATTTACATTACAGGCATTCTAAGATGGCGGGCGGGACATGTCTGGACATGTATCCCGCGCCAGTGCAAGCTGGGGCAGTCACATGCAGCCTATCAGCAGCCAGCAAGCCCGGTGACGTCACACAGCGGTATTTAACGGCGGCCATCTTGCTTTTCCTCATTTCTCTATTGCATTCGTGACAGACAGACAGAACGCTGTGTAGCTGAGGCAGTTAGACAGGCTGGAGACAGGGACAGACAGGGACAGGCTGGAGACAGGCAGGAGACAGGCAGGAGACAGACAGGAGACAGACAGAAAGCCAGGGAAAGGTAGGAAAAACGGAGCTGGCTGACAGGGAGATTTTTTTTTTTTCATCCAGCCTTTGTTAGCGTTTTCAGGCTGCTTATAGTAACTAACTGTGCATATATACTGAACTGATCTTAAGTCTGCTGTGAGGCATCCCATTCTGTGACTAAAGCAGCCTCTATTTAATAGCATAATAAACATTTGCACTTATTCTCATAGAAATCAGGCCTGATAAAGACACTTTTGCTGTGCATGCTCTCTGGTTTTTGTGGCACTGGCATCCCATTCTGTGACTAAAGCAGCCTCTATTTAATAGCATAATAAACATTTGCACTTATTCTCATAGAAATCAGGCCTGATAAAGACACTTTTGCTGTGCATGCTCTCTGGTTTTTGTGGCACTGGCATCCCATTCTGTGACTAAAGCAGCCTCTATTTAATAGCATAATAAACATTTGCACTTATTCTCATAGAAATCAGGCCTGATAAAGACACTTTTGCTGTGCATGCTCTCTGGTTTTTGTGGCACTGGCATCCCATTCTGTGACTAAAGCAGCCTCTATTTAATAGCATAATAAACATTTGCACTTATTCTCATAGAAATCAGGCCTGATAAAGACACTTTTGCTGTGCATGCTCTCTGGTTTTTGTGGCACTGGCATCCCATTCTGTGACTAAAGCAGCCTCTATTTAATAGCATAATAAACATTTGCACTTATTCTCATAGAAATCAGGCCTGATAAAGACACTTTTGCTGTGCATGCTCTCTGGTTTTTGTGGCACTGGCATCCCATTCTGTGACTAAAGCAGCCTCTATTTAATAGCATAATAAACATTTGCACTTATTCTCATAGAAATCAGGCCTGATAAAGACACTTTTGCTGTGCATGCTCTCTGGTTTTTGTGGCACTGGCATCCCATTCTGTGACTAAAGCAGCCTCTATTTAATAGCATAATAAACATTTGCACTTATTCTCATAGAAATCAGGCCTGATAAAGACACTTTTGCTGTGCATGCTCTCTGGTTTTTGTGGCACTGGCATCCCATTCTGTGACTAAAGCAGCCTCTATTTAATAGCACAATAAACATTTGCACTTATTCTCATAGAAATCAGGCCTGATAAAGACACTTTTGCTGTGCATGCTCTCTGGTTTTTGTGGCACTGGCATCCCATTCTGTGACTAAAGCAGCCTCTATTTAATAGCATAATAAACATTTGCACTTATTCTCATAGAAATCAGGCCTGATAAAGACACTTTTGCTGTGCATGCTCTCTGGTTTTTGTGGCACTGGCATCCCATTCTGTGACTAAAGCAGCCTCTATTTAATAGCACAATAAACATTTGCACTTATTCTCATAGAAATCAGGCCTGATAAAGACACTTTTGCTGTGCATGCTCTCTGGTTTTTGTGGCACTGGCATCCCATTCTGTGACTAAAGCAGCCTCTATTTAATAGCATAATAAACATTTGCACTTATTCTCATAGAAATCAGGCCTGATAAAGACACTTTTGCTGTGCATGCTCTCTGGTTTTTGTGGCACTGGCATCCCATTCTGTGACTAAAGCAGCCTCTATTTAATAGCACAATAAACATTTGCACTTATTCTCATAGAAATCAGGCCTGATAAAGACACTTTTGCTGTGCATGCTCTCTGGTTTTTGTGGCACTGGCATCCCATTCTGTGACTAAAGCAGCCTCTATTTAATAGCATAATAAACATTTGCACTTATTCTCATAGAAATCAGGCCTGATAAAGACACTTTTGCTGTGCATGCTCTCTGGTTTTTGTGGCACTGGCATCCCATTCTGTGACTAAAGCAGCCTCTATTTAATAGCATAATAAACATTTGCACTTATTCTCATAGAAATCAGGCCTGATAAAGACACTTTTGCTGTGCATGCTCTCTGGTTTTTGTGGCACTGGCATCCCATTCTGTGACTAAAGCAGCCTCTATTTAATAGCACAATAAACATTTGCACTTATTCTCATAGAAATCAGGCCTGATAAAGACACTTTTGCTGTGCATGCTCTCTGGTTTTTGTGGCACTGGCATCCCATTCTGTGACTAAAGCAGCCTCTATTTAATAGCATAATAAACATTTGCACTTATTCTCATAGAAATCAGGCCTGATAAAGACACTTTTGCTGTGCATGCTCTCTGGTTTTTGTGGCACTGGCATCCCATTCTGTGACTAAAGCAGCCTCTATTTAATAGCATAATAAACATTTGCACTTATTCTCATAGAAATCAGGCCTGATAAAGACACTTTTGCTGTGCATGCTCTCTGGTTTTTGTGGCACTGGCATCCCATTCTGTGACTAAAGCAGCCTCTATTTAATAGCATAATAAACATTTGCACTTATTCTCATAGAAATCAGGCCTGATAAAGACACTTTTGCTGTGCATGCTCTCTGGTTTTTGTGGCACTGGCATCCCATTCTGTGACTAAAGCAGCCTCTATTTAATAGCACAATAAACATTTGCACTTATTCTCATAGAAATCAGGCCTGATAAAGACACTTTTGCTGTGCATGCTCTCTGGTTTTTGTGGCACTGGCATCCCATTCTGTGACTAAAGCAGCCTCTATTTAATAGCATAATAAACATTTGCACTTATTCTCATAGAAATCAGGCCTGATAAAGACACTTTTGCTGTGCATGCTCTCTGGTTTTTGTGGCACTGGCATCCCATTCTGTGACTAAAGCAGCCTCTATTTAATAGCACAATAAACATTTGCACTTATTCTCATAGAAATCAGGCCTGATAAAGACACTTTTGCTGTGCATGCTCTCTGGTTTTTGTGGCACTGGCATCCCATTCTGTGACTAAAGCAGCCTCTATTTAATAGCATAATAAACATTTGCACTTATTCTCATAGAAATCAGGCCTGATAAAGACACTTTTGCTGTGCATGCTCTCTGGTTTTTGTGGCACTGGCATCCCATTCTGTGACTAAAGCAGCCTCTATTTAATAGCATAATAAACATTTGCACTTATTCTCATAGAAATCAGGCCTGATAAAGACACTTTTGCTGTGCATGCTCTCTGGTTTTTGTGGCACTGGCATCCCATTCTGTGACTAAAGCAGCCTCTATTTAATAGCATAATAAACATTTGCACTTATTCTCATAGAAATCAGGCCTGATAAAGACACTTTTGCTGTGCATGCTCTCTGGTTTTTGTGGCACTGGCATCCCATTCTGTGACTAAAGCAGCCTCTATTTAATAGCACAATAAACATTTGCACTTATTCTCATAGAAATCAGGCCTGATAAAGACACTTTTGCTGTGCATGCTCTCTGGTTTTTGTGGCACTGGCATCCCATTCTGTGACTAAAGCAGCCTCTATTTAATAGCACAATAAACATTTGCACTTATTCTCATAGAAATCAGGCCTGATAAAGACACTTTTGCTGTGCATGCTCTCTGGTTTTTGTGGCACTGGCATCCCATTCTGTGACTAAAGCAGCCTCTATTTAATAGCATAATAAACATTTGCACTTATTCTCATAGAAATCAGGCCTGATAAAGACACTTTTGCTGTGCATGCTCTCTGGTTTTTGTGGCACTGGCATCCCATTCTGTGACTAAAGCAGCCTCTATTTAATAGCACAATAAACATTTGCACTTATTCTCATAGAAATCAGGCCTGATAAAGACACTTTTGCTGTGCATGCTCTCTGGTTTTTGTGGCACTGGCATCCCATTCTGTGACTAAAGCAGCCTCTATTTAATAGCATAATAAACATTTGCACTTATTCTCATAGAAATCAGGCCTGATAAAGACACTTTTGCTGTGCATGCTCTCTGGTTTTTGTGGCACTGGCATCCCATTCTGTGACTAAAGCAGCCTCTATTTAATAGCACAATAAACATTTGCACTTATTCTCATAGAAATCAGGCCTGATAAAGACACTTTTGCTGTGCATGCTCTCTGGTTTTTGTGGCACTGGCATCCCATTCTGTGACTAAAGCAGCCTCTATTTAATAGCATAATAAACATTTGCACTTATTCTCATAGAAATCAGGCCTGATAAAGACACTTTTGCTGTGCATGCTCTCTGGTTTTTGTGGCACTGGCATCCCATTCTGTGACTAAAGCAGCCTCTATTTAATAGCATAATAAACATTTGCACTTATTCTCATAGAAATCAGGCCTGATAAAGACACTTTTGCTGTGCATGCTCTCTGGTTTTTGTGGCACTGGCATCCCATTCTGTGACTAAAGCAGCCTCTATTTAATAGCACAATAAACATTTGCACTTATTCTCATAGAAATCAGGCCTGATAAAGACACTTTTGCTGTGCATGCTCTCTGGTTTTTGTGGCACTGGCATCCCATTCTGTGACTAAAGCAGCCTCTATTTAATAGCATAATAAACATTTGCACTTATTCTCATAGAAATCAGGCCTGATAAAGACACTTTTGCTGTGCATGCTCTCTGGTTTTTGTGGCACTGGCATCCCATTCTGTGACTAAAGCAGCCTCTATTTAATAGCATAATAAACATTTGCACTTATTCTCATAGAAATCAGGCCTGATAAAGACACTTTTGCTGTGCATGCTCTCTGGTTTTTGTGGCACTGGCATCCCATTCTGTGACTAAAGCAGCCTCTATTTAATAGCACAATAAACATTTGCACTTATTCTCATAGAAATCAGGCCTGATAAAGACACTTTTGCTGTGCATGCTCTCTGGTTTTTGTGGCACTGGCATCCCATTCTGTGACTAAAGCAGCCTCTATTTAATAGCATAATAAACATTTGCACTTATTCTCATAGAAATCAGGCCTGATAAAGACACTTTTGCTGTGCATGCTCTCTGGTTTTTGTGGCACTGGCATCCCATTCTGTGACTAAAGCAGCCTCTATTTAATAGCACAATAAACATTTGCACTTATTCTCATAGAAATCAGGCCTGATAAAGACACTTTTGCTGTGCATGCTCTCTGGTTTTTGTGGCACTGGCATCCCATTCTGTGACTAAAGCAGCCTCTATTTAATAGCATAATAAACATTTGCACTTATTCTCATAGAAATCAGGCCTGATAAAGACACTTTTGCTGTGCATGCTCTCTGGTTTTTGTGGCACTGGCATCCCATTCTGTGACTAAAGCAGCCTCTATTTAATAGCACAATAAACATTTGCACTTATTCTCATAGAAATCAGGCCTGATAAAGACACTTTTGCTGTGCATGCTCTCTGGTTTTTGTGGCACTGGCATCCCATTCTGTGACTAAAGCAGCCTCTATTTAATAGCATAATAAACATTTGCACTTATTCTCATAGAAATCAGGCCTGATAAAGACACTTTTGCTGTGCATGCTCTCTGGTTTTTGTGGCACTGGCATCCCATTCTGTGACTAAAGCAGCCTCTATTTAATAGCACAATAAACATTTGCACTTATTCTCATAGAAATCAGGCCTGATAAAGACACTTTTGCTGTGCATGCTCTCTGGTTTTTGTGGCACTGGCATCCCATTCTGTGACTAAAGCAGCCTCTATTTAATAGCATAATAAACATTTGCACTTATTCTCATAGAAATCAGGCCTGATAAAGACACTTTTGCTGTGCATGCTCTCTGGTTTTTGTGGCACTGGCATCCCATTCTGTGACTAAAGCAGCCTCTATTTAATAGCATAATAAACATTTGCACTTATTCTCATAGAAATCAGGCCTGATAAAGACACTTTTGCTGTGCATGCTCTCTGGTTTTTGTGGCACTGGCATCCCATTCTGTGACTAAAGCAGCCTCTATTTAATAGCACAATAAACATTTGCACTTATTCTCATAGAAATCAGGCCTGATAAAGACACTTTTGCTGTGCATGCTCTCTGGTTTTTGTGGCACTGGCATCCCATTCTGTGACTAAAGCAGCCTCTATTTAATAGCATAATAAACATTTGCACTTATTCTCATAGAAATCAGGCCTGATAAAGACACTTTTGCTGTGCATGCTCTCTGGTTTTTGTGGCACTGGCATCCCATTCTGTGACTAAAGCAGCCTCTATTTAATAGCACAATAAACATTTGCACTTATTCTCATAGAAATCAGGCCTGATAAAGACACTTTTGCTGTGCATGCTCTCTGGTTTTTGTGGCACTGGCATCCCATTCTGTGACTAAAGCAGCCTCTATTTAATAGCATAATAAACATTTGCACTTATTCTCATAGAAATCAGGCCTGATAAAGACACTTTTGCTGTGCATGCTCTCTGGTTTTTGTGGCACTGGCATCCCATTCTGTGACTAAAGCAGCCTCTATTTAATAGCACAATAAACATTTGCACTTATTCTCATAGAAATCAGGCCTGATAAAGACACTTTTGCTGTGCATGCTCTCTGGTTTTTGTGGCACTGGCATCCCATTCTGTGACTAAAGCAGCCTCTATTTAATAGCATAATAAACATTTGCACTTATTCTCATAGAAATCAGGCCTGATAAAGACACTTTTGCTGTGCATGCTCTCTGGTTTTTGTGGCACTGGCATCCCATTCTGTGACTAAAGCAGCCTCTATTTAATAGCACAATAAACATTTGCACTTATTCTCATAGAAATCAGGCCTGATAAAGACACTTTTGCTGTGCATGCTCTCTGGTTTTTGTGGCACTGGCATCCCATTCTGTGACTAAAGCAGCCTCTATTTAATAGCATAATAAACATTTGCACTTATTCTCATAGAAATCAGGCCTGATAAAGACACTTTTGCTGTGCATGCTCTCTGGTTTTTGTGGCACTGGCATCCCATTCTGTGACTAAAGCAGCCTCTATTTAATAGCATAATAAACATTTGCACTTATTCTCATAGAAATCAGGCCTGATAAAGACACTTTTGCTGTGCATGCTCTCTGGTTTTTGTGGCACTGGCATCCCATTCTGTGACTAAAGCAGCCTCTATTTAATAGCATAATAAACATTTGCACTTATTCTCATAGAAATCAGGCCTGATAAAGACACTTTTGCTGTGCATGCTCTCTGGTTTTTGTGGCACTGGCATCCCATTCTGTGACTAAAGCAGCCTCTATTTAATAGCATAATAAACATTTGCACTTATTCTCATAGAAATCAGGCCTGATAAAGACACTTTTGCTGTGCATGCTCTCTGGTTTTTGTGGCACTGGCATCCCATTCTGTGACTAAAGCAGCCTCTATTTAATAGCACAATAAACATTTGCACTTATTCTCATAGAAATCAGGCCTGATAAAGACACTTTTGCTGTGCATGCTCTCTGGTTTTTGTGGCACTGGCATCCCATTCTGTGACTAAAGCAGCCTCTATTTAATAGCATAATAAACATTTGCACTTATTCTCATAGAAATCAGGCCTGATAAAGACACTTTTGCTGTGCATGCTCTCTGGTTTTTGTGGCACTGGCATCCCATTCTGTGACTAAAGCAGCCTCTATTTAATAGCACAATAAACATTTGCACTTATTCTCATAGAAATCAGGCCTGATAAAGACACTTTTGCTGTGCATGCTCTCTGGTTTTTGTGGCACTGGCATCCCATTCTGTGACTAAAGCAGCCTCTATTTAATAGCATAATAAACATTTGCACTTATTCTCATAGAAATCAGGCCTGATAAAGACACTTTTGCTGTGCATGCTCTCTGGTTTTTGTGGCACTGGCATCCCATTCTGTGACTAAAGCAGCCTCTATTTAATAGCACAATAAACATTTGCACTTATTCTCATAGAAATCAGGCCTGATAAAGACACTTTTGCTGTGCATGCTCTCTGGTTTTTGTGGCACTGGCATCCCATTCTGTGACTAAAGCAGCCTCTATTTAATAGCACAATAAACATTTGCACTTATTCTCATAGAAATCAGGCCTGATAAAGACACTTTTGCTGTGCATGCTCTCTGGTTTTTGTGGCACTGGCATCCCATTCTGTGACTAAAGCAGCCTCTATTTAATAGCACAATAAACATTTGCACTTATTCTCATAGAAATCAGGCCTGATAAAGACACTTTTGCTGTGCATGCTCTCTGGTTTTTGTGGCACTGGCATCCCATTCTGTGACTAAAGCAGCCTCTATTTAATAGCATAATAAACATTTGCACTTATTCTCATAGAAATCAGGCCTGATAAAGACACTTTTGCTGTGCATGCTCTCTGGTTTTTGTGGCACTGGCATCCCATTCTGTGACTAAAGCAGCCTCTATTTAATAGCACAATAAACATTTGCACTTATTCTCATAGAAATCAGGCCTGATAAAGACACTTTTGCTGTGCATGCTCTCTGGTTTTTGTGGCACTGGCATCCCATTCTGTGACTAAAGCAGCCTCTATTTAATAGCACAATAAACATTTGCACTTATTCTCATAGAAATCAGGCCTGATAAAGACACTTTTGCTGTGCATGCTCTCTGGTTTTTGTGGCACTGGCATCCCATTCTGTGACTAAAGCAGCCTCTATTTAATAGCATAATAAACATTTGCACTTATTCTCATAGAAATCAGGCCTGATAAAGACACTTTTGCTGTGCATGCTCTCTGGTTTTTGTGGCACTGGCATCCCATTCTGTGACTAAAGCAGCCTCTATTTAATAGCACAATAAACATTTGCACTTATTCTCATAGAAATCAGGCCTGATAAAGACACTTTTGCTGTGCATGCTCTCTGGTTTTTGTGGCACTGGCATCCCATTCTGTGACTAAAGCAGCCTCTATTTAATAGCATAATAAACATTTGCACTTATTCTCATAGAAATCAGGCCTGATAAAGACACTTTTGCTGGCCAAAGCCCTACTGGACCCTGCCAGGTCGATTCCTGCCCGGGGCATCCCATTCTGTGACTACAGCAGCCTCTGTTTAAGACCATATAAGCATTTGCTCTTATCATATTTGAAATTAGCCTGATAAAGACACTTTTGCTGGCCAAAGCCCTACTGGACCCTGCCAGGTCCATTCCTGCCCAGGGCATCCCATTCTGTGACTAAAGCAGCCTCTGTTTAAGACCATATAAGCATTTGCTCTTATTATATTTATATTATAAGACACTTTTGCTGGGCATAGGCTTACTGCTGCCTGCCAGGTGCACTTCTGTTGAGGCATCCCATTCTGTAACATAGCATACCCCTCTTTATTTACACTAAGCAGCTCTCTTATTTACACTAAGCAGGCCTGTTGGAGGCTGAGTGTTACTGCTCACTTTTGGTGTGCATTATATTCTGTTTTATATAGACCCACTGCTGCCTGGGGGTTCTTAAAATATCACCTACTACCACGCCAGTTAGACTATGTCGGGCAGACAAGTGCCTGGAAGTGAAAAGAGGAGTGGCAGAGGCCAAGATTCCGCAGGCAGAGCTCGCATCAGACTGGGGGCCAGTAGCAGCAGGAGTCACGCTGAGAGACCTAATCTGCCAGTATCTGCTAGCGGTCGGGTCTCCACCAGTAACGCATCTGCCGTGGTAGATTGGCTGACGCGCTCATCAACAACATCATCACAACTTACATCTGAGACCCCCAGTCTAGGGTCGGTAGGTTCCTCTGACACAACCCTGAGTTGGCATGCCCCGAGAGCAGTCCCTGTCCTCCCATTGCCTCTGTCCTACGCCGTTCCCTCCCCCAGCGACGTATCCTATGCTTTGAGTTCAGCTCCACTCTTTAGTGAGGAGGACGATCAGATACAGGAGGACAGTCAGCAGCTACTGCCCAGCCAAGAAATGGAGGTGGCTTCTTTAGCTAGGCAGACAAATAGTGATGTGGACAGTGTCGTGGGTGCTGCGAGCGTTCCAGCTCCTGCGCCAGACACTGTTGACGAATCCACGAACATCAGTGACGTACAGCCACAACCCGGTGATGATGATGATGATGACGATGAAGCCGATCGCACTTGGGAGCCGGGTGATGAAGGGGCTTCATCGTCATCATCAGGAGAAGAGGGGCGCAGGTTGCCCCGGAGTCAGCAGCTGAGGCAGCAAGGTGGTAGCAGTCAGCATGGGGGCACAATTCCAAAGGCTGGAGCCGGCCGGGGCCGGGGCCGGGGTAGAGCACCTGCTGTGCGGCAGTCTACCTTATCGGGAGGTAGTGGAGCAGGGGTTCCTGGAGTTGGCAACAGCAGCAGTGAATCAGTGAGGCCAGGGGGTGGGAAAAGTAGCTACTCGGCAGTGTGGCAGTTTTTCCTGAGGCATCCGCAGGAGGGTAACATGGCCACATGCAAGATATGTAGGCAAAAGGTGAAGCGTGGCCAGGGTCCAAATGTTGGCACCACGGCCCTGCGTCAACATATGATGCGTCACCATAAAACGACCTGGGAGAACCGAGGCTCCCAAGGGGTGGTCCAGTCTGCTTCCTCACCAAGTGAGCTCCCAATTTCTGCCAGCCAAGGCTCCAGCACCTCAGCCGAAGGCAGCTGTGCGTCACACCCATCCTCTGTCGCTCCTGCTCCTCCTCCTCCTCCTCCAAGTCATGCATCCCGCCAGCAATCCATCAGCGAAGCCATGTCCAAGAGACAGCAGTATGCGCCCACTCATCCTACGGCGCAGAAGCTGAATGTGCTCCTGTCCAAGTTGCTGGTGCTGCAGTCGCTCCCTTTTCAGGTGGTGGAATCTGCACCTTTCAGAGAACTGATGGCTTGTGCCGAGCCGAGGTGGAGAGTCCCAAGCCGTCATTTCTTTGCCAAGAAGGCAGTACCAGCGCTGCACACTTTTGTTGAACAGAAGGTGGGCCAGTCCTTGAGCCTGTCGGTGTGTAGCAAAATACATGGCAGCGCCGACATCTGGAGCTGTAACTACGGTCAGGGGCAGTACATGTCGTTTACGGCCCACTGGGTGAATGTGGTCCCTTTGCAGCAGCAACTTGGACAGGTCACGCCGCTTCGGCCTCCGCGCTCTCTGCCCATTGGGCCTGTGACACCGTGCGACTCGGCCTCCTCATCCTCCGCCATCTCCTCACCCTCCACTGTAGGCTCAAGTCTCAGTGCCCCTCCAGTCTACCATGTGTGCAGGGCACGGAGGTGTCACGCAGTGCTTCACATGGTTTGTCTTGGCGAACGGAGTCACACAGGGGAGGAACTGCTTAAATGTATTCATCAGGAAATCCAAACATGGCTTACTCCGAGAAAACTTAAAATGGGAATCATGGTTACCGACAATGGGAAGAACATTTTGTCTGCGCTGCGCCAAGGAAGCCTGACCCATGCCCCCTGCATGGCTCACGTCTTCAATCTGGTTGTCAAGTGGTTTCTGAAGTGTTCCCCCCATCTGCAGGACATCCTAACAACTTCACGGAAACTTTGCATGCACTTCAGCCACTCCTACACCGCCAAACACACCCTTCTTGAGCTACAGCGTCAGAATGGTATCCCCCAACATAGTCTGATTTGCGATGTTTCCACCCGTTGGAATTCCACCCTTCACATGTTGGACCGATTATATGAACAGAGAAAAGCCATCACGGATTTCCTGATGATCCAAGCAGATAGGGGGACTCCCCTGTGTAACTTCAATGTCAACCAGTGGCAGCTCATACGTGACACCTGCCGTTTGCTCAGGCCCTTTGAGGAAGCCACTTTATTTGTCAGTCGGCAGGATTACGGGATGAACGACGTGATTCCACTGCTTCATGTACTACAGCACATGTTGGAAACCATGGCTGGTCAGGGCACTGGAGACATGGCGTTTACATCTTACGGCCACATGAACCCCGTTGGAGCTGAACTGGAGGAGGAGGAGGAGGAAGAGGAGGAGGAGGAGTTGCCCAGCGAAACACAGTTTAGGCTTGGCGAAATGGCTGGTTTATCTAGTCAGCGGACAGGAGAGGAGGAGCAGGAGCAGCCAGAGGAGCTAGAGGTTTTTGAGGAAGGAGAGACAGAGGACCCGGGCACACCGTGGCAGTATGCAGTGGAGATGGAGACAGGTAGTCCATCCGAGTCACTTGCGCAAATGGCACGAAGCATGCTCACATGCTTGCGTAGTGACCCCAGAATTGTTTCCATCTGTCGGCGGGATGACTTCTGGCTGTCCACCTTATTGGACCCTCGCTTCCGGCACAAAATGGGGGCATTTTTTAAACCCACCGAGAGGGAGGACAAACTCAACTACTACAAAGACATTCTACGTAGGCAGTTGGCCGATGCCTATCTGCGCCATGGTCCATACTCTCGCAGGTCTGACTCGAGGGGACCTCTGCGCTCACCTTCCACTGCCATGGCCGCTGGGGGGGTTGGCAGCAGCAGCAGCAGAAGCTCCATCAGCAGCAGCAGCCTCAGTCTTCAGTCGCTAATGAGTAGCTTTCTACACCCGCATAGTGAGGCTACTCATGAGCAGCAGGAAGACCTGGAGCAGGACCTGAACCAGCAGGTCATGTCATACTTTGACATGACCATGCCAACACACCTTGAGGATCCGCTGGACTTCTGGGCAGCCAAACTTGATTTGTGGCCGCAACTAGCAGAGTTTGCCCTGGAAAAGCTGTCCTGCCCGGCAAGTAGCGTGCCATCTGAGCGGGTGTTTAGTGCGGCGGGGGCCATAGTTACGGCGAGGAGAACTCGTCTGTCAACTAAAAATGTGGAGAGACTCACCTTTGTCAAAATGAATCAGGGATGGATCAGCCAGGATTTCCACCCACCAATGCCTGATGCATGCGACTAGATTCAGCATGGTGCCACGTTTTACACTTTACAAATGGTGCAAAACATATTTATGTCTTTAGGCCATTTTTTGGGCTCCTGCTGCTGCTACTGCCAACTTCTGCCAACTCCAGGGTGTGATTCATCCAATTTTTGGGCTCCTGAAGCCAACTCCAGTGTATATTTGGGCTCCTGCTGCTGCTACTGCCAACTTCTGCCAACTCCAGGGTGTGATTCATCCAATTTTTGGGCTCCTGAAGCCAACTCCAGTGTATATTTGGGCTCCTGCTGCTACTACTGTCAACTCCTGCCAACTCCAGGGTGTGATTCATCCAATTTTTGGGCTCCTGAGGCCAACTCCAGTGTATATTTGGGCTCCTGCTGCTGCTACTGTCAACTCCTGCCAACTCCAGGGTGTGATTCATCCAATTTTTGGGCTCCTGAAGCCAACTCCAGTGTATATTTGGGCTCCTGCTGCTACTACTGCCAACTTCTGCCAACTCCAGGGTGTGATTCATCCAATTTTTGGGCTCCTGAAGCCAACTCCAGTGTATATTTGGGCTCCTGCTGCTGCTACTGTCAACTCCTGCCAACTCCAGGGTGTGATTCATCCAATTTTTGGGCTCCTGAAGCCAACTCCAGTGTATATTTGGGCTCCTGCTGCTGCTACTGCCAACTTCTGCCAACTCCAGGGTGTGATTCATCCAATTTTTGGGCTCCTGAAGCCAACTCCAGTGTATATTTGGGCTCCTGCTGCTACTACTGCCAACTTCTGCCAACTCCAGGGTGTGATTCATCCAATTTTTGGGCTCCTGAAGCCAACTCCAGTGTATATTTGGGCTCCTGCTGCTGCTACTGTCAACTCCTGCCAACTCCAGGGTGTGATTCATCCAATTTTTGGGCTCCTGAAGCCAACTCCAGTGTATATTTGGGCTCCTGCTGCTGCTACTGCCAACTTCTGCCAACTCCAGGGTGTGATTCATCCAATTTTTGGGCTCCTGAAGCCAACTCCAGTGTATATTTGGGCTCCTGCTGCTGCTGCTGCTGCCAACTTCTGCCAACTCCAGGGTGTGATTCATCCAATTTTTGGGCTCCTGAAGCCAACTCCAGTGTATATTTGGGCTCCTGCTGCTGCTGCTGCTGCCAACTTCTGCCAACTCCAGGGTGTGATTCATCCAATTTTTGGGCTCCTGAAGCCAACTCCAGTGTATATTTGGGCTCCTGCTGCTGCTACTGTCAACTCCTGCCAACTCCAGGGTGTGATTCATCCAATTTTTGGGCTCCTGAGGCCAACTCCAGTGTATATTTGGGCTCCTGCTGCTGCTACTGTCAACTCCTGCCAACTCCAGGGTGTGATTCATCCAATTTTTGGGCTCCTGAAGCCAACTCCAGTGTATATTTGGGCTCCTGCTGCTGCTACTGTCAACTCCTGCCAACTCCAGGGTGTGATTCATCCAATTTTTGGGCTCCTGAAGCCAACTCCAGTGTATATTTGGGCTCCTGCTGCTGCTACTGTCAACTCCTGCCAACTCCAGGGTGTGATTCATCCAATTTTTGGGCTCCTGAAGCCAACTCCAGTGTATATTTGGGCTCCTGCTGCTGCTACTGCCAACTTCTGCCAACTCCAGGGTGTGATTCATCCAATTTTTGGGCTCCTGAAGCCAACTCCAGTGTATATTTGGGCTCCTGCTGCTACTACTGCCAACTTCTGCCAACTCCAGGGTGTGATTCATCCAATTTTTGGGCTCCTGAGGCCAACTCCAGTGTATATTTGGGCTCCTGCTGCTGCTACTGCCAACTTCTGCCAACTCCAGGGTGTGATTCATCCAATTTTTGGGCTCCTGAAGCCAACTCCAGTGTATATTTGGGCTCCTGCTGCTACTACTGCCAACTTCTGCCAACTCCAGGGTGTGATTCATCCAATTTTTGGGCTCCTGAGGCCAACTCCAGTGTATATTTGGGCTCCTGCTGCTGCTGCTGCCAACTTCTGCCAACTCCAGGGTGTGATTCATCCAATTTTTGGGCTCCTGAAGCCAACTCCAGTGTATATTTGGGCTCCTGCTGCTACTACTGTCAACTCCTGCCAACTCCAGGGTGTGATTCATCCAATTTTTGGGCTCCTGAGGCCAACTCCAGTGTATATTTGGGCTCCTGCTGCTGCTGCTGCCAACTTCTGCCAACTCCAGGGTGTGATTCATCCAATTTTTGGGCTCCTGAGGCCAACTCCAGTGTATATTTGGGCTCCTGCTGCTGCCAACTTCTGCCAACTCCAGGGTGTGATTCATCCAATTTTTGGGCTCCTGAAGCCAACTCCAGTGTATATTTGGGCTCCTGCTGCTGCTGCTGCTGCCAACTTCTGCCAACTCCAGGGTGTGATTCATCCAATTTTTGGGCTCCTGAAGCCAACTCCAGTGTATATTTGGGCTCCTGCTGCTACTACTGCCAACTTCTGCCAACTCCAGGGTGTGATTCATCCAATTTTTGGGCTCCTGAGGCCAACTCCAGTGTATATTTGGGCTCCTGCTGCTGCTGCTGCCAACTTCTGCCAACTCCAGGGTGTGATTCATCCAATTTTTGGGCTCCTGAAGCCAACTCCAGTGTATATTTGGGCTCCTGCTGCTACTACTGTCAACTCCTGCCAACTCCAGGGTGTGATTCATCCAATTTTTGGGCTCCTGAGGCCAACTCCAGTGTATATTTGGGCTCCTGCTGCTGCTGCTGCCAACTTCTGCCAACTCCAGGGTGTGATTCATCCAATTTTTGGGCTCCTGAGGCCAACTCCAGTGTATATTTGGGCTCCTGCTGCTGCTACTGTCAACTCCTGCCAACTCCAGGGTGTGATTCATCCAATTTTTGGGCTCCTGAGGCCAACTCCAGTGTATATTTGGGCTCCTGCTGCTGCTACTGTCAACTCCTGCCAACTCCAGGGTGTGATTCATCCAATTTTTGGGCTCCTGAAGCCAACTCCAGTGTATATTTGGGCTCCTGCTGCTGCTGCTGCTGCCAACTTCTGCCAACTCCAGGGTGTGATTCATCCAATTTTTGGGCTCCTGAAGCCAACTCCAGTGTATATTTGGGCTCCTGCTGCTGCTACTGTCAACTCCTGCCAACTCCAGGGTGTGATTCATCCAATTTTTGGGCTCCTGAAGCCAACTCCAGTGTATATTTGGGCTCCTGCTGCTGCTACTGCCAACTTCTGCCAACTCCAGGGTGTGATTCATCCAATTTTTGGGCTCCTGAAGCCAACTCCAGTGTATATTTGGGCTCCTGCTGCTACTACTGCCAACTTCTGCCAACTCCAGGGTGTGATTCATCCAATTTTTGGGCTCCTGAGGCCAACTCCAGTGTATATTTGGGCTCCTGCTGCTGCTACTGCCAACTTCTGCCAACTCCAGGGTGTGATTCATCCAATTTTTGGGCTCCTGAAGCCAACTCCAGTGTATATTTGGGCTCCTGCTGCTACTACTGCCAACTTCTGCCAACTCCAGGGTGTGATTCATCCAATTTTTGGGCTCCTGAGGCCAACTCCAGTGTATATTTGGGCTCCTGCTGCTGCTGCTGCCAACTTCTGCCAACTCCAGGGTGTGATTCATCCAATTTTTGGGCTCCTGAAGCCAACTCCAGTGTATATTTGGGCTCCTGCTGCTACTACTGTCAACTCCTGCCAACTCCAGGGTGTGATTCATCCAATTTTTGGGCTCCTGAGGCCAACTCCAGTGTATATTTGGGCTCCTGCTGCTGCTGCTGCCAACTTCTGCCAACTCCAGGGTGTGATTCATCCAATTTTTGGGCTCCTGAGGCCAACTCCAGTGTATATTTGGGCTCCTGCTCCTGCTGCTGCCAACTTCTGCCAACTCCAGGGTGTGATTCATCCAATTTTTGGGCTCCTGAAGCCAACTCCAGTGTATATTTGGGCTCCTGCTGCTGCTGCTGCTGCCAACTTCTGCCAACTCCAGGGTGTGATTCATCCAATTTTTGGGCTCCTGAAGCCAACTCCAGTGTATATTTGGGCTCCTGCTGCTACTACTGCCAACTTCTGCCAACTCCAGGGTGTGATTCATCCAATTTTTGGGCTCCTGAGGCCAACTCCAGTGTATATTTGGGCTCCTGCTGCTGCTGCTGCCAACTTCTGCCAACTCCAGGGTGTGATTCATCCAATTTTTGGGCTCCTGAAGCCAACTCCAGTGTATATTTGGGCTCCTGCTGCTACTACTGTCAACTCCTGCCAACTCCAGGGTGTGATTCATCCAATTTTTGGGCTCCTGAGGCCAACTCCAGTGTATATTTGGGCTCCTGCTGCTGCTGCTGCCAACTTCTGCCAACTCCAGGGTGTGATTCATCCAATTTTTGGGCTCCTGAGGCCAACTCCAGTGTATATTTGGGCTCCTGCTGCTGCTGCTGCCAACTTCTGCCAACTCCAGGGTGTGATTCATCCAATTTTTGGGCTCCTGAGGCCAACTCCAGTGTATATTTGGGCTCCTGCTCCTGCTGCTGCCAACTTCTGCCAACTCCAGGGTGTGATTCATCCAATTTTTGGGCTCCTGAAGCCAACTCCAGTGTATATTTGGGCTCCTGCTGCTGCTGCCAACTTCTGCCAACTCCAGGGTGTGATTCATCCAATTTTTGGGCTCCTGAGGCCAACTCCAGTGTATATTTGGGCTCCTTCTGCCCCTCATAGTGATGCCACTTCAACTCTCTGCAATTGTGCCGCTCTGCGATTCTATTAGCGATGCCTCTGATCTGCATGTGATATTTCTTCAAAGTATTATTTAACAAACCCAGCACGCATCCTGTGCGTGTTACAGCAAGGCTGAATGGTTTACAACCCTATTGAGGCTGTAGGAGGCTCAGAAATAGCCGTTTTTAATAGCGATTCGTCGCGAATTTATTCGGGTCGAAACGATTTTTGTCGGAAAATTCGGCGAATCAGTCGAATCGAATTTTTCAAAAGTTCGCTCATCTCTAATTGTAGTTTCCAGAGAAATGGGGATAGGCCCTCAGCAGCATCCTAATTGTAACATGTCTGAAAACTACAAATATATGTAAAATACAAATACCCTTGGCCGTGCAGATGTTTGTTAATTAATTGGTATATAGAAGTGCCATTTTTATTTAGGTTATACCTTAGTGCAATTTTTGGGGGCCCTAATGTGCCCTGTTTTTTTGGGGGAACACTTTACCTTACATCATTATGATATCTGTGAAATTTTTGGTGTTGGTTGTGTTGCCTTTTTAATTTTGATTACATTTAATTCTCTGTTTAAGGTGATTCCGGGTACCCACTTCTACCCTGGCTCATGACGCCTGTGCTGCGGCCCCAGGATGCCTCTCAGGAAGCGTATAACCGTGCGCATCGCAAGACCCGGGCTGTTGTGGAGAGGGCCTTTGGTCTGCTGAAGACACGTTTTCGTTGCCTTGACCATACTGGGGGGGCCCTGCAATATGATCCCAAGAAAGTGATCGACATTATAATGGCATGTGCTGTTTTGCACAATTTTGCCATCATGGAACGTGTCCCACGTTATGTGGACAGCCTGCCCTCTTCAGCCGTCGAGGATGAAGTCGAGAATTTTGTGGGGCCCCCCAGTGAGTCTGGCCAATCTGTTCGAGCCAACCTGATCAGCCAGCATTTTACTTAACTTTTTTCCCTGTCTCACCATTCTGTATGTCTGTGTTATCCTTTTTGTTACATATGTTGTTTTGCCGTAATGTGGCATTACCTCTAAGTAAAACATTTAGACCTTAATTGTTGCCTAATGTATTTCATGTAGTTTCCTTAGCTTTAGCTTTGCATTGTTACACCTCTTCAAACCCAAATTATCTGGTTTAGCCCAAGCTGTTAAAAATGTCTTCCCACTAAAAACGCCACAAGTATTGTAAGTGAATTTTTTTTTTTACTTTGAAAAGGAAAAATTATAGTGCTTTACAGAAATCATTCCACATACATCTGTGGTTACAAATGGATAACATTACAAAAAAACATCGAGCACATCTACACCTGGAAGTGAGTGGCACAACCAAACAAGGACACCCAGTCCAAAGGCCAGCCTAGTCCAGTCATTAATATTGCCTGTGCCCAGGGATATTTGGGCATGGCCATAATGTCACACAAACATGTCTGCAAACAGGAGGAGCACCAACCAAATACATAGGTAAAGCCATAAGTGGCCAGATACACTCCACATAGACCTATGGCATTGGCTAGTGGCCTTAAGCATTACTCTAAGGAGCTATATGGGAGCAAATACAAAACACAACCTGCCAGAGCAACACAAAATGGATTGTTTGAAACCTCAAAGGACAAGTAAATACAGTGGGGGTTAAGAGAAAAGATGTCCCACACACCCATGGCTTAATAGGGTGGCTGCCCATAATACCCAGGTGGAGGTCCAGGTGGAGGTCCATGTGAATGGGACCTAGCCTGGGCCATGGCAGCATTGTGAATTTGAAACTGCTCCACAATGTTTCTCTGCATATTGGTCATCTCAGCCATGGCTGACTGGATGCCATTACTTGCATTGGCCACGTTGCTGTTGAGGGTACGCAACTCCGCGAGGATGCCCTGTAGACTGGTATGGATGTTGACCATGTCGGCATGCCTTTGCTCACGCTCTGTAACGAGCTGGGCGTCATAAGAGTCCCTTTGTTGGGTCCATAATTGAAGCAGGGCACTCTGCCTCCCCTGGGAAATTGTGGGGCGGCGTAATGGCGTCCGCCGCACAATTACCCTGGCTCTTGGGCGTGCCCTGCCGCGTGGTGTCGTACCCTCAACAGCAACCGGCCTGCTTTGCAAATCCTCAGCAGCAGAGTGAACACTGGGGACTGTAGTGTCAGTCTCCCCATGTGCAAGCACAATGGATGGAGATTCACTCTGCTGCTGAGGATTGGCCAGAGAAACATTATGGAGCAGTTCCAAATTGGGACCCAGGGGGAGTTCATCCGACGTGCCCTGTACGGAGACATCATCATCTTCCTCCATGTCCTGGATCTCTTCCATGAGTGTGCGGGTCTGTAGGGACATATCAAAAAAAAAAGGCTAAGTTTGCGTCCAAATTTTGGATTTCAACAGTTTAACACATTCTTAAGCACTTGTTAGTATTTATGCTACTAAATTAACTTACCGAAAATCTCTGATCTGGGCTCCTATGCTGTACGGACCTGGTAGGCATAACCAAACTGGGGGGTGAGTTTACCCTTGCTGAGGGATCATGCTGGGCTGAAGAAGAGAAAAACAAACCACGTAAACACACACACATAACCTTTTTTTGGATAGGTAATCAAATATAGCTCTATTTGTAATATTATTCAACTCTAGAGCAATGGTGACCTTTGTTCAAACACACGCAAGTTTACATAGGTGCAATGGCTCTGAAAAACTGCTAACTGACCTCAGTTCTAAGTCAGGAAGTGTACCCAGTCAGCATACAACTTTCAAGGCACATTTTTGGATTTAGCCTACCATTCGCTAGGTCCGTGGTACTCAAACAATTGTTGTAAAGGCCCATTTCAAGGTATGTGGTGAGAGGTGAATGTCTGGCCATGGTGCTGACGCAGGGGGTGTCTAGTTAAAAATAAATACACTGGTGGAGGGGCTGGAGATTTCAAAGTGCCAACTAATAAAGGCTGCTTGCCCTTGCTGGGCTGGATGGGCCAGAGCTGAGGGGACAGGGATTGGATGGCTAAAGGGGGGAGTTAACGTATTGATGGTGATGGGATGGATGGAGCCAATCTGTTACAAATGTATGGGGCTTATGTGGGGGGGGGGCATGGGGGGACTGTGGCAGATGGGCCAGAGCAGGGGCAGCGGGACACGATTGTGGCCAGATAAATTTTTACAAAGTTACTGTGTACCTTGCAATGCCACTTCCTGTGCAGTACTTCATATTGCAATGCTATGTTTCAGGGAGCCATGACATTGGGCAGGAGACCAACCACTACATCGCCGATCAAGGGGGCAGCTCTGAGCACGTCAACACAGAAGTAACTGAGTGCAGGGCTGTCTGGGCAGGGGTCCTTGAATGTGGTGCCAAGGTCCGCATTGGGACCCCGGGCCGCCAGTTGAGTCTCGCTGCTCTAGGTCAGATATGTTTGTGGGTGGCTAATTAAATTGTTAACTCAAACACAACTCACACAACCAAAAGGCAACCCATACATAATGATGTGTGTTTTGTGATTGATTCAAAATATATCACTTATCTTGCGAAACTTCATGACTTTAACAATCCAATTGGACATTTGAACTTTGCCATAATGGCTGTGGGCCTAAATGTGTGATTCCCAGGGACAAAAAGAGGACACAAACAGCCACAGTAGTGCGAGGCCAAGCAAGGCAAACCATAGGGGCATCCCGTTATCTTGTTACTAGTGAACTGTAGATTATTTAGCAAACAGGCAAACATGCAGATTTAAGAGTACTCACCGTGGGTACGGGTCGGTGAGTCTGTGTCCCTTAGACCAGCATGTCCACCGACCGCGACCGGATGGAGAAGTCCAAGCACAATCTCCTCAGCAGGGGTAAACTCCAATTTAGATGGAAAGCCACCTCCAGTTTTCATGCTGAAAAGAGAAAATCGTTTGGTACTCAGAAAAGGTGCATACAGTACATCCAAAACATTATATTTAGCGAAAACATTTATTTACCTGTAATTATGCCTTTTAATTTCTTTTTGCCGTACAGCATACTTCAGATCAGAGATTTTCTTCTGAATTTGGGACACATCTTTCCTCTCTTCCCCCGCTGCATTTACTTGTCGGAGGATGGTTTCAAACAATTCCATCTTGCGCTGCTTGGTGGTGTGTTTGGATTTGCTCCCATATAGCTCGTCATAGTATAATGTAAGGCCACTAGCCAATGCCATATTTTGGTCATGGGAGAATCTCCCACTCAACTGGCCGCGGCGCAATGTGCGGCCAGATGGTTGGCTTGGCTGCTCCTCCATGTGTGCAGACACATGTGGTGACATTATGGCCTGGGGCTGGGTAGGGGAATGGCCGGATTGGTGGCTTCCCAATGACTGGACTGGACTGGCCAAGGGACTGGGTGTTCTTGCGTGGCTGGCCACCGAACTTCCAAGTGTAGATGTGGTCATGGTTGCAATTCGGGGCCCTCTTGGGGGGCTAGGTTCCCGGCTGGTGCCAGGTCGGGGGCTCTGTTCCCGGCTGGTGCCAGGTCGGGGGCTTCTGGCCCTGGATTGGGTTCGGCGGGCCCTGTAGGGGCTTCTGGCCCTGGATGGGGTTCTTCTGGCCCTGTAGGGGCTTCTGGCCCTGGATTGGGTTCGGCGGGCCCTGTAGGGGCTTCTGGCCCTGGATTGGGATCTGCGGCCTCTGGCTGGGCTTCTGGCCCTGGATTGGGTTCGGCGGGCCCTGTAGGGGCTTCTGGCCCTGGATGGGGTTCTTCGGGCCCTGTAGGGGCTTCTGGCCCTGGATTGGGTTCGGCGGGCCCTGTAGGGGCTTCTGGCCCTGGATTGGGATCTGCGGCCTCTGGCTGGGCTTCGTGCCCTGGATTGGGTTCGGCGGGCCCTGTAGGGGCTTCTGGCCCTGGATTGGGATCTGCGGCCTCTGGCTGGGCTTCGTGCCCTGGATTGGGTTCGGCGGGCCCTGTAGGGGCTTCTGGCCCTGGATTGGTTTCTGCGGCCTCTGGCTGGGCTTCGTGCCCTGGATGGGGTTCGGGCCCTGGATGGGGTTCGGGCCCTGGCTGGGCTTCGTGCCCTGGATTGGGTTCTTCGGCCTCTGGCTGGGCTTCGGGCCCTGGATGGGGTTCGGGCCCTGGATGGGGTTCGGGCCCTGGCTGGGCTTCGTGCCCTGGATTGGGTTCTTCTGCCTCTGGCTGGGCTTCGGGCCCTGGATGGGGTTCGGGCCCTGGATGGGCTTCGGGCCCTGCTTCGGGGCATGGGTTTCCGAACTGCCCTACTTGAAGGCATGGCCGGTGTGGGCTCACTTGTGCTGCCTGTTCTGGGGGCAGAGGTGGTGGGTGCTGCAGTTGCCAGCTTTTTGGCTGCAGGGGCACGGGGCTTGGGGCCCCTTTTTTTGGTACCTGAGGGTCCAGGGTCCCTTGGTGGGGCCGAGGTGGGAGTCTTGCCTCTCAGTTTTCGCCGACCTTGCTGGGACCTTGTTGTGGGGCCCTCCGCGGTCTTGCTTGGCTGGGGTCGCTTGCTCATCGCCTTTTTCGGTGCCATCGTACACAAATGCTCAAAGAGAATGAGCTTTGGGTGCAGGGACCTTTAAATAATGAGCCCAGCGTGTGACGCCTATGCGCACGACTACGCGCTCGTACGAACGTACGTTCGAGCGGAACCAGGAAACCGCTGGGGTTTCACTTATCTGCTGCCTGGAAGAAGCATAAAGATGGCGCCCACTATCTTCACCCGTCAACAGGAAGAGATCCTCATGCTGGTAAGTGGCTGCCTGTGCATTTTAATCGAATAGTCAATGATGGCCTAAATGTAAATGATGCGTTTGGAACTAGTTTGGGGTCTCTTAATGTTTAATCACTGGCTCCTCACACTTCATCCTCAAGGGCCGAGCCTGGCCACGTTTTCAACTGTCTATGCTGATGTCCTAATTCGGCCAATTGCTCCGGCTTAGCAACAGTTAATTAACCTGTGGAGTAGCGGGGCGAGCTGGCAAACCTGGCCTGTCTCGGACCTTGATGCGGATGTTTGAGGAACACTGTTTTCCTAAGCCATAAAAACACAACGGGAAGCCACACACGTGGTCCAAAAGCCTAAGCATTAGGCTACATCTTGGATGTTTAAACCATCCTAACATGCCATAGATGCAGGTGGCCTGATTCTTCATGTTGGCTATTATCTGTATGTACATGGTGTGTGATACATATAACATAAGACCAGACTGTCAATCACAGTCAACGTCCTCTTTAAGGCACTCCCCAAAAATGGCTGCCACTCGAAATGTGTGTGTTAATGACATTAAATTCTCAACTTGTGATGCAACACATATGGGTCTGTGTGTAAAAGTAAAAGCTCTGTGTCCATTATGTTTTTCAGATCATGCTTCAGCGCCGGTATGACTTCGCGCCCAATGTGTGCGAGAAAAGGGACATCGCCCGGGAGATCATCGCGGAGATCCACCGTGTGACCAGCACCACCTTCACTCACACACAGATAATGCAGCATTGGTCGGACCTGAAACGTCTGCACATGCCCCGGGTGCGGAGGTATTTTGGGATCCATTTCCCAAGTAAGTACAAAGCAATAGCATGGTATATGTTCCAAATGTATAAGTTATGCCTTTATTTATAATGAGTTTTCTTTGGTAGTGTTGGAAATGGATTTCAGAATTCGCCGCACCCGGAGACGTACAGGCCGACCAGTGCTGCATGACTCTGCATCTGTGAGTGAAGGTGGTGGATCTCCCGGGCGACGGACCTACCCCTCCTCTGTGGCCTCCTCAGACCAGCCCCTGGACCTTACCACAGAGGAGGGGCCAAGGCGCGTGGGCGTGGAGTCATACCTGGCCACGCATGGGGAAGGCTCTGGTATGTCACTCTTCATGTATAGGCACAAAGATATACATGGCAGGCCAAAAACTAAGTTATCCTTTATTATGTATTTGTAGAAGCTTCTGGAGCGGGTGAGATAGTGGAGGAGGAGGCAGCAGAGATGCTTGAAGTCGATCCTGGCGAAGGTGAGTGATGTCAGCCAGACTGGGAGCCAGATATGTTGGGAATAGTGACTCTATACAAGTACTAACCAAATGTCACATGTTTCTCCAGGGACTTCTTCACAGCAGAGCCAGGACCAAGGGCAGCCTGTTGGCCCCAACCAGCCATCTGTCGGCCACCAACTCCGTAAGTCTCCATGCCATTATTCATATTAATGTTTGCTTAGCTAATAACACACACATAACTAAAGGCGTAGCCAATGTGTAGTTCACACTTTCATGTGGGCACTTCGTTAGCTTAAAGAGGACCCTAACTAGTATTAAGAACCAAAGACTTAGCCATCACACTGTACCTACAGATTAGAAACATGGAAAAACACCCTTCACCCATCTAATGCATGTTATTAGACTGAACAAAACCAATATTGGGGAATATGGAATGCGCAATATTTACAGGCAGCATGGGATACAGATTGTAAAAAGGAAGGTGCTGCCATGCATTGTGTGAGTGATGACCTTTCCCTCAACCCAGCTATGCTCGGGATTCCCAACGCACCACTGTAACCTACTCCCCTGTACTTTATCCAACTCTCCACTCCTCATTAAGTGTTATGCTTCAGAGTCCAGATGGCGGCGCTGTAATCCCCAAAAAACCCTAAATAACTTTGAGGTGGTGCAGAATCATTTGTGAATAGTTATTGGTTTTCATTAAATAATGTTGAAGGTCCGGTTTAAGGAGTTTAAACACTTACCTGTGGGAAATGCATTAACTGTATCCCTTTGAAGAAGGACATATGTCATGCATTTACATGTATTTGATTAACCCTAAATCTATTTCCAGCATACAAACCGGTCTGGGACTCCTATTTATGTTTCTTTCTCTATTGGTTACAGGGATGATCCCCCAAACCTTGGCGGGAAAAAAAAAAAGAATGAAGGAGTTGGTGGCCGAGCTGCTGGCCATACAGGCGACGTTGGGGCCAACAGATGAAGAAGAGGATGATGAATAGTGCCCTTGGTCCTGGCTCCTTTCTTTAACTTGTTTTTAAAGTTTTAAAAATTTTATAAAGTGTTTTATTGTTTTTTTAAAAAACCAAAAAATATGTTTTTACAAAAAAAACCCCCCCAAAAAAAAATATGTGTTTTACTGTTAAAAACAAACTAAATAATTATGTGTTTTACCGAGAAAAAAAAAAAAAAAAGGTTTAAAAAAAAAAACCAAAAAAAAACAAAAAGTTTGGAAAAATATTAAAAACAAAACAAAGAAAATATTTTAAATAAATTAGATTTTAAGCCTTCCTAAATGTGTCTTTTCTAATATGCACACACCCAAAAAATTACACAAACCAGAAACAACACACTTAGAAACATATAGACATATGTAAATTATGTGATTTTCTTACGTTTTATGGACCGAGAAATGAAGTGGGATGCAGCCGCTACGGGGTTTAGGTAAGTTTGAGGGACCGAGAAATGAAGTGGGATGCAAGCGCTAAGGGGTTTAGGTAAGTTTGAGGGACCGAGAAATGAAGTTGGATGCAGCCGCTAAAGGGTTTAGGTAAGTTTGAGGGACCGAGAAATGAAGTTGGATGCAAGCGCTAAGGGGTTTAGGTAAGTTTGAGGGACCGAGAAATGAAGTTGGATGCAAGCGCTAAGGGGTTTAGGTAAGTTTGAGGGACCGAGAAATGAAGTTGGATGCAAGCGCTAAGGGGTTTAGGTAAGTTTGAGGGACCGAGAAATGAAGTGGGATGCAAGCGCTAAGGGGTTTAGGTAAGTTTGAGGGACCGAGAAATGAAGTTGGATGCAGCCGCTACGGGGTTTAGGTAAGTTTGAGGGACCGAGAAATGAAGTGGGATGCAGCCGCTACGGGGTTTAGGTAAGTTTGAGGGACCGAGAAATGAAGTGGGATGCAGCCGCTACGGGGTTTAGGTAAGTTTGAGGGACCGAGAAATGAAGTGGGATGCAGCCGCTACGGGGTTTAGGTAAGTTTGAGGGACCGAGAAATGAAGTGGGATGCAGCCGCTACGGGGTTTAGGTAAGTTTGAGGGACCGAGAAATGAAGTTGGATGCAAGCGCTAAGGGGTTTAGGTAAGTTTGAGGGACCGAGAAATGAAGTGGGATGCAGCCGCTACGGGGTTTAGGTAAGTTTGAGGGACCGAGAAATGAAGTGGGATGCAGCCGCTACGGGGTTTAGGTAAGTTTGAGGGACCGAGAAATGAAGTGGGATGCAGCCGCTACGGGGTTTAGGTAAGTTTGAGGGACCGAGAAATGAAGTTGGATGCAGCCGCTACGGGGTTTAGGTAAGTTTGAGGGACCGAGAAATGAAGTGGGATGCAGCCGCTACGGGGTTTAGGTAAGTTTGAGGGACCGAGAAATGAAGTGGGATGCAGCCGCTACGGGGTTTAGGTAAGTTTGAGGGACCGAGAAATGAAGTTGGATGCAAGCGCTAAGGGGTTTAGGTAAGTTTCTGGTTGAGGGTGCGCATGCGCAAGATCTTATAAACATACGAACGCACGAATCTAAGAGGCCAAAAACCAATGAAAACCAGAGGCAAACGCAAGTAATTGGAAGAGCTTGACGATGGAAGCAGCCGAAAAAACAGGCTGCCGCCGCAACAGGTGAGCACATGAACGTGATTTTTACGATTGCCAACTGACTGAGGCAAGTTCGGGAGATATCATACGAACGGACGTATCTTTTAGGATAGAAACGTATTTGCTTATAGAATCACTCGCAAGTTCATACGAACGCACGAGCGGACGTGAAAAATAGGATGATCGTGAGCCAAATCCAAGCTGTTACATGTTTCTTTGAATCAACCCAATAGTGTTAGGTGAGCCCCTAGAGGTTCGGTTTTATCCAGTTCACCGAACTTTGAACAAAAGATCTGTTGGGTTACCCAAACTTGAGCCCAACCCAAGCAGGGGACCCGAATTTTGGGGGGGGGGGGGTGATTCTGCCTCTGGGGTCCACTTTGCCCCCACACTCCTCACCCACCTAGCAAGGGGGGCCACCCTGAGTCAGAATTGCTGCCAGCTGCCAGTGTCCTCACTCATGGGAGAAGCGGCCATCTTTCTAAAGCCCTGGCCATAACCCATTTTGGTGGAGATACTGTGCAACAGCTTGACTCTGCATCTGCATCTATATTGCTGGGTTTAAACAGTTTAATACAGTTTACATTGCACAGTCTCTGTTATAGATTCTCTGCTGCATGTTGTGTTTTCTGTTCAATGAGGTGATCTTTATGACTTCTTTTTCCTGTCTATGTTATCCACCATGTAAGTTGACCTTCATTTACTGCACTCATGTCCCAGTAAAGGCAGTTCCTGTTACACCACAAATGTCTATCTGGATTTGACTCTACTGCACCCATCACCCACCCTCTGCAACAGATTATGGGCCCAGTGACCGAATTAGGCCCCAGAGACTGGATAAAGCCCATTGACCAGATGAGGCCAAGGCAGAGCAAAGCCCTGAACAAGAGACCGTGTGGCTGATGCAGAGATCGACATAAAGAAGCTTCCACAGAGACATCGCCAGACTTTTCTGATATATAAAGGAGGGAGAATGACCAGCAGATCAGAGCTTAAATTCTCAGTGGCCAAGCTGAACAATGACAGTTATTAGCTATGGAATTTTAAAGGGGACATGCTATTATCCAGATGGCTTGTGGGAGGTTATCACTACAGAAAGGACAATGATCAGGACTGGGACAAGAAAAACAGACAAGCACAGGCCACCATAAGCCTAACAGTAGAAGACAATCAGCTTATTCACATAAGCAATGAGAATTCAGTGGGTCTCAGGTAAGTTGTACAGCAGCTTTCTGCTGCTATACACTTTAGGTTAAGCTGGTTAATGTGAGCTGCTCAGCAACCCATCAACCCATCAACCACATTTTCCGGGTTCAGGCCGAAATTACAAACTCAAACTTTGTGGTTTGGGTTCACCCAACATTAGTCACATAGTTAATACATGTCACATGTCTATAAAGGGGTTGAGGAAATATTTAACAGTTAATGCTATTTTATTCTAAAAAAGCCTCTAATCCTTTTCTTAAAAGCTGTCAGCCGCTGGCAGCCTATTCCTTAGATTTAATGTTAACTGGGCCACGTTGCCCAAACGCCATAGACAAGGTTAAACAGCGCGGGGTTTTAGGGGCTCTTTGAGACTTTGAGGGATATTAGTGGGGTCAGTCCTTGTACACTGTACTAAATTCCAGAGAGATAACACTGTAAAGCAGCAACATTCAGAGAAACCTTCTTAGACAACAACCGCAATGTTCAACATCCGTGCACAGCACTAGAGGCTGGGGTGACTGTTTACAGGTACTTTCATAGACATCTTCCTGCACAGCTGTATGGTCCTGCTAAGGCTTAGACTGCTTTCCTCAGCTGGAGATGTCCTAGATCAGTGGTGCCGAACCAATGGCCCCTGTGCCAGAGATGGCACTCAGTGCTGTCTTTTAGGGCACACGTTATCCTTCCAGTGCATGCATTTTTCTTTCATCTCCCCCTAGCGTCAGAACCATCAGGTTGGTACTTAAATAAAGTTTTGAAGTTCAGTTTGGACACATGGTACCTAAAAGTTTTGGGCTCTCTGTCCTAGATGATTCCCCCTCAAGCATAAGGTCTCTGGCCTTTTCTCACTCATGTGCTGACCTCCGCTCCCGTTGTGAACCATCTATCACCACGTGTGGTCAGCACTACACTTTCACCTACACACCACCACACTGAGCTGGGATGTCTCTGTTCCCCTTTATAACCTCCTATTACCCATACTGCACTGGGCTTCTCACTGTGAGGTCATCTCGGGCAGCCTCTATCTTAGTTAGCTCTAACACTACGGGGAGCTAATGGACACAGATTTTATTCTAAATTAACTGCTTGTCAGGCAGAGATGATTGGCACATTTTATGCACACACCAATTTTACCCGGGTCACAACTGCATATTCCAGATGACACCACAATGGTGCCTTTTAATGAAGAAATATTACAACCCTGTCCTGAGATTCTAGGCCGCCTTTAATGGATCATAATATCTTGGTGGCCTTGAAAGCTGCTGCTAATGGCCACCTCCTATTGGATTGTATTCCAACTATGAAGGCATCCTAAATGGTGATGCTTCCTATGGAAAGCATTTACATGGCTCTAGACTCTTTTAACTTTCTCTGTATTTATTCCTTCTGCTTAGGCTGTTCCTTGTTCTTGGCTGCTGTGTGTTTGTGCTTTTAATAATTCACATCCCACATTAACGCTGTGTTTTATCCTATATATCATCTGCATAGAGCACAGCCTGGGATATTTTCAGAATACAGACGAGTTATATTTATCAATCACATTCCCAGATGGCCATGCAAAAATAATCTGTGTGAATGACTTGAGGGATGAATGCTTTAATTGGCAGTGAACTCCTATTCACAGCAGACAAATATTTTTTTCTTATCTAATATAGATAAATGTAAGTCTGTATGCATCTGAAATTAGACATTTGCTGGTGATAATTACAGACTGACTCCAGTTTTCTGTTTGAACAGTCTGACAAATGAAAATATTTATTCACTTTAATACTGTCTCTGACCATGCTCTATTCCCGCAGGGTTTAGAGAAGTATCCTACAAAATATCCTAGTATTGGAGGTTTAGAATATGGCAATAGAAGCTGACATTTTTTTTGCCTTAAGTTAACTATAGTAGTAGCTGTGGTGCATTCATCTATATTAGTGCTTCCCTACTAGTGGTACAGGTATCATTGGTGGTACTCAAGATCCTCTCAGTTGGTGGTTTGTGGCCAGGCTGCAGAAAGACCCATACCCAACCTGATCTGCTGCCATCTATACCTTACCCATGTTTGATTTAATCCTTCAATACAAAAATGCTCTTAAAGGTGATGCAGACAATGTATGTGAGTTTTTGTGAATAACACAGTTATCACTCAGGAAGTATTTGCATACAGATGCAGCTTTCCTTAACCATCCATTTATTGCAATGGTGCATCAAGCTATCTTGAGATATTAAATGCTTTTCAATGGCTTCTTTGTGATATATCCCAATGGGATGAGCTGGGATGCGACTGTTGACGATTGCTACATCTGTAAGTAGAAAATGCATAGCAGTACTTGATGAAAAAAAATTGGAAACCCCTCTTCTATATGATGCCGCTAAATTCTATCTTTGAGAATCAGAGCTGGACTAGGGCCAAAAATCAGTCCAGGATTTTACTGACCGTGACCAGCGCACAGGTTGCTGACCTTGTTAGATCTGTTCCCACAGCTGATGGCACAGATCCCGAGTAGGGGTGCATATGGCCACTTTTGACCCCTTAACTGACACATAGAATTTGAAAAAGAGGTCCCGAAAATGTTTTTTTTATTGCAGATCTGGAATCTATGTCACTTATGAATAAAGGTGGAGCACAGCTCCAGTTTCTAAAATGCTTTTTAACCCCTAATGACCCACCTAATTTTAGCCTTAAGAATTAGTACATTTGTTCCTCCTTGTGTTCCAGCGGTCATGCAGGCACGTAGGTAGGCCGAAGGGCAGGTAGGCAGGAGGATGAATGGACAGAGAGGTGGATGTTTGGTCAGGTAGGTAGGTAGCTAGGTGGGCAGAAGGTAGGTAGGTGGGTGGACAGAGGGGTAGATATCTGGGTGGATAGGTAGCTGGGAGGACATTTCGGGCAGGGACATCGCGTGGCATCTTGGCCATCTTGGTGGGCGGGGTGAGGCAGGGTAGGGCGGGGGGGGGGGGGCCCAGTCCCAGAAGCTGGAGGGATGGCCAGACCAACTTTTTGTCTTCCACTCTGCCTGGATCCATGCTCCTCTGCTGCAACAGCACCAGTCGTCGCTCCCTGGCTGGTCTTCTTCAGCGCTGACCGGCCAGGGAGTAGCAGCTGGAGCTGTGACAGCGGCAGCCAGCACTGTCAATCAGGGCAGGGGGTAGGAAACTTACTGCAGCACGGGAGCGAGGGGGGCTAGCTAACTAAAAGAGCATGTCCTGCATTCCCAACACTCTCCTCTAGAACCCCGCACACTCCATCACCACAATAGTCCTTCCAGGGATTCAGGAAACCCCCCTCTTTCCACAGGGCAGACACTTAACACACTGTCTCTGCTGACATTCTAGATACAAGGTTATCACTCATGGGGTTAAAGCAGCGTTACTGAAGCTTTAGTATTGAAAGGAGCAGATACTGTGGAAGGGTAGGTATGGTTTCAACAGCCATGATAGCATTGCAGGAGCAGAACAAAGGCTGGGTGTCCTGGAAGGGAGGGCTACAGTGCCATGGAAAGAGGGGTTAGGAGGACTTTAAAGACAAGGAGTGAAGTGATGTTAGCAGAGGAATAAGTGACATCTGGCATGGGCTCTGGATGAGATATGCTGTGTGAAAGCTGCCCAGCCCAGCCAGCCCCATAACAGAAATCTCTACATGCTCCTTATGGGCAGTGCTGCCCCTGGTCTGTTAGAATATCCTAACACGATGTACATACCCTCATGCTGCTAAGAAGATTCCATGCCCAACACACGTATTGTATGTGTGTAAGTGCATTATCCTTCTTCAATGCACTTGGTCACAAATCATGAAAAATCTTTCAGGATCTCTGTACAGTTACAGGACTGCACAAATATTTGTGCAGAAACAAAGCATCACCACATTAGTGAATTTTCTACAGCCATCTACTGGAACTGGTTCCTGAGTCTCTGAATTTCCTGTTACAAATTGACACCCTGCCAAATTAATTTGGTGCCTAGGGGCGTTAGGTCTAATATCACTCTGCCATGTAAATTTTTTTACTATGAATGCTAAGTATATGAGGAATACATTAGCAGTCATCTACTATGAGTTTGTACTGTAAGGCTAGGTTTGTACACATTTTGCAGGCATACGCATCTGCTTTGGAGCCCCTGCATCTATTTATATTTTGCCACTGTTATTTTTACAGAATAATGCTGCAAGTCACAATTCCCAATGTTAAATAATTATCTTTGATTGGGGCACTAGGTATTGGCTGGCCTGATTGAGCGGCTATTGGACCCATATGCCTGATTAAAACAGCACTAGTGAGAACTGCTCTGTACCATCAAACTTTAGGTGCTGCACACCGTATTTAATATTTTTTTGGCACACTGAAAAGTTTGGCACTATATTTAACAGGCGCTTGTCCGTGTTTCACTATTACAGTTACAGAATTACTGCCGTGAGCAAAGGGGGTAAACTTTACAGTGCGCTTAGGCTACATTTTAGTTGTTGTGCTATAAAGTACACATTGGTCATCACCAAAGTTCTGTACAAATAATTTCTGTTTAATATTAATTATAAGCAAGATATACTTCAGTACATTTCTGATGATTGGGGTCTATGGGGTCTAAACCTGCAGTGCCGCTTTGAGAAGAGTGCCAGTCACTACAAACTATGAGGTTAATGCAAGGTATCGGCAAATGAGCGTCTGTATAGCAGCGCTTAGAGCCACCACTAGTAGACGCTGTAAGAGGGTATCGGGCACTGTAACAGAGTGCCTCAGTCACTGTAGTAACCTAGCCGGCATTGATGAATGTGATGTATGCTGGGCACTCTAACACCAGTACAGCGCTGCAGCCAGCGGAAGGTAACGTCAGCTCAGTGCGCTTGACTCTAGGCACTCCACACCATGCATATCAAAAATGGACACACACAGCGTTGGCGTTCTAAATCTGGTCGCTATCGCATAGAGCGCCAGACGCTGTGTGATTAAAGTCTTTTTTTGAGCACATATACACCTGTAACAAAGCAAAAACACATGGATTGACATTGTTTTACCACTGTAATAGTACATGTGATGCTACAAGGCGCTGTTAGAGTCACTCACCAGATTCACTTTCATAAATGTGGTTTCCCGCACAGTGCCCAGCATTCACCAGACGCTACGAGGCTCTACCTGGTGCTATCCCTTCTTGAATAACCCCCATATGTGACAAACTACTTGTGATAAATTAGATGCAGGCTCGTGGACAAATACTGTAGGCGCTGACTATTAACTGTTAAATCAGGCAAAATATTGGTGCTGGGTGGCTGTTAGCAAGGGGCTCTGAATGCCGACAGCTGAAAACCCACAGCATGCACCAAGTGCAGTCAAGGCCATGTGAGGGCCATGTTTTTTTATTTTTAGGTGTGTGTTGGAAGGGGGGGGGTGCAGCGTCGGATAAAGATTTTGTTTGTGCAATAAGACCCAGGAAAAGTTAAAGTGTAACAAAAACACTAACTAGTTAAAAGAGAGAGTTAAAAAAAGAATTGTCCACTTTTGTGGACTTTTCCCAAAGACTCAAAGGGCGGGCAATGCCAGAGGGCACCAGAAGACTTGACCATCGCTTCTGCACCGCAGATCATCCTCCTGCAGCCCAGTGTGAGAAGCTGGGAGCTATGTTTCCTGGTTCTGGCTAGTGGGTAGGGCATGGTCTATGTGCGACCGGCTCATATAACAATATACTGGGATTTTCTGTGTATGAAGCTGCACATTTTTTCAACAGGAGCTGGATGTACATAAGCCACTAGTGCCCGCTGGCGCTACCTGCCTCTGGAGTCTTTAGGAACATCCACAAAAGTTGACTTTTCCTTTAAATTCTTCTCTAAAGGACATCCTGATTTGGGATGTCCTGCAGCATGAAACACCCTGGTTTTCCCATGTACTTACCTTGACCCGTGTGCCTCTGGTTGCATCTCCGCTCTCCAAGCTGCCATACCCAGCAGACCTTGTTGCCATTCTTCTCCATCGGAACTGTATGTGTGCTTCTCTCTTGCCTCAGCTGGTGTCCATCCCTGCCGTGCACGTGCCGAGCACTTCCATTGCTGGTCCCTGCTTCAGCTGGACCCGGGGGGTCGCTTATGGGGGCCCATGACGGAGGCCTTGCTGTGGGACCCCATCAGTCCTATATAGGTCCCTACCAGTTATTTAAATCATAGCTTCTTTGCAGGTCTTTATACTTTTTGTTAGCCTAAGTTGGCAGTCATTAATGACTTGTATAAGCTTATTTTGTGTTATAGGTACAGTGGTTTTCTTTAGCAAGAAGGAAAGCAATGCTCTAATGATACCTCCCCACCTGCTGCTCAACTAGCAGTTAGCCCGCTGCAGCCTCCAGTATACTTTGTACATATAATCCTTTTTATTAGCCATATAAAAAGGTTTTACTTGCACTTCTGTTCAATTAACCAGCATATAAAGATACTTAAATATATACCAGGCGTAATAAAAAGATCATCTGTTGGGAAGCTCGATGAAATTCAAAGCAAAGGCAACCAGTAATAAACTAATTAAACTCTCTTAATGCAATCAGATCCTAATTAGTAGCGTCAAATAACAGACTGACACACATAACAACATACTTTTCACATAAAATCAACCACTAAATGTACATAACTGCAAAAAAACACGCTGCTAACCCTTTAGTAACCTGCTGCTTCGGCTACATGGGAAAGAGAAAAACTTATTCTCAATTTTTTTAACATTACTGTTATCATTGAATGTAAATCAATGTTACTGGGAAGGCTCGGGATGACAGGCTTTTCGGCCATATTTATCAAGGGCTAGCGCCAGGTAGTGTCTGACGAGCGCCAGGTACCGCCAGCTAACCGCGGCTACCGAATCAAGTACGCCCGGCGGCGGTCACAATGACGCATTTATCACGCTAAATGAGGCTAGCGCCGGCGAGAGCGTCAGCTAGCGCGGGATTCATCATGTAGCCGACTGCAACGAACAGCGCCGCTGCTAATCCCATCACAGCGACAGGTATGACCTGGCGCTCCCTGGCGTGGTCCAATGCATTTCAATGGAGCAATCTTTAAATATTCATAATTAATTGCTATTAATGTTTTTTTTTTTTTTTTTTTTTTATGTCAAAAATTCTGTGACCACTTCTGCAATGTTAGGTTTTTTTTTTAAGTAAAAAAAAAAAATGTGCAGAATTGATATTACAGGTCTGATATTCATGTATTCATATTACAAAATGTTTAGAAAAACTTGTATAATTTTTACATATAAAAAAAAAGGTTGTTTGGGGGTTAAAAACTACTTTACACACATCGCCGCCAGCGCTCTGGGGTTTAAACAAGGAATTCACAGCGCGAGAAATTTTTTAGTGTGATTTGTTAATGAATCTGCAGCAAGCCGTTCGCTCTGGCCATTCGCTGTCAGGCGCACCCATACAACGCGGAACCTGTGAAACAGCGACCCCTAACCCCGTATTCAACATTACCGCACACCGACTGAGTCGCTGACAACAAGCAAACCCTGGCCAAGCACAGCGAATACTAGTTGGCGCTGTGAAAATCTACTGGCGCTCATCTGTCGCTACCTGGCGCTATTAATGAATCGGCCTCCCTGTGTGTACTCCAATAGACAGGTTCCTTTAGGAATTAATGCGCTGACTTTTTTTTAGGAAAGGGGCATTTATTTAAATATACTAGGGTATGGGGATCTAACAAAAATACATTTTCTTCTGCTTGATGCAGACATACCTCATAGGGTCAACTCAGCACTTTACGATAATGTATTTTCGCACATTTCCGCATGAAAAAATGTGCAAATGTGCTCTTGCACAATTCAGCAGACTTTTTGCTTTTTTATTTTTTGGCTTATTTTATCTGCTAATATTCTCACACAAACAAATAAAAGATGCACAACGCAGAAAAAGTTCTCCTGAAAAACTATTAGGCCCTGATTTATCAAGCACTTCTAAGAGAAAATGCAATTTTATTGCAAATTAGAGTAGTGCAAAATATTACTTCTAAAATTCTCAGCATGTTGCTGCACCACTAATGTTTTAGTAAATGTGTTTCTTGCAGTGCAGAAACATGCACAAGTGTGAAAAAAATATATAAATGATATTTTCCACTACTTTAATTTGCACTGATGGGACACTGTCTGCCATAAGTGCTTAATAAACCAGGCCCTTATTGATACAATAAGTTGATTCAGCATGTCTTGTAACATTTTATTGTTTTTTGAGCAGACTTTTTACTCCTACCAAGAGTAAAATGTATGCTTCACAATCTTGCAGGTTTTTTCTTCAATGAAAGTCATGCTGCAAATGCCAGCAGGGTTTTTTTTTTAAATATATAAACATGGTATTAATTTTCTTAAAGGAAAACTCCCTTTTTGTCAGGTTTTTGGTGTTCTGCCTTATTGTTTTCCTCTTCTGGGGTGTAAAATAAACATTTGTGTTAGAACTGTGCAGCCATACTTGTGATTTAATTATCAGCATGTTGCTTCCAAGTTTCTTATATTCCTGTGTGGCTGTGATCCTAAGACAGAAGTGTTTTTTCTGGCCTTCAGCAAAAAGTACTGAGCGCGTTAGCAGCTTTGGCTAAGGCCCTTATTTAACAAGGGATAGCGCCAGGTAGCGAATGGTGAGCGAACGGTAATGACGCTCACCGCCACGAGAACGCCGGCTCCCCTCCGCAATCACACATTTATCAAGCCGATCCTGCTTAGCGACTGACAGAGCGCCAGATAGCGAATCATTCATCATTATTCCAGCCTCACCCCACAGCGCCAGCGAGCGACCTTGAACAGCCACAGGTATGACCTCTCGCTACCTGGCCCTCTTCAATGCATTTCAATGGAGCAATCTTTAAATATTCATAATTAATTGCTATTAATTTATTTTTTTTTTAAATGTCAAAAATTCTGTGACCACTTCTGCAATGTTACATAATTTTTTTAATCTTCACCACATGACTTGTTCAGGAAGGCTTAGAGATGGGCGTGATTAGTGGCCAGGAATTTAAATTCCTAACGGTCACACACCCGGTTACACCCACATTTTATGTGTTGCCCAAAACACACAAAAATACCACAGACCCACCCGGTCGACCAATTGTGTCGGGCATAAAGAGTCTTTTAGAACCTGCATGTTCTTTTCTGGACACCTTCCTACAAACACACGTGTTGAGTTTACAATCATATGTCAGGGACACTATGGATCTGCTCAAGATCTTAGAGGGATTACAAGTGCCCCCCAATACACTATTAGTGACTTGTGACGTTGAGTCTCTTTATACCAGAATACCCCACCATCTGGCATTGACTTCAGTTAAGTTTTTCCTAGAGAAAGAATCAACGGACAGGGGGGAGTTACACAGGTTTCTCCTAGCACTGCTGGATTTTATACTGACCCACAATTATTTCATATTTAATGGGCAGTATTACCAACAGATCTCTGGCGTGGCGATGGGGGCGAAGTGTGCGCCCTCGATTGCCAATCTTTTTCTGGGCTGGTGGGAGGAGCACACGGTTTTTTCAGCGGACATGGAGCGGTACCACCCTGCTATTTTGGGGTGGTACCGCTTTATTGATGATATTCTCATCTTTTGGCAGGGCACGGAATCCACCTGCCGAGACTTTTTGGATCAGCTGAATGAAAATGAGCTCAACATCGCCTTGACGTCAACTATTTCAGAAACAGAGGTAACCTTCCTAGATGTCAAAATATCACTATCTGATGACGGCACGTTGAATACGTGCCTGTATAGAAAACCGACATCAGTCAATAGTTTTTTGAGTTTTGACAGTGCGCATGTCCACCATTTAAAACAAGGCATTCCGTATGGGCAATTCCTCCGGGTCCGTAGGAATTGCTCTGACACAGCGGACTTTGAAAGGGAATCTATTGACTTGACTAAGAGATTTTTGGCAAGAGGTTACCCTGCTAATACGGTCAAAAGGGCTTATGCCAGAGCTAAGGAACAAAATAGATCTGAGCTGTTGATACCACGCTCTAGAAGAGCCACTACAGCTAAGGCCAAAGAGGCGGTTCGATTTGTTACACCTTATAATAAACAGTGGAAACAAATCCAGGGTGTCCTTTCTAGACACTGGCATGTTCTAACCTCAGAACCAGTGGTAAAGAACCTGGTTGGACCAAGGGTTACTATGACAGCCCGAAGGGCACCCAATCTCCGAGATCATCTATGTAGGAGCCACTTTGAGCCGGCTAGGACATGGCTGAAGGATAGAGAAACGGTGGGATGTTTCCCATGTGGAAAATGCTCGGTTTGTGGCTACATAGAGAAAACTACGGAGTTTCAGAATTTACAGACCAGGAAGATTTTTAACATCAAGGCGTTTATTAATTGCAGGTCACGCTCTATTGTCTATCTCTTAAGATGTGGTTGCCCAAAAGCATATGTTGGAGAGACCAAAAATACATTGAAATCCAGAATACAGGCTCACCTGTCAAATATTCGTTTGGCCAACCGGGATAAGGCACAAGGTAAGATCATCTCCCCAGTGGCGGCGCATTTTCTGGACAAGCATGGGGGGGACCCGAGAACTTTAAAAGTGATAGGTATAGACAAAGTCAGCTTGGGGGTACGGGGTGGAGACCTAAAACGCCACCTCCAACAGCGTGAGCTGAGGTGGATTTTCCAGCTGGACACTTGGAGCCCAATCGGCCTAAATGAGGATTGGGCTTTTACACCATTCCTGGGATAAGCTACTCTGGGTGGAGACCATGGTCTTGCTCCATCATGGTTTCTGACTAGGTTTTAGGGGGACCACTACCACCTTTATATAAGTAGTGCACTTCTTGGGGTTACTAGGGTTGGCACTTAAAATATACTTTTTGATTAAGTATGTTCAGTTTGGTCATGGGTTGTATGTAGGGTCTTATTGAAATTGGTTTTGTATTGGCACTAAAAATTTTTTTTTTTTTTTTTTTTTTTTTTTATTAAAGTTTTTTAAGTTTTACACGGTATTCTTTCACAGTTTTGTTGTGGATTATAACACATAAAATATATGTTGTGGTTGATATTTTAGATGGCTAAGGATGAATCTACACGACTTTAGGAACTTCACCTTTGTGGATGTGGTCCCTCCTCCTGTACAGAATATTGTGGATCTATAATATCGTGGTTCTACCAGACAAAACTCACCCAAGGTTCTGGATTCATAGGATTCTCTACTCAGATACCCTGCGGACAACTGTAGAACTGAACCAACCCATCGGGGACTTGAACAAATGTTGGTTATGACATGCGGAGCAGAAATTAGGTGTACACCATCTAGTGTTAATAATAATGCCCTATGAAGCATGATAAGCTCCGGTGTGGGTTTGCTCTCTTTGTCCTTACCAGGACCTTTTCTTTTCTTTTTTATTAATCATTATAGTTTGTTTTCTATCCTTCTTTCTTTCCCCCTTCCTTCCCCTTCTTTTTCCCCTCCCCCCCCCCTCCTTTTTCTTCCCTTTTTTTCCCTTCTACTTCCCTTCCCTTCCCTCCTTTCCTCCCTCCCCTTTTTCCCCTTCCCTCTCCCCCCCCCTTCTCCCCCCCCCCCCCCCCCTAACATACAATCTCTGCCTAGTGTCAAAACATGGGGAACTTGCTTGTTCCACCTATCATGAATTAAAGTGCAGCATTTATGGTTACAATAATTGTCCTTGGTGTAGTTAGTATGTAGCATATTTGAGGAGTAGCCAGATGGCTACCCTTCATATTAATATAGGCTTCTTGTATTGATTAGCAGATATGGTTAAAAAATGTTCTTAAATTTGATGATTAGGATTAAGCATTATATTTACACATAATATGGCTTGCTCAGAATGAAATAATGGAAGTCCCATGCTGTAACCTTATGTCTCGCCCTTCTTATGAGCTGCGGCCCTTTTTGTTTTAATACATGCCTCAGATTTTTACTTCGCCCCTTTGTGCCCTAGGTTACATTATAATATTTAGTAAGCGCTGGCTATATACATATATATTCTGTTAAGCGCTCCCATCTGACAGCGCCCCTGGGATGACAGATGAGGATAATATTTCTCCTACAGCTATGTCACTGCCGGGGCGCCGACTTCCGGCTGTGCTGTGTTTGGTGCGCATATGCGTTCCAGGCGCACCACTGCGTTTGGGCGAGTGAATATTCAAGCCCTGTTTTATAGAAATCACTCGGTACTAATATTATACGTAGTTTAAGTGATGTAAATTGGTTTTAACCAGGCGGCTGCCTGTTACAAGGACACAGATGGGGGAGGCTGATCTCTAGCACGGTGACGTACTTCTGTGGTACTTCCGGGATGTGCGGCTTCCGGCGCGCTGAGTCTGGTGCGCAGCTGCGTTCCAGACACAGCGTTTTCCATTCAGCAATCTGATTAACAATGGCGGGACACTTAAAAACAGCATGGGCACAGTAAGTCTTTTGTCTTGTCTCACCCAGCGAAGCGGCACGGGCGGCCGCGTGCGCAAAGAGGTGTCCCACCTGCTAGTCCCACTCTCCTTCACCCTGTTTTGGACTCCTTAGTCTGGTGCTAAGTATTTCACCTTTGTGTTTTTTCACATTTTTTTCATAATTCTATTGTTATTGTTGTAGATTTTAGTGATCATGACCAGTTGACAATAGTACTGTAGTAGATACTCTTAGATGGGTTATTGCACATGTATATATATATGCAAAAAATTTTTTAGAGTGTTTATATATATTTTTTAGAGTGTTTATATATATTTTTCCTATGAATTTTGTATAGATAGCTTTATATAACATATATTTTTTTCTACAATTTATTTAAGCACTAGTCTCCTTGTTTGGTTGCACAGATATATCATTTCTTTGCACTTCTTAGTATTTGTGTATATATTTGGGGAAAAGGAGTTTAGGTCCACTTGTAGTTTTTTGTGCCGGCACAAAATATTAGGATTTTATTGAGTGTAGTCCTACAGTAGTGTAACAAAGGAGAGTTGCCAGTGATTGTATGCCTCTTTATATGTTGGCTCTGGTACTTATTTGGGATAAGCAGCCTTTTAATGTGTTTTATGTATAGTCTATGTTATCTAGTCTTTGTCAAGCTATTAATAAACTAAATGTATGAAATGCTTTAGATTTATTTCTTATTTGTGGTGCTCCTGTCATGTGGTGAAGAGGATTTCTTTCCCCTTAAGCCACTTTTTTGAATAGTACATGTAAATAGACAGTGTAGCACAACCTATTCTTATTTTGTGGTGCACCCCTATTTGTGTACATAATTTTTTTAAGGTAAAAAAAAAAAAAAAAATTTGTGCAGAATTGATATTACAGGTCTGATATTAATGTATTCATATTACAAAATGTTTTGAAAAACATGTTTTTTTTTTTTTCTAAAAATATGGTTGTTTGGGGGTTAAAAAACTACTTTTAACCCATCGCCGCCAGTGCTCTGGGGTTTAAACAAGCATTTCACAGCGCGAGAATTTTTGGAGCGTGATTTGTTAATGAATATGCTGGGAGCCGTTCGCTATGGCCGTTCGCTGTCATGCACTCCCATGCAGCGCGGAACCTGTCAAACAGTGACTCCTAACCCCGTATTCAACATTACCGCACACAGACAGACAGAGTCGCTGTCAACAGCCGAACAACGGCCAAGCACAGCGAATACTAGCGGGCGCTGTGAAAATAACGCTACTGTCGCTCATCTGTCGCTACCTGGCGCTATTAATAAAAAAACGGCCTCTAAGTCAAGCAGCAGTAATGATGCCAATAACCATTTAGCCTTTTGTGATCCTAGATTGTGATCCTATCGGGCAGGCTGATTTATCACTAACGCCAGGTAGCGACAGGTGAGCGTCTGTAGCAGGCATTTTCCGAGCGCACGCTAGTAGTCACTGTGCTCAGCCGTGGGTCGCTAGTTTACCGCTGTGCAGTAATGTTGAATACATTGTGAGGAGTCGCTGTTTGACCAGTACAGAGCTGTATGGGAGCGTATGTTAGCGACTGGTCATATCGACCGACACCATATTCAGCAAAAAAGCTGCTTCACAAAACTCAGGTGCTGAAAAATGCTTGTTTGAAACTCAGAGCGCAGGAGGCGGTGTGTTTAAAGTCTGTTTTTCATCATCTATCCACTAGTAACAAAGCGAAAACATATGGAATTACATTGTAGCAACATTGTAACATGAACACTTAAATGGCAGACCTGTAATGTCATTTCTGAAGAAATATATAAAAAATGAAAACATTTTGAAAAAACAGCTTTTTCAATGCCAGAAGAGGTCACAGAATTATTTGTGAATTTTTGAAAAAAAAAAACCCTGTTTAAAGGGAAGAAAAGGATCGTCCATTGAAATGTATGGGAGAACGACAGGTAGCAAGAGGTCATACCTGGCGCTGTTCGCTGAGGCTGTGAAAATGATGAATCAGATGCTACATGGCGCTATCCCAGTCACTAAATAGATTCTGCTTGATAAATGTGTAATTGTGTGCCGTATCCGGCGTTCACCAGTCGCTACCTGTCGCTACCTCTCATTAACCAGCCACTACCTGACGCTACCCCTTCTTAAATAAGGGCCTATGTTGAATTTCAGTAGAATGAGTTAAACCTCTCACCTATGTCTTAGCCAATCAGATGATCAGCAAGATAGCGTGAGGAAGTCTCTGATCTGTACATCTAATGCACCTGTTGATGTACATTGCTAAGGTAAACACATTGTTGCTGGCAAAAAAATGATTTTCTTTCAGAGTTGCAAACAAATAGAAAAAAATAACAGATAAGCTTAGAACATCAAAGACATCATTTTGACACAAAATAAAAATTGCAATCGAAAGTGGAATTACCCTTTAAATAAAAAATATAAGCGTGGCCATCTCCTCCTTAAGCCAACCAATCTATACACCAGGCATAGTGAATGGGCTCGGAGGCTGAACATCCCTTGCACAGTTGAAAGGGTTTACATTTTAGTTTTACAGCTTACAGAAGAAAATCTGAGAAAAGCTTTTGTACATACCTGAAAGCCGCTGTAAAAACAGAATTGTGTGTAATGTATTTGTTAAAATGTTACAAAAGCCTTACTAGGGTCAGAAAGACCCAGACCCGATGCCATCATAACAAAGATTAGCACAACTCTTCACTGATACTGCAGTAGAACAAAGTCACAAGAAGATGAATAGATATTTAATAAGAAATGCTGCTGCTAAGGAAGAGGCACAGCATGGCACATACTGGAAAGGGACAGCAGCAGCACCATAACTACACCCGGTTAGTTGTTGAGGGAAACGGGCCACCCCCTTGGAACCTGACCCCCTGCCATCCCCAGCCTGGCAATAAAGACATATTCACCTTTTCTGGGCTTCCTCAGACAACGGACAGCAGCTAGATCTCCTTACTGAAAATGGCACCAGTTGCTGTAGTGTAGGCTGATAAGAGTCCCAGGCTAGGGTCCCAGTGGATTGACAACCTCCATGGGACAAATATGACATGCAGGGTGTTCAACAGATAAAAAATAACTAGACGTGGCTGTCTAAATGCACATATACATTTTCAATGCTACAGGGAATGCAGCATCCTGCCAGCAGATTTCCTCTTTGCTTTTCTTCAATTGTGTTTGCATGGCAGCCAGTGGCCATTGTGATATTTCCTCATCCACAAGTGGTTTTGTTTTGCTACAACATTCTAATGGCAGCACAACAATTAGAGGCAGAGAGAGTGGGTGGCTAGTTGTGAAGCTGAATGTGGAAACCTGGACCCTTAAGTTTAACCTAGTTTTTATATAGAAACATAGGGCATTAGGTGTAACATGCAATTTTTAAATATCAGACATTTGAACATTTCTGGAAAAGGTGCGAACATCTGTTGCTGATAGAAATAATGTTTGAATTTATTGTTGGGTTAATGTGACTCTAAAGCCAAAATGACCAAGGGCCATTTGTCCTCCACCACCCAAGAGTCCCAAATTTGGATGCTAGTTTACATGAAGCCTCTGAAAATGACCCTAATTCTAACTCTTTTGAATTTCTGGCTCTATCACCACCAGTGACCAACAGGGTGGACCAGGGGATCGGGCATGCAGTGTACATGGCACTGTGCATAGCAAACCCCCAATCACATGGGGCACGCATGCTGTGCTGAAGTCTGGATAGATGCATATTATGCTACAATATGTAAGCTTTCGATGGGGCCTCATGCAGACAGGCATCACAAATGGGGATGCCGAGGGAGTTGCAACAGCTCCAAAAGGCATGCAGGACTTTAGATTTGCAGGTGACCTTTAGGGTTAGACTTGGGAAACTTGCTCTGTCCAAATGCAAACGTACCAATTATAAAATGCAAAACATTTGTATACTGCAGTGCATCTGATTTTTTTCTTGTCCTAAAAGGTGCCAAATACAACGTTTTTTTCTTATCCTTCCTTGGATAGATATGAACTTTGTAGATATTTCTCTTAATTTCCCATATATGGTCTTAATAACTCATTTAAATGGCGGGTAAGAATGTCTCACCGGTGGCACGTCACTTTTTGGAGGCTCACGGAGGTGATTTCTCATCCCTCCGTGTGGTGGGGGCTGAAAAGGTCAATTTGGGCCCACGTGGTGGGGATCTTAAAAAATTATTACTCCAAAGGGAGTTACGTTGGATATTCCAACTGGATACCAGATCCCCACAGGGACTCAATGAGGATTGGTCCTTTTCACCCTACCTTGGTTAGATATCATTATCCTTCCTCCTATTAGAGCTGGTGGGTGTACCATCTTCTCAGGTTGACCCACTGTGGGGCTACTGTGAAACCTTTAACACTTGGTTTGGCTGGCCGCTTCTGTGGCTCATAATTAATTAATTTTTTTTTTCACAGTTTTGTGTTTTGATTCAATATTTATCTCTTCATTATTATGGAATTTGTTTGTCTAATGGGGTTGGAGTTGGTCCTTGAACTTGCATTGATGGATAACCAGGAAGATTGTCCACTGCTAAGTTTCAAGGATTTAGTATAGTGGATTGTACTTGTTTATACACTTTGGTAAAATTTCACTTATTTAGAGCCAATAGTTGATCGGGATTGGGATAATGGAATCCCAGCAATGAACTTTTGGCTCTATTTTATCACTAATTTCAATTTTTTTTTTATTTAGTTGTACTGTGATTCTATTTGTATACATTTTTTGTATCTTTTTTTGCCTTCTGCCACTTCTTGGAACAACCACAGCAATGGATGCATAAGATATGGTTTGCACAGAGCAATGTGTCATGCGAGAAAAGAATATTATGGCTCATGGTTGCCAAAAACAGATTGTCCTCTGGGAGTATAGTCCTCTTTAGATATTCTAATTGGATGTTGTTACATTGCACAGAATCAATTTTGTATAAATAAAGGTATTGATTATTTGTAAAAATAGTTTTTAACTTAGCTTGGCACTTGTGCGTGCCCTGAGCCGGATGGTGCCTTTGGCAGACCACCGGCGTTGCATTCCGGAACCAGGAGATGCGCCATGCCGCAGTGTTGTTGCCCGGCCCGCACAGGGAATATCCAGGTGCTGCGGTACCGCGCAACTATCGGCGGCTTCCCCCTCCGCCTCTCTGCTTTGGGCGGGCCGTATCACCAGGGGGCGGGGGGTAGGCGTGTCAGCCGGCCGGGGCCTGGCGGCCACTGTGGGTGATTGCGTCCATAGTTACGGGCGTGTCACCCGCGGCGTCATGTCCGGCGGCGGCCGGTGTTGGCGTGTGTGCACACACACGTGGTTGTTGATTGTGCGCGCCACCATCAACTGGTCTTGGGATGTGGGGCAGGCATAAAAGCTCTGCCTCCTCATCTCTTCGGTTCACCCAAGCAAGAAGCAGTTCTCAAACTGCGAAGCGCAGGTGTTTTGCCCCTGCTGTCCCTGGCTTTCCTCCCCGACTGCTGCTTTGAGATTCATTGCTGGCTGAGTATCTCTTTGCTTTCATTGTATTTTGTGTACTCTGGTTTTATTCTTTTCTCACTTGTTAATTTTTTGGCACATGCACTGTATGATATATTTATTGATTTTTGTAGTATCATATATTTACCTAGAGTTATTCTGAATGTTTTCTGTTCACAAAAATATTTTTGTACAATATATGTTGTTTCTTGGGTTTAAGTCCCCATGAAATATGGGACCCACATTATGGGCACAGTATATTTAAGTCACATAAGGTAAAGCTTATAAGTTCTTTTGTGCCGGCACAAAGATAAATTTGAATAGTGTAGGATTCATTTAATTGTATTTAATTAACCATTCATTGTGGTTTTTGAGATCCAGCAGTATACCTAAATTGATAGGGGGACAGATTTACCACAGACAGATCTGAACATTAGCTGCAGCATTATACTAAGTGGGTAATTTTGAGGAAAGATTGTTACTAGGGCCAGTGGGGGGGGGGGGGGGGGGGGGGGGTAATGCGCTTGGTTTGTCGCATTTGTTGGTGTTAAATGTCTGTTTTTTATGTATTTTGAATAAATATATTTTTGTAGATTTTCTATTGGTTGTGCTCCCTTTTTGTGGATTCCTGTGGGAATGGTACACCCCAGGCTTCATTTGGTTTGTTTAGCTGAGTATATTGGTGAGCACGCCATTACCCATTTTTTCATTAGTGGTGCACCACTTATATGTAAATAACTCATTAAAATGAAATAATTGCATATAGTTTAAAAAAGAGAGGTTCCTAGAGACTACTTAATGCAGCCATTGTATAATATAATTAGAATTTAGATATCTTTTATTATTGCAAAAGATGAATTTAACATTATATAAAGAACCAAATAAAATGCTGAGATAAAGATTCCCGTAAAAGGCAGCTCAGAATGAAGAGCCGCTATAAGCTGGGAATGCTGAGCATCTGGCCCATCTCACCTTGTTTGAAGCTCGGCTGAGATGAAGAGACTTCGGCGCATTTTGTTATTTTGTAGCCTACAGCAACGTGTATTCTCCAGGCTCTCGTTCTCTGCTACTATACTGGGGAAGTCAAAAGGAAGATTTGGAAAACTAATAAGTCATTTCCACTCCCCTTCGCTTTTCTTGACGGACTACACTTCTTTTTACTGTTTTCTTTCTGATCAGCCTCCTGGTATGTCCCAAAATACACCAGGTCATTTACCTCTTCTGTCATTTATTAAATCCAAGTTGTACTGTTGCTGAATGTGCAGAATACTAAGCTGTCACCAAGTGTCAAAAGTTCTACAACAGTTACAGCGGGTAAAGCCATGAAAAAGGCTGACTCCTCCAGATGGATGGCCTTAACTAGAAACTTCTAAAAAGTGCAGCAAATAGATCACTGGTACAAGATACACACCAACAGGCTTAAAAACCTTAGTGTTATGGGGACTGCTATTGATTCTGAATAAAATGAGGAAGAGTTTGTTCAACTTATAAAACTGACCACTTTATAATTTTAATAATTCTTAGGAAAGATGTAGTAAGCTCTTGGAAAAGGAAGATTGTTAAGGTCTGTTTTTTTCAGCTCATTAAATGTTTGCTGTAAACGCTTTTTACAATTTCATCCCTACATAATATTTTAAAAGATGGAACCCTCGATAAGCCAGTTATAGTTAATCTGTGGGTTGGACCAATTGCACAGAAACCAGTCTGGTTATTTGACTCCTAGTTTTTCAAGAAGAGGTGATGATATGATCATGGATGTAGCATGCAGGGCATGACTTCACTGGAAATCTCCCTAACAACATTTGACAGCTATGGAGATTACCAGTGAAGCCAGGCCCTGGGGTATAAATACTGCTCCTTTCTCCTATTGCATCTCCACAATGTGCTGTACCACTGTTCTTGTGCTGGCATCAGTAAAGGAGATTTTTGAAAAGGGATTCTTTTGCCACCCAAGGTCCATATGCAGGAAAGCCATCATAGATCTATTCTTTTCTTTCTATAAGATACAAAATTTAGATATGAATATTCAGCAGTATCTTGGGGAATCCCCCAGCACCACCGTTGCTGGGCACCATTGCTTACAGAGGCACTCCGGACAAAGTTTTTCATATTAAAATAAGTGAAGTGAAAAATACGTGAGTGAACTATTTACATATGATAATCTCTTACTGAAACAAAATAGGTTTTTCAAAAAACAGGGGTATACTCATTTGTATAGATTGATTTCCTCAGGAGATAGGTGTGTACTATAAGCATCATCTATAAGCACATCACAGATAGTCGCAGTCCTCATTAAGTCCTGCTGGTTGCATTGTATTCAGCTTATAAATCCAATATGTTTCACGCTGGAGTAATCTACGAGTTAAGGCACCCCCCCCCTTCCGGGGGCGTGTCACTTTTTCCACAACTGTAAACCTCAGCTGTGTGACTTGGCGTCCAAACTCAAAAAAATGTTTATTGAGGGAGGAGTCAGGGTTACCCCTTCTAATATCTGATCTATGTTCTTCTATCCTTACTTTGATTTCCCGGGATGTTTGACCAACATATGCTAGCCCACATGGGCATTTAATCATGTAAATCACACATTTAGTGTTGCAGTTAAAGAAATCATTTAGTAAAAATTTCTGTCCCGTTCTTGGGTGGCTAATTGTTTTTGAACATAGTACAAAACTGCACTGTGCGCAGTTTCCACATGGGTGCATGCCCAGTGTGGATAGCCAGTTCTGCCCGGCACCAGTAGTTTCTTCTAGAGAAAAATCTGCATGTATTATTCTATCCTGGATACTTCGGGATTTCTTATACGCCATCAATGGGGGATCCTTAAAAATTCCCTGGAGGTTTTCATCACTATTTCATCACTATTTAGTACAGACCAATGATGTCTAATGATGTGTTTAATCCTATTTGATTGTATGGAATAGGTGAGGGACACAGGTATGCGTTCCTCACTCTTCTTTGGATTATACCTAAGTAGGTCAGTTCCAGATTTCTGTTTGGCCTTATTTTGATTAGACATGATTTTCTCCGTTTTGTAGCCGTGGGCTAGGAAATTTTTCTTCATCTCCTCCGATCTGATGTCAAAAAGATCATCAGAGTCAACGATACCTCTCACCCTAAGGAACTGGCTATATGGTAAGTTATCAACCAGTTTCCTAGGGTGAAAGCTGTCTGCCTTCAGGTAAGTATTCCTATCAGTTGGTTTCTTAAAGATGTCACTTCTGATCCGGCCATCTTCTATTTTGACCAGTACATCTAGAAAGTGCACCTTTTCTGTGCTGGCTTCCAGGGAGAGTGTGATAGTAGGTCTGGCCTGATTTAATGCTCGATGGAAAGCTTGTAGGGTGGACATGGGCCCCTGTTAGAGGGAAGCACGAGACGCGACCTCCAGCGCTCAGAGCCGCTGTGGTTGGACGCCGCTTGTACGTGCATACCACAGCGGCTCTGAGCGCTCTGATTGGAAGAGCGCCCGCGTAGGAGCGTGGTGAGGTGAGTGTTTCCAGGCTTTCTGGGGGGTTTCACACAGCGGGGCACCCCTGATCGGGGTGCCCCACCGAAGTGGACCAAAACCCAGGATAGTCAAAATCCTGGGTGTTGGTCCACTTTAATGTCCTGAAGAATTTTTGTAGGCTAAGGTCAGTATCTAATTTGTCGCCCCCAAAAGTCGGTACAAACCCCAAACCCCGGTTTAGTACCTGCCCCTCCTTGTCTGTAAGTTTCCTGGTGGAGAGGTTGACCACTAGTGAGGGTGAGATGATTGGCTCAGTGTCTCATAACGTTTCTGTGAGGGTGTCTGCCAAGTATCTCCGCTTGTTTGGGTTGCCGCGCCAGGTCCTTTTTTGTCAAAACGAACCCGGCGTCTTGGTCCTAAAAAAGGAGGAGCTGAGGAGGTAGAAGCACTACTGTCAGTGTCAGACAGTTGGTCTTGTCGGGAGGTGTTGGGATTTTGGAAGCGTTTACGTGTGGAATCTTTCCAAGAGTAAACCCTACCCTTCTGGTAGTCAAGAGCGTCACGTTTATATTTATTAAGTTTGAACTGAAAGGTGTCTTGTCTATACTTATCCAATAAGAGCCTGACAAGATGCCAGCCTTTAAGGAAGCGGGACCCTTGTCCTCCTTCCTTTCAAAAGCCATCAGAGTGGTAATTTTGACTACTTCTTTTGGTAGCAAGTGAAGCCTACAAGTGATCCCAGAGGTGCCAGGCAGCAGGAAGATGTTCCGCAGTGCTAAATGAAGATACCAGAGATAAGTATAGTCATACTGGGTGGTATATAAATTAATCCTTGCTGCTGGTGTCCTCGGGTCCCCTAGCATTGAATGCAGGCACTGGCCGGGGGTTCAGGTGCAATCACGTTGATTGCACCTGTATTTTGCATTTTAAAGACTAACCCTTATGCACATTCAATGAAGTCTCTTCCAAGAATTGGTCACGTTCACCGCCTGCGGAACCGAAAATACCATAGTTATAGAAAATAAATCTCATTTAAACCGGACCTTCAGCGTGATTTCATGAAAAGCCCAAACTCTTAAAAACGGTTCCCCAGCATCTAAAATTAATATATTTTACGTTTTTAGTCACTAACTTAATATTCTTTCCCCCACTTGGCTGCAACTCTGTTCAGGAATTTAGGATACGGGTGCCGCCATCTTGACTCAGAAGCATCACACTTACTGAGGAGAGGAGACTGGGATAAGGTACAGAGGGGCGAGTTTTAGCTGTGCTTTGCTCAGACAGAGCAGAGCTGGGGTCAGGTAAAGGTCAGCAGTCCCAGAATGCAGAGCAGCACAGTCAGGAGGCACTTCCTGTTTGCAGGCTGCCTGATAAGATGGCAGCTTCCATAAGTAGATGCAGGTAGGATGATTTTTAATGTGGACAATCTGTATGTACAGGGTGTGGGAAACATATAAGATAGACTCTTATTCAGAGTGAAGGTCCGCTTTAAATCTCATTTTGTCTGGTCACAGAAAACAAGATGTTAATTTAATGTAAAATCTAATTGTATTATCAGACAAATTATGAGGCTCTTGTGCCAGGGATTCTTTTCAGGACAAGTTAAATTCCAAACTGAAATACAAATGTTGTTGGACTGCAGTAACTGCCCCGCCCCGAGCATTTACCAAGAGTGTTTCTAGTTAGAGGTTCTGTTCCTTCCTCCCAGCTGAATGCAGATCTGATACATACGAGTCGTTATTATGACCACTTCCTACTTACTTAAGGAATATTATGAGCTGGCTTGGTGGATATACCCAGGATGTTCAATAAATTATCAAACTCAGTATGTTTGGCAGGGTTCAAGAGCTGAGCTTGTCTGTGCAGATTGAGACATGTCTGAACTTGCAACAGACACAGTAGCAGTTTAGTCTGATGGAAGCACTAGAAGTCTGATGGAAGCAGTACAGTGCAGGTCTACAAAGAAACTGGTGGATTTAGAGCTTTGTTCCATGATTAAAAAAAGAGAAAAAAAGCCTAAAAAACATGAAAGGGGTGCATTATATAGGTTATAATGCCCATGCCTACCACCAAATTGTGGGCCAAGCTGTTTAAATTGGGAATCATCTTGAGAGGAAATATGCCATAATTGGAAGCCATGATTTTAGAAGATCATCAGGTCAAAGTCATTGTTATAGCTCATGAATTAGGCATTTCATTTGGCATGGTTTCCAGTATCATATAGGATGTTTTGTGATACAGAAGGTGTTTTATTATTAGAATTCATGCCACACAGGACAGCAATAGCTGGGGACACCTATGCTTCAACAATGAAGACATTCAAAAATATCACCATGGAAATTTATCACCAGGTGTGTTTCTGCTTCACGACCATGCTCCAGCTCACGAGGTTCGCAGTCAAGCTGCTAACAGGGAATGTGGCTTCATGGAGCTTAACCGTACACCCTATTGTCCTCTCAGTGAGACAATTTACCCTATTTTTGGGATTTACTCGAATTGACAAAAGTAGTATTTAAAGTGTTTGAGGAGCAAGTCAAAGGATTAAATACCAGTAAGTGTGGAATATAACTTTTATTGTTTTATCATATGTTTATTAAAAAGGAACATCAGGGGAGGTTTAAACCTCCCCCCAAGCCTCACCGATCTGCTGCCCCCCCGCCTCCTCCATTTTTCCTTTAGGAAGTATTTACTCACCTCCTCAAGGGATCCATCTTCTAGGTCCCTCTGTTTCCGGGCAGAGTTCCGACGGGCGGCACCATCTTGCATCACATAAGGCACTGCGTGTGGCCCAGATGTTGTGCCTGTGCAATGCCCTTGAATTGGATGCAATGGGGCTGCCCAAAATCCCACGAGACTTCAATGATCAACTCAGGACTTTGTCACTAACAGATAGCTAAGCCAACGCGAGGGGCAGCGATGGGGCACAGAAGCAGCTGGATGTCTCCGCAGCAGGCCGCGGTGACATCCAAAGGGTAAGTAGGGGCCAATGGAGTGGGGGGGGGGATTGACCCCTTTTTATTTTCAGTCCGATATTTCTCTTTAAAGTTATTTTATAGGCGAAACTGCTAAAATGCTTATTAATCTCAGCAACTACTGTAGGTAAATGAAAGAGTACTGCTAAGTGTTTAAATGATGAAACCAGATGGGCACAGCTTTGTCACTTTATCTGTCATACATAAAAATTCTGGAACAGATATTTACAGCAAAAAGAAATTAGTATTTTGGAATTTTTGCTTAATTATATCCTTCCTGTATACATTGTAAATTACAATGCACTCACCTAAACCAATTGTCACATTTCAACGCTGCAGACATACTTAATAGAAGCACCTGAGCCTCTGATGAATAATGCCTTGGAATCCATATTTATTGCTCTGATTGTTCGAAACAATTAAAATAATGCTGTACTACAGATCTGGTAATAATAATGATTAAGCGGTGCTGTGGCACACAGACATAGACCTTTTCACAAGGTGAACTACTGCAGAAATAATAACAATTATACATTTCTTTCTTTGTATGTTGACAGCCAATTACAAAAAAAGAATCACTAAAAAAGGTGAAATCAGAGCCGAGGACACTATCTGAAACATCTATTGTCTAGGATATGCATGAGGTTTAGACAGATGAGCTGTGAAAAGAACGATTCTATTCAGCCAGCAACCACCCACAAGGCCCCTGTCAGATACGGCGCTATGAAAATGTTGAGCAGTAGCAGGACTGAGAACTTTTTGATTGTTAGTTTGTCACACAGCACCGGATAATGGTAGCCTGTCAGTGTTTTTAGGCTTGCCAAGGACACCCTAATTGGAGCTGGTTTATGAGGAAGCATGAATGGAACGGACCAGATTTCAAGGGAAGGTTATTTTACAGCAAACTTTTATCTAACTTTATGATCAGTTTCGCCTTTGAAGAGACATATGTCATGTTTCACAAAATAAGGATTTGCTCCGAGAGTGAACTTTAAAGGAGCCTGCTGTTGATTTACAGGAACGCAAACCAAAATGATGCAAGGCAAGTTTTTAGATGTTATTATCTAGTCTCCCTATTGTACTGTGTGCAATAAAATATTGTGCTAAAAGGAGATCCCAGTGAGAAATTAAATAGCTAATATAAGGAACAGGTCCCCTTCTGTGGACTTTCCTGTGACTCCAGACTGTGACACCACTATAGTGCTACCCTGACAGGAACAATGTATTATGCATGTAATGAGTAGCAGGGATTCCATATCTGAGGCTTACACTTGGGGCCTTATTCATAAAGGGATAGCAACAGGTAGTGTCTTGTAAGGTAGGTGAACGCCAGCAGGTGAGCACTGGACACGGCACGCAATTCCACATTTATGAAGCCGAATCTAGTGAGCGACTGGAACAACGCCATATAGCATACAATTCATCATTATCCCAGCCTCAGCGTACAGCGCCGGCGTTCAGCCTTGAAGAGCGCCACGCCTTACCTCTCGCTACCTGGCACTCTCCCATATTGTTCTATGGACGATCCCGAAATCCCTTTCTTGATCCCAATTTTTTTTTTTATAAAAACAAATCTTTTTGGCATGTATCCTGGCCTAGAAAATGACATTTTTGAAAACTTTTTTGATTTATAATATTTTTATGCAGAATTGTCCTTACATGTCTGGTATTAAAGTGTTCATGTTACAATGTAATAACAATGTAATTCCATATGTTTTCGCTTTGTTACTAGTGGATACATGTTCAAAAACAGACTTTAATCACACAGCTTCTGGCGCTGTGGGCTACAATGACCCGATTTTGAGAGCCAGAACTGAGCCAGCGACTGAGACACTCTGAAACAGCGAACCATGGCTACTAGCGGTCGCTCTCAATGCCTCGCTACAGATGCTCATCTGTCGGTACCTGGCGCTAGTAATGAATCAGCCTGCCCGGTTGTAATTTTCTATGTTGTATGTGTCTGTACACTGCCCGATTTCCTCCTTGTATTTTGATAAATTGTTATTGGGCACTATAAATAAACTTTATAGCACTTTTTGCACCTCTTGTCTAAATACATGGAATTTATGCAAATATTTCTTTAGAGGTTTATCAGAGCGATTTGGTTAACCCTTTCGCTGCCAGCCTACCTGGAATTTTTGTCACCCTTTGTTGCCAGACCATTTTGCACATGTTCAACTGTGATTTTTGAAGGGATTTCCAGGGATTTTCCAGGAAAATGAAATATTGTTTTTTCTGCATAGTCTGGGCGTTAACATGAAATGTCTTGTTTGTCATTTTTTATGTGTATTCTCAATATTTTTGGGTGAAATATGTGAAAAAAAAATCTATTTTTTACTAATTGTAGTGTTTTTTTGTAATAAAAAATGTAAGTTTGTCAAAAAAATCTTATTGCGTGTGAAATCCCAATTTCTCCCGGTTACAGCGGTACCACATATGTATAGGTAGACACCCTTTCCTGCCCAGGAGACTCCCCCAAACTGAAACAGCGCTTTAGGGGATTTTCAGATAGAATACAACTATGCTATGCAATATGCGCACCTTGCAGTTTTTCCAGAAAAACAACCCTTTACATTTGAAATACCCCTGACAAACTATATATTCTCTGGAAGTACACACCTCAAGCTTTCTATTTGTACCAGGCTTGTTGATGTGGTCACAGTTTTCTGGAAGTAATCCCTCAATGTAATCTTTGGTTGCAAAGAGTTTCCCTAAAAAAAGGATAAAAAAGCAGAAACAAAGCCACATTTTCCTAAAAAAACTATATACAAACAAGAAAAAACAAGTTTAATCTGAAAAAGCAACATCCCCCGAACAGAACGATACCCAACATGCATAGCTACTGTCAAGGGAAGAGTTGGCAAACACCCCAAAGTAAAGCATGTGCGTAACGGTAATTTTACTTGAAAATTTCAGCTCTGCAGACAAAGTGCGCACCTTGCGTTTTTTTTTTTGTGGTTGCAGGAGCCACATAAAGTTAGAGATATTAAAGTTGATTCAGAGCCTTCTATATTCCATCTCGTTTTTGTCTCTAAGCGTGAACATTACATATGGCTTTCGCTCAATATCGGAGCATTCACATGATTCATAGCTTCCATCGGGAGTATCTCAGGCTGTTTCTGTAGCTGTGTAAGCCATTGAGAATGCTGTGAGTACGGCTCACAAAGCCTATTTCACAGACGTCCCCTAGCATTTTTCTAACGTTTTTTCTGGTAACTTGTCACTAAATGTTTAAGTGTGCAAAGAGATCCTCCATGTTCCCTTCGGAAAATCCTGCTTTTACCCTTCATTTAGCCCCTAAATTCCCTAATATTTTAGTTTTTGTGAAATTTATACACAGACGCTGGCTTTTTTGCTGGCTTGTACACATATGCGAACCTCTTGTTTTAACATACCCTGGCAATGCTAGCTTACTTATTGCTGTGCCTGGCCATTTTTCAAGGCCCTGCCTTCCCTAGTGCTGCGACGGGGTTACGTAGTTAAAAAACGCTGAATTACCTTGTCTGCAATTCAGCGCTGATGATCAGGTGACACCAGTGCTAGGTGCCACCATCTTTCCTCCAGCCAGCCACTCTGCGGGAATGAGGCAAGAGTGGCTAGAGGGAAAATCGGAAAGATCAAAAAGATTGCACCATTGGTGCTGGATTATGAGCACGTTTTTTTGAGCAAGTGGATTTTTTGATGTAGCCCCCATGCCCTGTCTCAGGGCTAGAGAAGTGTGGCGGGGGGTGGGCTATTGGAGGGGACTTTAAAAAATGGGCAGTCTGGCTGGACTGGCCCTTTATAGAGAAACAGCTGAGAAACAATGTGCATGATTCAATATTTCCTGAATAATTGTCATGAAATAGTCTAATGTAAGGACTAAATCAGCCTTTGAATCACATTGCTATTTATAATGGTAAGTCATTGCCTCTCAATATGCACTCATGTCTATTTCACACCATACTAATTGCTTGGTGGCTTCACCAATGACTGTCTCCTCAGCAATAGTGGATGAGAATGTTGCCAAGTTAAAATTATCCATACCAGTCTATTCAGTGCAGGTCTCTTCAGCAACAAGCTAGAACCGTTGGCTATATGGGGGGGGGGGGGATAAGACTTATGACAGCCAGAGCAGAGGAGTAAGCCTCTGTTAAATTGATCACCAACCCAAAAAAACAAAAGGGTACACACCTTTTGTCACCCGCAGCTATTGATATGATCGCTGAGTTTCATCCCGCACTGGTATTGTTGGAACTCCTTTCACCGGCACTTTCATGTCAGGATAGCTCCATTCAGCCATCATTCACAGGAAAGTGGCCCCGCCCTTTCCATTCACAACAACTGAATCCTTTGAAGTGGTGGTCCACTAAGCATGTAGAATGTCGACAGCTCTTGTGCATTATTAACTACCTGTCTCTGGGGGACTTTTCAGTGTGACATTGGTTCATCCTTGCAGTAAGGTGCTTCTTTATATACATTTCGTGTATTTCTAGAATCACCATTATTCATTTGGGCATCTAAGACCTTGGGCACCTATTGTCTGTAATTAACAGTGACTTGTCACTTGATTATATTATGCTGAGACTCATTGTCGCTTTAATTAACTTAACAGTTTTACCTGATTATAACTGTGTGAATTTTTGTATATAATAAATTGCTATTTTGTTTACGGATTATTAGCATTGGGAATATGCATTATTACTATTACTGAAGGATCATTCTAAAGTTTCTGTATAACCTAATATATATTAAATCTGACCCCAATACCATTGAAGTAACTTCTTGCATATGACTTTTGTTTTTCTTATAGTTTCTTTCACTCACGGGGGGGGGGGGGGGGGCATCTCAGGCCTCGGCACAACTCCTCTATTGCAGTAAATGGAGAGTGCATGGCTGTCCCCCTGCAACTGAAGTTCCAACACGGCCGGATGGGATACATGGGATACATGTATGGGATACAGTCAGGTGAGTTTCTGATCCCCAGAGTAGGACATAGTAGGACAGAATAGGACCGTTCAGCTGCAGAGTGAGTACAAAAGTATCCTTTAGTTTTATTAGTTCAATCACTTTAGGCCTAACATGGGTTACTCTCTAAAGTGACCTGCTCCTCTGTAATGGTGGCCCACTCTGTAATAGTTGCTATTTGGCATGGCTCTGTAGGATTATTTCTACAGTGCTTTAATTGCCTTAATTGGGTTCTCAAAGCAGAATCAGTTCATTAATCACCAACATGGAAGATGTCTTGACACATAGGGCAAAGGTTATAGTATGAAGAATTTGTAGAATGATTGTGACATTTAGAGAATGAAGAACTGCAGGTGGAAAGGAATTAAATGTTAAATTCCAAGAATCATCTTTTATAAATCACATTGATATTTGATGCTAATTAAATATATTAAAGCCATTGTCCGTGCAAAAAATGAAAAAAGGTATAATCCCCACAATTCACCCACTGGTACCAGAGAATGAGCACCACATCATCCTGTGTCACTATTCAAATGCTACCTCCTCCAAGTCGGGAATGGCCTGTCACAACCTCAGCAAGCCTCCTTCAATAAAATGAATGAGGTGAATGTGCCCAGGCGTGGAATTTTACCATGTTAGAAGCAGATGATCATTTTCAGTTAAGTTTAAAATACCAGACCTGGACAGAGAAGCTGTGGGGGGATTAAAGGTGAGTGTCTCGGGAGGCCCCAAATCCGGGGCCCACTGCCATGGAAAGTATCAAACCAGACACAGGCTTTGGGGTATGGAAAATACAAGGTTTATGTTTATTTATGTTTATTATGTTTATTTACACAAATGGAAACCTTACATGGTAGCAATATTAATCAAAGACACCTTACAGCAGGTATGGAAAACAGGACGGGAAACCCCAAAGTGCTCATTTGACAACTGACCTCTGAGCAGGATAACCAGGAATGGCTCATGTTGACTTCCACTGGATCATTTGGGCCACAAGTGACAGGACTCTCTCCCCAGGGTAACTGGGAAGGGCTCAGACTGGTACCCATGGGATCATGCGGACCACCAGTGATGGGACAGGAAGCTCTCCACAGCAAAACCGGGAAGGACTCAGACTGGCACCCACTGGATCATATGGGCCACTGGTGACAGGACTGGAATCTCTAAGCATACAGGAACATCCAGTTAAGGCGGACCTCCAGTGAAATAAATAAAGTTTAATACATTTCTCCCCTAATCTGCCCCTCTGATGATCAATGGCATAAACTGTTTGAGGGGGCTTAACCCCATGCAGATGTTGAGGAATAGCTGTGCTCCTAGTATTACATGGGGGTGGCCAACTTACTACACACCTGTCAGTCCCTTTTACATATTATAATGAGGGGGGGGGGGGGCTGTGCCAGCAGCAATTCACATCAAACTGTGAGAGATATATGCATCAGAAACATGGAACAGTTTGCCTACCATTCTAAACACACACTGAATAAACAGCTGCTAGAGGAGTGAAGAGAAACCTGTAGCATTGTTTTTTCGTGTTATGTCAATCCTGCAGCAGCCGAACATTCACATAATGACCTCGATTCAATAAAGGTAGAAAAAAATTCTCATGGTAGTAAAAGATTAAATTCATGAGAAAAAAGCCTGAGAATGTCACTGTTACTGAATCACTAGATAAAAAGACAATGAAAGTCAATGGCACTTTTTTACTCCTAAGAAAAGTAGAGAAATGTTTACTTCTTAATGTATTTAACTCATCTAAAATGTAAGTAGTTACTCTCAGCTGTTAGCAGAGCAATAATGAGTCATTACAGCTGATGGATCTATTAGGGTAATTAGGTGGGTGTGGTTACCTGAGGCTTGTGAAGCGAGGCCTGTGACGCCTAGGGCCTTCCTGTGAGTGCCTTCCCAGGCATGATGGATGATTCTGGGGGAGAGTTGTGCCAGTACCCTCAAAGGGATATCAAACCACCAGATCACAAGACGACATCTACCAGCAGCACTAATTCCACCACAGTGCCCCAGCCCAGTGAGAATTTATCAGCGTTTTGCAAATGTGTGTACAATAACCTTATCGCTGTGGCAAAGAAGGAGAAAACTGCAATTTGAAACTATTCCTAAAGAAAAAGAGCGCAAATGTCATGAGGGTGCGAGAGTCAGATCGGCGCATGGAAAGACAGAATTGTCAGATTTGGAAGCGCAAGTTAAACAGCAGGAGAAGTTAGTCCATGATAGAAAACTGTGGGGCATGCCAGGAAAAGTACAGGAATGAGCATCGCTTTAAGACAATGCAGTGCTCAGGCTAGGCCCTAGAGATGGCGGAGGAGGCTGACCACATGGTGGAGACCCCAATGGAGGATTTGGTGGACACATGTCCACCCCAGGCCACAGCAGTGGCAGAGCCTGGAGCCCCAGAATCTGTGTATGTAACATCTGTGCCTGGAGCAGATAATCAGGCGTGTGCAGCAAAGGTGTGTAGTAGAGGAGACTTACCAGAGGGTGACCACCAGAAAGTATATGAGGCACCGATACCATCTCAGTGTCATGTCACCTTAGCCAGCCATCCTGTGAATAACACTGTGCCAGATGGTAAGGGTGGTTTTGGTGCTGCTTGTCCTGCAAAGAAGGATGGGGCACCAGCCTCAACTACTGTTCTGGCACCTATGCCAGGTCTGGGGCATGCTGAATCTGTTAGGCACTGAACCATGGGTGATTCACCCACAGGATTAGGTTGCTGAGACCTTCTTTAATTTGAATGCAATAGTCCCCCAAAAAATCTTAATTTAGTCAGTCCCAACAACAATGTATATTGCTTAGTGAGTCTCTATGCGTAGCCTATTATCCAGTGCGCTTTCTGCTTGGCACACTGGACATAGCCAAATACTTGTAAAGTTTCCAGGACACACTGCCCGATCAGATATTCATTTGGGCAGCAGCACACTCTCAAACCAACATCATTACAACATGATGGCACCAGTACAGAGCTGCCCTGAAAAATAGAACAGTATGGTTTTATATAAATACTTTCAGATTATACGTTTACTTACGTAAATTGACCATTTCTTAAAGAACTTCCTGAAAAGGGAAAAATCATTATACACAAATGGGAATTTGGGATGTATCATTTGGATCTGATGCAAATCAGTCATTTAATTTCAAATCTCTGCTTCCTGGTTTGGCACTAGTGCCATAGTGCTATCCTGAAGGGAACAATGTATTATGCATGTAATGAGTAGTAATATCATTATACAATTGGACACAAATCAGCCTGAAATACTGTAAATAAAACAGCTTATAAACTAATAATCATCAATCACTCTAATAAAGAGTTATTTTATATATTTTAGCTGGATTTTCAGGTTTTCAAACTAGTGCATTTACGCAGAAAGCAAAAAAAGTAGTCTGTGCCCTTTGTTAAATAAATTTTAAAACTTAGGCTTAATGGGTTCTATACGGCAAAGGAGCAAGGGAGGGGTAAGTGACACTTTTTTGCAAACTTGACACATTGAGTCAGTTTGGAGATTATTTGTTAAAACCTGGAGAGATTTCTCTCTCGTGTGAGCTTTTCACCTTTTCATGAATTGAGGTTTGAGCTCCGTCAGAATATTTTTATTTGTCTAAAAGGGGATTGGCTGTTTTGGTGCAGATGCTTCAGTTTAATTCTTTTTAGGTTGAAAATGTGTATTTTACAGCCTACTTTCTGTAATATAATAAGTAGATGCAGGGCCGCACCCATACCAAGGCACACTGAGGCGGGGCTTTTGGGCGGCAACAAGCAATGGGGCAGCATCGTCACAGAGAACTCTGGTCTATAATTTCCTTTGACCATGGCGAGGACTGCCATCCTGCCACTGCATTTTTGTGGACTTCCTTGATGCCTTCCAGTCCCAGCAAGCAAGTTACGTGGAAACCAGCAGAGCACCGAGGAGGAGTGCTGGCCGGGAATGACGTCAGCACAACGCGTGATCGTCTTCTGGGTTCTGGCCTCAGCGGCGCAGTGGCAGTCAGGAGCCAGGGAGGCATTGAGGGAGACTGTGCCAGTGAAGCTGTGGAGCCTGAGTATCTGTCTACTGTGGTCTGGGTAGTTATTGGTATTTATACCAAGGGAACAGTGTGGGGAAGAGGAGTGTTTAAGTGGACCAAAACTGCATATCTGGGGAAGTAAGTTGTGTTAAAGCAGGACCAAAACCCGGGGCTGGCCGCTGGCTTTTCCCTGTGGCATGCCGAATTGCAATATCCCACTGTGTGAAACCCCTAGGTTGCTGATAGTCACTCACCTTACCCCGGTCCAACAGAGCATGTGTGGGTTCTTATCCTTTGAGAGCCGTTTTCTGAGCCTATGTAATTCAGAAAAGGGCTCTGATAGGACCAACAACATTACATAAACTGTCTGTAACAGAAAAACCCAGGCCATATCATTCAGTCCTTAAGGTCGAAAAATGAGGATGACCTGAACAAAGGTTTACTATGTCAGTGAAACCCTTCTGGACACTGTAACACTCACATGTCTTACATGTCTTTCCAATAAGATGGACTTCCTGTTGGTAACCACAGACATGGAATAAAGCTAAATATTTCCAATAAGGACAAAAACAGAAAAAGGAACTCTAAAGTAGAACTCGGTCAATTTCTTAGGTTAGTCAACAGCATGCAATGTCAAGCAGCTGCTTCCAAGACCACCAAGATATTATCATGTATTAAAAGAGGCATGGAATCATGGGATAAGTATGTAATTATGCCTCTTTACAAAGCACTGGTACGCCCTCATCTGGAATATGTTGTCCAGTTCTGGGCGCCCATTCATAGAAAGGACGCTCTGACTATGGAAAGGGTGCAGAGGAGAGCCACCAAACTAATAAGAGGAATGAAAGATCTTAGTTATGAGGAAAGATTATGAGAATCTGTTTAGTCTTGAGAGGAGGCGACTGAAGGGGGGACATGATTAACTTGTATACATTTATAAATGGCCAATACAAAAAATATGGGGAACACTACTTCATGAAAAATCCTCGAAGTCAAAGGGCCACTTCCTTCGACTGGAAAAAAAGAAATTCAGTCTCCAGAGGCGACAATCATTGTTTACCATAAATACTCCACCGTATTAACTATGTAACTATGTAGTCCAGCATCAAACAAAAGAAAGCTATATGACAGGGAAGTTAATCTCAGCACCTTGTAAGTTGTGTCACGCCAGTAAAGGACAGAACTGTCCTTTTGTCTATGCCTGAACAGAGGCTTAAAAAATAAAACTGATGGTTATTGTTGGGCTTTACATCTGTAAATGAAACATATGTTTGCCCAGTAAACATCATTGTATAAGTAGGAGCTGTAAATATTCTGTGCTAAAACAGTAATTGCACCTTCCTATGATAAGTAAGCAGGTGTTTATACTGCATCACACACAATTCATTAAGCAGAGTTAACATGCTCCAATGAGGCATCCTACTACAAATCAACAGAGTAGGGTTAATTGTTTTTGTCTCTTAGAAAACATTAAGAATAATTTTTACTTTCCATAATGTAAACTGGATGCCTGTAACCCAATTATAGCCTAAGACATAATCATCAGAGATTCACGAAGCAGCATTCTGCCTAATGAGTAAATAGGATTATGCCTGTTAGCGCATCATTTTTAAAGGCGCGCATATATCGTTACAGACTTGGTTTGTGTTGCGCTAGTAAGTCCAGCAAACTCCTACAAATAATATTACACATAATATGGAAAAACTATATTATGAGGAATGTTGTTTCCCCTGCTGCAGATAATCAGTTTTTTTGTAATAGGTAGGAAAAGTAGTATGAGACTACAAGACGTCTCAAATACGATAGTTAAATGAGAGCTAATGCTAAAATAGTACACCATTAAAAGGCCCCAAGAACAAGCTAGATGGCAAACTTAGAGGTGGCTATTACATCCTGTATGAAAAAGTGTTGTGTTAAAGGGCCAGTCTGGCCAGACTGCCTGTTTTTGAAGCCCACCCCCCCGTGCCCTGCCACTCTCCCCTATTGCTGAAGCTTACCTCGCCCACAAGTCACAGAGAATGCATTGCCGCACTGTGCATGCTTTCATCTGTCCAGTTAAGTGTTCCCAGTGACATGTGGTAGCTAGAGCAAAGATGGTGGGCAATGGATTGTGGGCAAGATAAGTGGCTTTTTTATGTAACACCTCTGCGCGGCACCAAAGGAGGGTGGCAGGGAGTGGAGGACTTGAAAAACATGCACTTTGGCTGGGCTGGACAGTAATAAGGGAGCAAAGAGCTCAATTAGAACATGTCCTCTATTTCCTGCAGCATGCCATAGGTGCTGCAGCAGGTCTCCAAATTTTTAATTTTTTCATGACCATGTTCCAAATGATGGCTGAGCCACTCAGTGTTTCCAGTGTGAGTAAGTACGGCAAGACACAGTGGTCGCGCTTGCTCACTTTTAAAAATAAATAATAGTTTTGGATCAGTTGTGATCATATACCGTAGCTGAGTTTCTTAACTCCCTAACATCCATTCCTACATAATTCAACATGACTATTAGCTGGGCCTTTGTCAAAACCATGAAATTCTGTGTCCCAGGTATGATCTGCTAGATTTTTACATCACAGCCAGTCCTTTAACATTTCCTGGGGGTTTCACACGGCGGGGCATCCCAGTTTGGGATGTTCCCTGGAAACAGAACAAAACCCAGGAAAGGTAAATTCCCAGGTTTTGTTCCACTTTGAATATTGGAGGAGTGTTTAAATTAAGCACTGGGGGAGGGTTATGCAGTTATAGAGGGGAAGGCAGGAAAGAAGAAACAGTGGGAATAGAAATGAAACTGGGAGTAGGGGAGGGGGGGGGGAGTATATCTAGCAGGCATAAGGGCAATATAAAAAGGAGCCTAAATGCATGAATATCAACGCTAGAAGCCTGACTAATAACAGGGATGAACGAGAACTGATAATAAAAGATGAACAATATGACATAGTGGGGGTATCCAAGACATAACTGGATGAAAGCTATGACAGGGCAGTAATCCTACAGGTTTTACTGTGTTTAGGAGGGACCGTAAAAACCACAAGGGGGTGGAGTCTGTATATTTGTAAAATCCTCTTTACAGCCCACACTGCAGGAGGATATATGTGAGGGAAATTACCATGTGGAGTCTGTATAAGTGGAAATACACGGAGAGAAATACCATAAAAAAATCAGGGTTTGCTACAAGCTTCCAATTAAATCAGAATCCGCCGAAAACTTGCTGCTAAGACAAATGGATAAAGCCACAAATTTAAATGAAGTAGGTATTATGGGGGATTGAACTACTCAGATAGAGATTGGGCAGCTAAAACCCGTGGATCTCATAAACAAGGGACAGCTACCTTTCTCAACAGGCACAAGCTCCAGCAAGGAGGAGGTCCATATTAGACTTAATACTAAACAAAATACCGGACAAGGTAACAAAGATACAGGTTAAGGAACACCTTAGAAACATTGATCATAATAGTATTCATTTCCACTTATCTGTCACTAGGGTGTCTTATCATGGAGCCACAACATGTGGAACTTGAGAAAGGCAAAGTTTGACCAGCTTAGAAATGCCCTAAACCACACTGACTGAAAATTACATAAAAGCATTCCCCATTTCTGTGTATGCTCCCTCTCACCCACGTAAGTGAATCTGTGGGCTGGGTGAGATACGGAGTGGAGTAAGGAGTTTTTATTTGTTGTAACCCTCATGCCCCCCTTTTCTAACTCAAGGGCAGAAAGGGTGGGGGTATTACTATATGACTGGACTTCTGCTTTAACTCACTCCTGCCTTCATTAAATTTGTTAGGGTTAGATTTAGGAAGTGAAGTGAGTATTTACCTATGCTGCTTCATTAATAGTTACAAGTTTTATAGAAGTAAATATATTTAGGATTTACCTTAGCAGATTCTTAATTAGCAGTATGCCAGTAAGCCACACAATATTATACTATTAATATACTATTTAAATATTCTGCCCCTTCCATCAGGGTTATCAAGATGACTTATTTTTCTGTAACTATTCTTAACAGAATTTTTTAATGAAAACACAATTCTGAAACTAGAACTGGAACAACTCTCCCGTGCACCTGGAACAACACCCATTTTGTGAAAAATTGAAGTTATTTTGGTGTAAGTATCCTAAAAAAACAAATGTGAAACAATAGTTAAGTAGGGCGAAAAGTTAAAAAAATGAGCTTGCTCTTTAAAGAAGTAGTACTATTGCTGCACATGTCCCTTAGATGCCTTAACTTGTGATATCTCTTCCCCAGGGGGAACAAGGATAAGGGGTACGCAGTGATGTTTAGGGGTGCACTAACAGGGGGTTCCGAAAGGCCTTTTTTAACAATCGAACAATATTTCTTCTTTTTTTAAAAGTGCTGAGAAGGCCATGACCTGCTTTATTTTGGTAACAATGGTGATTTATTCTAATCTGACCATAAGATCTGTTTGGGGTCTGAATTGATTAGGACGAATTGGCTGACTTTAAATTACTGAGTTTTGTGATATTCAACTAAATCAGCGAGATTAGGAAGCTGAATCAATTTACAACTTTATTTTAAAAATTATTCAGATTCCTTCTAAACAAATTAGTAACATTGAGGACTGGTTTTGAATGGACATTTTTTAGGAAGTTTGAAACTGTCTGAAACTATTTACTCATCCGGATGCATGAGGGCTGCTTGTTTGCAACTAAAAATTAGAAAATTTGTATTACCAATAATTATTGAAAGTTTTTTTATAATCAACGATAGTAGTTATTGTGATGGTGCCATGTTTCAATAGATTGTCAGAGTAGGAAGTTAGTGAGGAAAGCTGTTCTAGGAAGAAATTAAAGGTATATAAAGCACTATATGCAAGTTTGGGTTAAAAAAACTAAACTGGCTAATCATTCTAATTTTGGGGTGTCTGACTAAAATTCTAATTATACATGAAAGTAAAAGTCAAGTGATATATGCAGCATCCCTTGACCCCCACTGTATCACCCAACGATCAGCCAATGATATAAATGATCTTGGAAATTCTCATAATGAAACTAACCCCCGCCACACTCATGTGGCCACGTGTGAGCTCACTAGCTCATGTGACCACTTGTAGCCAATAGGATTTTGTCTGCTTGCCTGATTAACCCTATTGATTGATGTTAGGCACTGCCACACACAGGAAGCCACCAGAAGGTGAAGTTGAGTTACATGCCAGCTTTTCTGACATGTTCTGAAGTTTTATGGTATGTCAATTGGGGATGACTGGAAGGGGTTGGAATTTAGGTCCCCTAGGTCCTGTCAAACATAAGACAGACTGTTTTGTCTCAATTTGTTTTGTGGGCGACGTATGACTAACTTGCGAGGAACGCAGGGGAGTATTATGTTACGACAGATTACAAAATGGCTGACGAGAAGTAGAGTTGATTTGTGGGATTGGAAACCACACCATTAATAATTATCACTTTAAATTAAATCATTTAATACAGTAATACGATTAAAAGGGAATAATAATAAAAGTAATAATATCATTTTACATTAAAAAATACTAAGAAAGGTGATTGTTCATGTTGTTGCTGTCTGAAGCCACCTGCTGAGGTAGCAGAATATAGGTTTATCCAATCAATATGGCTGACAGGCTAACGATGTGTGAGATTTGTAGCATCTGTTTTATTAAATAAAGTGAAGGATAAGGCAAAAGCACTTCAAATAAACTATATACACGCATCCTTATGTCTGAATTCATCTGTGATGTCTTTGCCGGCAGTTAAAATCCTATTATTGGCATCTCTGGTAACCTGTGCTGTGGCCACTCGTGCCTTATCTTCTCACAAACAGATTTATAGCCCCCACATTTGTAGTCAATAAACAGGATTGAAATTTCCTGATTCTGCAATAATGAAAATGAAAAGAGAAACCTCAGGAAAATATCAAATAATATTTGCTTAAATCACTGCCTGTAAATCCAATCATAAGCGCTAAAAAATGAACCTTTCTTGCCTCTACCTGACCTGTAAGGATTATCCTCACTTAGAGTTATTAGTTTTATTTACTCTAACGCATACAATTTGTTTCTAAAAGCATTTTAACAATGGTGTTATTCAAAATGGAGGAGTAGGAGTGGTGAAAAAATAACCGGAGGCACATTGACAGGTCTCACTAGAACAATAATGGAGAAGAAAACAATAATGATTTGGGTTGGTTGTTGGTGCAAATTTGTTCCCGGTCCTCTAGCAGTGATCTTAGTCAAAGCTGGCCTTAGACACATAGAAACATATATAGACTAGCAATGTTCCAGTACCATAGCAACAGGAAGCCATGTTCTGACCAGACTCCCAGTTGTTTGTGTCCAAAGGAGTTGCTGCCACTGCTGCCAAGAAAAAAATACCCCTGCTAGCTGACCTAGAGGATCATGCACAATGTAATTATAGTAATAATATGTAATATATAGTAATAATAATAATATAATATAATATGCTCTTTTCTTTGCACTAATTAGAGGTCCAGAAACTTTGACACTTGCTTAAGCCCCCCCCCCCCCCCAGGTGTTGAGGCTAACTTGGAAGATCAAAAAAATCCTCAGGCACTAGTTTCCCTGCATTCCGGGTGACTAAATGCTGAATGTTGGTCAGAGAGCTACTAGGTCTGTCTGAGCTAAGAAGCAAGGCATTTGGACTTACTGTATTTAAAAGAAAGAGGCCATATTTGCTAAAATAGAAACAGAATTTTGGGAGTGCAGCATCTATGCCACACAATATGCTGTTTAAAACCTCTCCCAAGACAACTTATTGATGCCTTATGCTGTTCATGGTAAACAGAGAATGGCACCATTATCGTTGAGTTACCTCTCTAAACACCACCAGTTTTAGTGGGTTTTCCTCACCCCCTGGGCATACCAAACTGGGATGACCATTGGTTGGAGGTCTGGTAGACACCTGGAAAATTGAGATGAATTACAACACCTGGAAAATTGAGATGAATTACAGCTCCTGCTTCCTAAGTGACTATGAATAACTAATTGGTATGCTACATGAGTGAGGATTTAAAGTCTGATTTAACAACCTCTTGTGTGCTCAAACTATACCCTGGTCCTTAGCTACTGAATGTTTGATTGTTGATTGTTTTTTAATTTTTCAGAACTGAATTGAATACAATTTCATTTTTGAATCTAATTCATTTGCTTTTCCCTGGCAGTGACGTAACCATAAACAACTAATTTTCATAGGAGACTGACACATCAAGTATCAGCTCATTTCACATATTAGCATTTATGGAGCCTGGAACCTATACAGACCATGTTCCAGGGATCCTAGAATAATCTAACAGCAGCAAAATAAAATACATTAGAATGTCTTATTTATTACCACAGTTTAACTGTAGCCATATTTTCTTCTGTTATTTTTTTACTTGGCAAGTTGAAGATTACAGCATTTGAGCATATTAAGATAAATGAAGGTAAAAGTTAGAGATGAGCGAACTTTTGAAAAATTCGATTCGACTGATTCGCCGAATTTTCCGACAAAAATCGTTTCGACCCGAATAAATTCGCGACGAATCGCTATTAAAAACGGCTATTTCTGAGCCTCCTAGAGCCTCAATAGGGTTGTAAACCATTCTGCCTTGCTGTAACACGCACAGGATGCGTGCTGGGTTAGTTAAATAATACTTTGAAGAAATATCACATGCAGATCAGAGGCATCGCTAATAGAATCGCAGAGCGGCACAATTGCAGAGAGTTGAAGTGGCATCACTATGAGGGGCAGAAGGAGCCCAAACATTGCTTTAAAGAGACACTGGAGTTGGCAGCAGCAGGAGCCCAAAAATGGGATGAATCACACCCTGGAGTTGGCAGGAGTTGACAGCAGCAGCAGCAGCAGGAGCCCAAATATTACTTTAAAGAGACCCTGGGGTTGGCCTCAGGAGCCCAAAAATTGGATGAATCACACCCTGGAGTTGGCAGCAGCAGCAGCAGGAGCCCAAATATACACTGGAGTTGGCTTCAGGAGCCCAAAAATTGGATGAATCACACCCTGGAGTTGGCAGAAGTTGGCAGCAGCAGCAGCAGGAGCCCAAATATACACTGGAGTTGGCTTCAGGAGCCCAAAAATTGGATGAATCACACCCTGGAGTTGGCAGGAGTTGACAGTAGCAGCAGCAGGAGCCCAAATATACACTGGAGTTGGCTTCAGGAGCCCAAAAATTGGATGAATCACACCCTGGAGTTGGCAGCAGCAGCAGCAGGAGCCCAAATATACACTGGAGTTGGCTTCAGGAGCCCAAAAATTGGATGAATCACACCCTGGAGTTGGCAGAAGTTGGCAGCAGCAGCAGCAGGAGCCCAAATATACACTGGAGTTGGCTTCAGGAGCCCAAAAATTGGATGAATCACACCCTGGAGTTGGCAGGAGTTGACAGTAGCAGCAGCAGGAGCCCAAATATACACTGGAGTTGGCTTCAGGAGCCCAAAAATTGGATGAATCACACCCTGGAGTTGGCAGCAGCAGCAGCAGGAGCCCAAATATACACTGGAGTTGGCTTCAGGAGCCCAAAAATTGGATGAATCACACCCTGGAGTTGGCAGAAGTTGGCAGCAGCAGCAGCAGCAGGAGGCCAAATATACACTGGAGTTGGCTTCAGGAGCCCAAAAATTGGATGAATCACACCCTGGAGTTGGCAGAAGTTGGCAGCAGCAGCAGCAGGAGCCCAAATATACACTGGAGTTGGCTTCAGGAGCCCAAAAATTGGATGAATCACACCCTGGAGTTGGCAGGAGTTGACAGTAGCAGCAGGAGCCCAAATATACACTGGAGTTGGCTTCAGGAGCCCAAAAATTGGATGAATCACACCATGGAGTTGGCAGAAGTTGGCAGCAGCAGCAGCAGGAGCCCAAATATACACTGGAGTTGGCTTCAGGAGCCCAAAAATTGGATGAATCACACCCTGGAGTTGGCAGGAGTTGACAGTAGCAGCAGCAGGAGCCCAAATATTACATTAAAGAGACCCTGGGGTTGGCCTCAGGAGCCCAAAAATTGGATGAATCACACCCTGGAGTTGGCAGCAGCAGCAGCAGGAGCCCAAATATACACTGGAGTTGGCTTCAGGAGCCCAAAAATTGGATGAATCACACCCTGGAGTTGGCAGAAGTTGGCAGCAGCAGCAGGAGCCCAAATATTACATTAAAGAGACCCTGGGGTTGGCCTCAGGAGCCCAAAAATGGGATGAATCACACCCTGGAGTTGGCAGCAGCAGCAGCAGGAGCCCAAATATACACTGGAGTTGGCTTCAGGAGCCCAAAAATTGGATGAATCACACCCTGGAGTTGGCAGAAGTTGGCAGCAGCAGCAGCAGGAGCCCAAATATACACTGGAGTTGGCTTCAGGAGCCCAAAAATTGGATGAATCACACCCTGGAGTTGGCAGGAGTTGACAGTAGCAGCAGCAGGAGCCCAAATATTACATTAAAGAGACCCTGGGGTTGGCCTCAGGAGCCCAAAAATTGGATGAATCACACCCTGGAGTTGGCAGCAGCAGCAGCAGGAGCCCAAATATACACTGGAGTTGGCTTCAGGAGCCCAAAAATTGGATGAATCACACCCTGGAGTTGGCAGAAGTTGGCAGCAGCAGCAGCAGGAGCCCAAATATACACTGGAGTTGGCTTCAGGAGCCCAAAAATTGGATGAATCACACCCTGGAGTTGGCAGGAGTTGACAGTAGCAGCAGCAGGAGCCCAAATATACACTGGAGTTGGCTTCAGGAGCCCAAAAATTGGATGAATCACACCCTGGAGTTGGCAGGAGTTGACAGCAGCAGCAGGAGCCCAAATATACACTGGAGTTGGCTCCGGAGCCCAAATTTGGATGACTCACACCCTGGAGTTGGCAGAGGTTAGCAGCAGCAGCAGCAGGAGCCCAAATATACACTGGAGTTGGCTTCAGGAGCCCAAAAATTGGATGAATCACACCCTGGAGTTGGCAGGAGTTGACAGTAGCAGCAGCAGGAGCCCAAATATACACTGGAGTTGGCTTCAGGAGCCCAAAAATTGGATGAATCACACCCTGGAGTTGGCAGCAGCAGCAGCAGGAGCCCAAATATACACTGGAGTTGGCTTCAGGAGCCCAAAAATTGGATGAATCACACCCTGGAGTTGGCAGAAGTTGGCAGCAGCAGCAGCAGCAGGAGCCCAAATATACACTGGAGTTGGCTTCAGGAGCCCAAAAATTGGATGAATCACACCCTGGAGTTGGCAGCAGCAGCAGCAGGAGCCCAAATATACACTGGAGTTGGCTTCAGGAGCCCAAAAATTGGATGAATCACACCCTGGAGTTGGCAGAAGTTGGCAGCAGCAGCAGCAGCAGCAGCAGGAGCCCAAATATACACTGGAGTTGGCTTCAGGAGCCCAAAAATTGGATGAATCACACCCTGGAGTTGGCAGAAGTTGGCAGCAGCAGCAGCAGGAGCCCAAATATACACTGGAGTTGGCTTCAGGAGCCCAAAAATTGGATGAATCACACCCTGGAGTTGGCAGGAGTTGACAGTAGCAGCAGCAGGAGCCCAAATATTACATTAAAGAGACCCTGGGGTTGGCCTCAGGAGCCCAAAAATTGGATGAATCACACCCTGGAGTTGGCAGCAGCAGCAGCAGGAGCCCAAATATACACTGGAGTTGGCTTCAGGAGCCCAAAAATTGGATGAATCACACCCTGGAGTTGGCAGAAGTTGGCAGCAGCAGCAGCAGGAGCCCAAATATACACTGGAGTTGGCTTCAGGAGCCCAAAAATTGGATGAATCACACCCTGGAGTTGGCAGGAGTTGACAGTAGCAGCAGCAGGAGCCCAAATATACACTGGAGTTGGCTTCAGGAGCCCAAAAATTGGATGAATCACACCCTGGAGTTGGCAGGAGTTGACAGCAGCAGCAGGAGCCCAAATATACACTGGAGTTGGCTTCAGGAGCCCAAAAATTGGATGAATCACACCCTGGAGTTGGCAGAAGTTGGCAGCAGCAGCAGCAGGAGCCCAAATATACACTGGAGTTGGCTTCAGGAGCCCAAAAATTGGATGAAGCACACCCTGGAGTTGGCAGAAGTTGGCAGCAGCAGCAGCAGGAGCCCAAATATACACTGGAGTTGGCTTCAGGAGCCCAAAAATTGGATGAATCACACCCTGGAGTTGGCAGGAGTTGACAGTAGCAGCAGCAGGAGCCCAAATATTACATTAAAGAGACCCTGGGGTTGGCCTCAGGAGCCCAAAAATTGGATGAATCACACCCTGGAGTTGGCAGCAGCAGCAGCAGGAGCCCAAATATACACTGGAGTTGGCTTCAGGAGCCCAAAAATTGGATGAATCACACCCTGGAGTTGGCAGAAGTTGGCAGCAGCAGCAGCAGGAGCCCAAATATACACTGGAGTTGGCTTCAGGAGCCCAAAAATTGGATGAATCACACCCTGGAGTTGGCAGGAGTTGACAGCAGCAGCAGCAGGAGCCCAAATATTACATTAAAGAGACCCTGGGGTTGGCCTCAGGAGCCCAAAAATTGGATGAATCACACCCTGGAGTTGGCAGCAGCAGCAGCAGGAGCCCAAATATACACTGGAGTTGGCTTCAGGAGCCCAAAAATTGGATGAATCACACCCTGGAGTTGGCAGAAGTTGGCAGCAGCAGCAGCAGGAGCCCAAATATACACTGGAGTTGGCTTCAGGAGCCCAAAAATTGGATGAATCACACCCTGGAGTTGGCAGGAGTTGACAGTAGCAGCAGCAGCAGGAGCCCAAATATTACTTTAAAGTGACACTGGGGTTGGCTTCAGGAGCCCAACAATTGGATGAATCACACCCTGGAGTTGGCAGCAGGAGCCCAAAAAATGGCCTAAAGACATAAATATGTTTTGCACCATTTGGAAAGTGTAAGACGTGGCACCATGATGAATCTAGTCGCATGCATCAGGCATTGGTGGGTGGAAATCCTGGCTGATCCATCCCTGATTCATTTTGACAAAGGTGAGTCTCTCCACATTTTTAGTTGACAGACGAGTTCTCCTCACCTTAACTATGGCCCCCGCCGCACTAAACACCCGCTCAGATGGCACGCTACTTGCCGGGCAGGACAGCTTTTCCAGGGCAAACTCTGCTAGTTGCGGCCACAAATCAAGTTTGGCTGCCCAGAAGTCCAGCGGATCCTCAAGGTGTGTTGGCATGGTCATGTCAAAGTATGACATGACCTGCTGGTTGAGGTCCTGCTCCAGGTCTTCCTGCTGCTCATGAGTAGCCTCACTATGCGGGTGTAGAAAGCTACTCATTAGCGACTGAAGACTGAGGCTGCTGCTGCTGATGGAGCTGCTGCTGCTGCTCCTGCCAACCCCCCCAGCGGCCATGGCAGTGGAAGGTGAGCGCAGAGGTCCCCTCGAGTCAGACCTGCGAGAGTATGGACCATGGCGCAGATAGGCATCGGCCAACTGCCTACGTAGAATGTCTTTGTAGTAGTTGAGTTTGTCCTCCCTCTCGGTGGGTTTAAAAAATGCCCCCATTTTGTGCCGGAAGCGAGGGTCCAATAAGGTGGACAGCCAGAAGTCATCCCGCCGACAGATGGAAACAATTCTGGGGTCACTACGCAAGCACGTGAGCATGCTTCGTGCCATTTGCGCAAGTGACTCGGATGGACTACCTGTCTCCATCTCCACTGCATACTGCCACGGTGTGCCCGGGTCCTCTGTCTCGCCTTCCTCAAAAACCTCTAGCTCCTCTGGCTGCTCCTGCTCCTCCTCTCCTGTCCGCTGACTAGATAAACCAGCCATTTCGCCAAGCCTAAACTGTGTTTCGCTGGGCAACTCCTCCTCCTCCTCTTCCTCCTCCTCCTCCAGTTCAGCTCCAACGGGGTTCATGTGGCCGTAAGATGTAAACGCCATGTCTCCAGTGCCCTGACCAGCCATGGTTTCCAACATGTGCTGTAGTACATGAAGCAGTGGAATCACGTCGTTCATCCCGTAATCCTGCCGACTGACAAATAAAGTGGCTTCCTCAAAGGGCCTGAGCAAACGGCAGGTGTCACGTATGAGCTGCCACTGGTTGACATTGAAGTTACACAGGGGAGTCCCCCTATCTGCTTGGATCATCAGGAAATCCGTGATGGCTTTTCTCTGTTCATATAATCGGTCCAACATGTGAAGGGTGGAATTCCAACGGGTGGAAACATCGCAAATCAGACTATGTTGGGGGATACCATTCTGACGCTGTAGCTCAAGAAGGGTGTGTTTGGCGGTGTAGGAGTGGCTGAAGTGCATGCAAAGTTTCCTTGAAGTTGTTAGGATGTCCTGCAGATGGGGGGAACACTTCAGAAACCGCTTGACAACCAGATTGAAGACGTGAGCCATGCAGGGGGCATGGGTCAGGCTTCCTTGGCGCAGCGCAGACAAAATGTTCTTCCCATTGTCGGTAACCATGATTCCCATTTTAAGTTTTCTCAGAGTAAGCCATGTTTGGATTTCCTGATGAATACATTTAAGCAGTTCCTCCCCTGTGTGACTCCGTTCGCCAAGACAAACCATGTGAAGCACTGCGTGACACCTCCGTGCCCTGCACACATGGTAGACTGGAGGGGCACTGAGACTTGAGCCTACAGTGGAGGGTGAGGAGATGGCGGAGGATGAGGAGGCCGAGTCGCACGGTGTCACAGGCCCAATGGGCAGAGAGCGCGGAGGCCGAAGCGGCGTGACCTGTCCAAGTTGCTGCTGCAAAGGGACCACATTCACCCAGTGGGCCGTAAACGACATGTACTGCCCCTGACCGTAGTTACAGCTCCAGATGTCGGCGCTGCCATGTATTTTGCTACACACCGACAGGCTCAAGGACTGGCCCACCTTCTGTTCAACAAAAGTGTGCAGCGCTGGTACTGCCTTCTTGGCAAAGAAATGACGGCTTGGGACTCTCCACCTCGGCTCGGCACAAGCCATCAGTTCTCTGAAAGGTGCAGATTCCACCACCTGAAAAGGGAGCGACTGCAGCACCAGCAACTTGGACAGGAGCACATTCAGCTTCTGCGCCGTAGGATGAGTGGGCGCATACTGCTGTCTCTTGGACATGGCTTCGCTGATGGATTGCTGGCGGGATGCATGACTTGGAGGAGGAGGAGGAGGAGGAGCAGGAGCGACAGAGGATGGGTATGACGCACAGCTGCCTTCGGCTGAGGTGCTGGAGCCTTGGCTGGCAGAAATTGGGAGCTCACTTGGTGAGGAAGCAGACTGGACCACCCCTTGGGAGCCTCGGTTCTCCCAGGTCGTTTTATGGTGACGCATCATATGTTGACGCAGGGCCGTGGTGCCAACATTTGGACCCTGGCCCCGCTTCACCTTTTGCCTACATATCTTGCATGTGGCCATGTTACCCTCCTGCGGATGCCTCAGGAAAAACTGCCACACTGTCGAGTAGCTACTTTTCCCACCCCCTGGCCTCACTGATTCACTGCTGCTGTTGCCAACTCCAGGAACCCCTGCTCCACTACCTCCCGATAAGGTAGACTGCCGCACAGCAGGTGCTCTACCCCGGCCCCGGCCCCGGCCGGCTCCAGCCTTTGGAATTGTGCCCCCATGCTGACTGCTACCACCTTGCTGCCTCAGCTGATGACTCCGGGGCAACCTGCGCCCCTCTTCTCCTGATGATGACGATGAAGCCCCTTCATCACCCGGCTCCCAAGTGCGATCGGCTTCATCGTCATCATCATCATCATCATCACCGAGTTGTGGCTGTACGTCACTGATGTTCGTGGATTCGTCAACAGTGTCTGGCGCAGGAGCTGGAACGCTCGCAGCACCCACGACACTGTCCACATCACTATTTGTCTGCCTAGCTAAAGAAGCCACCTCCATTTCTTGGCTGGGCAGTAGCTGCTGACTGTCCTCCTGTATCTGATCGTCCTCCTCACTAAAGAGTGGAGCTGAACCCAAAGCATAGGATACGTCGCTGGGGGAGGGAACGGCGTAGGACAGAGGCAATGGGAGGACAGGGACTGCTCTCGGGGCATGCCAACTCAGGGTTGTGTCAGAGGAACCTACCGACCCTAGACTGGGGGTCTCAGATGTAAGTTGTGATGATGTTGTTGATGAGCGCGTCAACCAATCTACCACGGCAGATGCGTTACTGGTGGAGACCCGACCGCTAGCAGATACTGGCAGATTAGGTCTCTCAGCGTGACTCCTGCTGCTACTGGCCCCCAGTCTGATGCGAGCTCTGCCTGCGGAATCTTGGCCTCTGCCACTCCTCTTTTCACTTCCAGGCACTTGTCTGCCCGACATAGTCTAACTGGCGTGGTAGTAGGTGATATTTTAAGATCCCCCGGGCAGCGGTGGGTCTATATGAAACAGAATATAATGCACACCAAAAGTGAGCAGTAACACTCAGCCTCCAACAGGCCTGCTTAGTGTAAATAAGAGAGCTGCTTAGTGTAAATAAAGAGGGGTATGCTATGTTACAGAATGGGATGCCTCAACAGAAGTGCACCTGGCAGGCAGCAGTAAGCCTATGCCCAGCAAAAGTGTCTTATAATATAAATATAATAAGAGCAAATGGTTATATGGTCTTAAACAGAGGCTGCTTTAGTCACAGAATGGGATGCCCCCAAAAAAGATCCAGTAGTACTATGCCCAGCAAAAGTGTCTTTATCAGGCTAATTTCAAATATAATAAGAGCAAATGGTTATATGGTCTTAAACAGAGGCTGCTTTAGTCACAGAATGGGATGCCCCCAAAAAAGATCCAGTAGTACTATGCCCAGCAAAAGTGTCTTTATCAGGCTAATTTCAAATATAATAAGAGCAAATGGTTATATGGTCTTAAACAGAGGCTGCTTTAGGCACAGAATGGGATGCCCTGGCAGGGACAAGTAGTGCTATGCCCAGCAAAAGTGTCTTTATCAGGCTAATTTCAAATATAATAAGAGCAAATGGTTATATGGTCTTAAACAGAGGCTGCTTTAGTCACAGAATGGGATGCCCTGGCAGGGACAAGTAGTGCTATGCCCAGCAAAAGTGTCTTTATCAGGCTAATTTCAAATATAATAAGAGCAAATGCTTATATGGTCTTAAACAGAGGCTGCTTTAGTCACAGAATGGGATGCCCCCAAAAAAGATCCAGTAGTACTATGCCCAGCAAAAGTGTCTTTATCAGGCTAATTTCAAATATGATAAGAGCAAATGCTTATATGGTCTTAAACAGAGGCTGCTTTAGTCACAGAATGGGATGCCCCCAAAAAAGATCCAGTAGTACTATGCCCAGCAAAAGTGTCTTTATCAGGCTAATTTCAAATATGATAAGAGCAAATGCTTATATGGTCTTAAACAGAGGCTGCTTTAGTCACAGAATGGGATGCCCTGGCAGGGACAAGTAGTGCTATGCCCAGCAAAAGTGTCTTTATCAGGCTAATTTCAAATATAATAAGAGCAAATGCTTATATGGTCTTAAACAGAGGCTGCTTTAGTCACAGAATGGGATGCCCCCAAAAAAGATCCAGTAGTACTATGCCCAGCAAAAGTGTCTTTATCAGGCTAATTTCAAATATGATAAGAGCAAATGCTTATATGGTCTTAAACAGAGGCTGCTTTAGTCACAGAATGGGATGCCCTGGCAGGGACAAGTAGTGCTATGCCCAGCAAAAGTGTCTTTATCAGGCTAATTTCAAATATAATAAGAGCAAATGGTTATATGGTCTTTAACAGAGGCTGCTATAGTCACAGAATGGGATGCCCCCAAAAAAGAAGTGGACCTGGCTGGGACCAGTAGTGCTATGCCCAGCAAAAGTGTCTTTATCAGGCCTGATTTCTATGAGAATAAGTGCAAATGGTTATTATGCTATTAAATAGAGGCTGGTGTTGTCACAGAATGGGATGCCACAAAAACCAGAGAGCATGCACAGCAAAAGTGTCTTTATCAGGCCTAATTTCTATGAGAATAAGTGCAAATGGTTATTATGCTATTAAATAGAGGCTGGTGTAGTCACAGAATGGGATGCCACAAAAACCAGAGAGCATGCACAGCAAAAGTGTCTTTATCAGGCCTAATTTCTATGAGAATAAGTGCAAATGGTTATTATGCTATTAAATAGAGGCTGGTGTTGTCACAGAATGGGATGCCACAAAAACCAGAGAGCATGCACAGCAAAAGTGTCTTTATCAGGCCTAATTTCTATGAGAATAAGTGCAAATGGTTATTATGCTATTAAATAGAGGCTGGTGTAGTCACAGAATGGGATGCCACAAAAACCAGAGAGCATGCACAGCAAAAGTGTCTTTATCAGGCCTGATTTCTATGAGAATAAGTGCAAATGGTTATTATGCTATTAAATAGAGGCTGGTGTTGTCACAGAATGGGATGCCACAAAAACCAGAGAGCATGCACAGCAAAAGTGTCTTTATCAGGCCTAATTTCTATGAGAATAAGTGCAAATGGTTATTATGCTATTAAATAGAGGCTGGTGTTGTCACAGAATGGGATGCCACAAAAACCAGAGAGCATGCACAGCAAAACTGTCTTTATCAGGCCTAATTTCTATGAGAATAAGTGCAAATGGTTATTATGCTATTAAATAGAGGCAGGTGTTGTCACAGAATGGGATGCCACAAAAACCAGAGAGCATGCACAGCAAAAGTGTCTTTATCAGGCCTAATTTCCATGAGAATAAGTGCAAATGGTTATTATGCTATTAAATAGAGGCTGGTGTTGTCACAGAATGGGATGCCACAAAAACCAGAGAGCATGCACAGCAAAAGTGTCTTTATCAGGCCTGATTTCTATGAGAATAAGTGCAAATGGTTATTATGCTATTAAATAGAGGCTGGTGTTGTCACAGAATGGGATGCCACAAAAACCAGAGAGCATGCACAGCAAAAGTGTCTTTATCAGGCCTAATTTCTATGAGAATAAGTGCAAATGGTTATTATGCTATTAAATAGAGGCTGGTGTAGTCACAGAATGGGATGCCACAAAAACCAGAGAGCATGCACAGCAAAAGTGTCTTTATCAGGCCTGATTTCTATGAGAATAAGTGCAAATGGTTATTATGCTATTAAATAGAGGCTGGTGTAGTCACAGAATGGGATGCCACAAAAACCAGAGAGCATGCACAGCAAAAGTGTCTTTATCAGGCCTGATTTCTATGAGAATAAGTGCAAATGGTTATTATGCTATTAAATAGAGGCTGGTGTTGTCACAGAATGGGATGCCACAAAAACCAGAGAGCATGCACAGCAAAAGTGTCTTTATCAGGCCTAATTTCTATGAGAATAAGTGCAAATGGTTATTATGCTATTAAATAGAGGCTGGTGTTGTCACAGAATGGGATGCCACAAAAACCAGAGAGCATGCACAGCAAAAGTGTCTTTATCAGGCCTGATTTCTATGAGAATAAGTGCAAATGGTTATTATGCTATTAAATAGAGGCTGGTGTAGTCACAGAATGGGATGCCACAAAAACCAGAGAGCATGCACAGCAAAAGTGTCTTTATCAGGCCTGATTTCTATGAGAATAAGTGCAAATGGTTATTATGCTATTAAATAGAGGCTGGTGTTGTCACAGAATGGGATGCCACAAAAACCAGAGAGCATGCACAGCAAAAGTGTCTTTATCAGGCCTGATTTCTATGAGAATAAGTGCAAATGGTTATTATGCTATTAAATAGAGGCTGGTGTTGTCACAGAATGGGATGCCACAAAAACCAGAGAGCATGCACAGCAAAAGTGTCTTTATCAGGCCTAATTTCTATGAGAATAAGTGCAAATGGTTATTATGCTATTAAATAGAGGCTGGTGTTGTCACAGAATGGGATGCCACAAAAACCAGAGAGCATGCACAGCAAAAGTGTCTTTATCAGGCCTGATTTCTATGAGAATAAGTGCAAATGGTTATTATGCTATTAAATAGAGGCTGGTGTTGTCACAGAATGGGATGCCACAAAAACCAGAGAGCATGCACAGCAAAAATGTCTTTATCAGGCCTAATTTCTATGAGAATAAGTGCAAATGGTTATTATGCTATTAAATAGAGGCTGGTGTTGTCACAGAATGGGATGCCACAAAAACCAGAGAGCATGCACAGCAAAAGTGTCTTTATCAGGCCTGATTTCTATGAGAATAAGTGCAAATGGTTATTATGCTATTAAATAGAGGCTGGTGTTGTCACAGAATGGGATGCCACAAAAACCAGAGAGCATGCACAGCAAAAGTGTCTTTATCAGGCCTGATTTCTATGAGAATAAGTGCAAATGGTTATTATGCTATTAAATAGAGGCTGGTGTTGTCACAGAATGGGATGCCACAAAAACCAGAGAGCATGCACAGCAAAAGTGTCTTTATCAGGGCTAATTTCTATGAGAATAAGTGCAAATGGTTATTATGCTATTAAATAGAGGCTGGTGTAGTCACAGAATGGGATGCCACAAAAACCAGAGAGCATGCACAGCAAAAGTGTCTTTATCAGGCCTGATTTCTATGAGAATAAGTGCAAATGGTTATTATGCTATTAAATAGAGGCTGGTGTAGTCACAGAATGGGATGCCTCACAGCAGACTTAAGATCAGTTCAGTATATATGCACAGTTAGTTAGTATAAGCAGCCTGAAAACGCTAACAAAGCAGGCTGGATGAAAAAAAAAAAAAAAACTGACAGCCTCCGATTTTCCCTTCCTTTCCCTGTTTTTCGCTTACTTTCTGTCTGTCTCCTGTCTGTCTCCTGCCTGTCTCCAGCCTGTCCCTGTCTGTCCCTGCCTGTCTAACTGTCTGTCTCTCCCTCAGCTACACAGCGTTCTGTCTCTCACGAATGCAATAGAGAAATGAGGCTGGAAAGCAAGATGGCCGGCCTTAAATACCGCTGTGACGTCACCGGGCTTGCTGGTTGCTGATAGGCTGCATGTGACTGTCCCAGCTTGCACTGGCGCGGGGTTGATGTCTGGACATGTCCCGTCCGCCATCTTAGAATGCCTGTAATGTAAATGAATGGATGTTAAAGGAAAACTTCGAACGATCGAATCGCGGGGAAATTCGGATTCGATCCGAATCGAATTTTTCCTGAAATTCGGATCGAATCCGGGTTCGTCCGGATCGATTCGCTCATCCCTAGTAAAAGTCACTCTGCTAAACAAGCACAATTTTTTACAAAATGATACCATCTAAGCTCCAAATTGAGGATCACATTGAGTGTTTAATGGCTACTAAGAACAGATTGCAAACTATGCCCTTTTTATGAAAACATGTTACACCATATAATATAAAACATGCTGAGGTTATTAAATATTACTTAGGGCATTGCTACTAGCATCCCTAATGTCGGCTAAGTCGCTAGTGTCCAGTAGGAGGTGTCCGTGCTGTAGTGGAAATGAATGCCAGACGCTCTCAGCACTGTACACAGCGTTCAAAGGACTGACCGAATTTCCACTACAGTACGGACTCCCCACTCGGCACTAGCAACGGACTCCTGCCCCTTAGGGCATAGACCTTCTACAGCACTTTAGTCCACAGTGAATCCTGAGGACCATAGACATTTGCCACCTGATACTTCCAGTGCCTCACCGGCACAAGTTCGGGATACCGCCAGGTCATTACTTTCTGGTTCACGGTGACCTGTAGACACCTGTTACACTATTTTTAGAATTTAATTTTTTGTTGAATAGCATAAAGAAAATTTTAAACAACATCATGCTACACACTGCATATACACAATCACATAGTGGATGATAATATGCTGATAATAAATATCAGATATATGCTGACAGACTCTGGAATACCACAAAAATATTGAGGTGAGGCAGCAGTGACAGCACTTATTTGTAGAACAGACTGTTTTCTAAAATATAGTAGTAGAAAACTCCATATGAGCTGTGGCACGATGAGAAGGGTTTTTGGATAAAGAACGTTCCAGAGGAAAAACATACCAAACTCCAAAACAGAGCATTTGAGGGAATCTTTGTTGGATTCAGTGATAATATCGAAGGTTACAGAATCCTAAATCCTAAAATAGACAAGGTTACCATTAGCAGCAGTATAAGCTTTGTTGAAGATTTGAGAGACAATGACAACTTATGAAGTAAATACAGAAGAGAAAACTCACAATAATCAGCCATCATATGTAACCTCTGAACAAGCAGTGAGCACAGAACGTACCAGTACTGAAGAGCAGACACAAGCAATCTCAGACACAGAACCAAGATGCCCAATGAGAGAAAACAGAAGTATATCACCTGTATGTTTTTAATACACGGCAGGCACTGCCAGTGCCAATGCACCACCAACTTGGGAAGACTGCAAAGGAAGAGAATGCATAACACCAAAATATGGACACTTACCAAACTAACACCTGGAAGGAAAGCCATAGGCTGTAATAGACTTTGTGAAGTACAATGCAGGTGGCACAGTGCAGCGATATTAAGCAAGACTCATAGCCAAGGGATATTTTCAAAAATATGGAGGGGACTATGATGAAACAATTTGCTCCAGTAGTCAAACATGCTACACCATAAGGATACCATAGGAGTATATATGGTCTAAAGAAAGCTGCCAGAGCATGGGATGTGATAATAAGTGCTTACAGATGAGGACTTTCAGAGCAGTAAAGAAGTCCCCTGCTTATACACAAGGACATTGGGAAACAGATGGAGCTATGTGCTCATTTATGTGGACGACATCCTGATTTGCTTTGGGGAAGAAGGAGATGAAGCAGAAATACTGTAAACCCTGAATCAGCATTTCAAGACCACAGACCTTCCCAAACAGGGCCTTCTTGGGTTACCCTATTGCCCTACTGAGGATATGAAAGCTGATATCCTTACCAAGCCCTGACGGCCGAAAGACACTTGAGGCTTACAAAGAAGACGAGTTTAACAGACTAAGCCTCAGCCATTCAAAAGGGCTGTTGGCGTTACAACAACCTCTAGCTTAGTCTATTGCTGGAGTGACTCTTGCTAGATGTAGTAGAGTTAGAACACTAGATGTCGCTGTTATCAATGTTTAACTGTAGTCTCTCTATGCATGTGTTGATGTGTTGTATTTCCCTGTACATTCAGCTGTATGACATCTTTTTTCCTGTCAATGTCTTGTCCTGTTCCAGTAAAACCTGTTCCTGTTACACCATCTGGATTTGACTCCACTGTGCCCAACATTTACACCCTGAAACACTAATGTCTGCATTATCCAACACTCTGACACTCTCACATACAGACTGCTGTAATTTTACTGAGTTCCTCAGTAAGTTTACCTTGTCTATTTGCAACTGGCCTAAAAGAGACTCGTAATTCTTTGCATGCTTTGATTCATAATGCCTTTTTAACGTATATTATATAGAGGTTTTATATAGAGGTTTTAAACAATTCTTCTCAAGGAAGTATTAGGCCCCTTTCACAACTTACAGCTTGTGTTGTGTTGGAGTAGAAATATTCCAACGTTTCACAAGCAGGAAGAGAGTGCTGCCTATCAAAGTAAATATATATTCAAATAAGAACTAAGGCTGGAGCCAGGCAGTAAGCTTTACTTTTAGAAAAATATACATTCCTGGAAACATCAATTATTCTGTTAGTTTAGCCAATGCTGACATCACTGTAAACAATAGATGTAGATGTAGATGTAGATTACTTTAGGCACACAGATATGTAGTAACATGTGCTAGCATCTTCACAACAGACAGCAGAGTCTAGTAGGGCATAAAATGCACCACTATTTAACTGAAATATAAAGTATTAGAAGTCACATAACAGCAGGATCACTGCTGATTATGTGCAAAGGAGACATCTCCAACAGTGCTTAAGAAATCCTCAGCTCCGAAAGTGAGTGTGCCAGCATGTGGATGTCTTACGGCAATATCACGTCATTATCATAGCTTTACTTTACAGAACTTGTGCTACTTGTCTGCTTTTAGAAGTAGAAGAAAAATGCAATATATCTAGAATAATGCAATATATCTATTAAGAGCTGTATTGGGTTTGACGTGCTGGCTGGATATTTTATAGTAAAGAACTCCTAAAAAATGCTGGAGAAAAAGGCAAATACCATATAGTCCCACAATAGCTTGCAATCAGTATTTGCCATGTACCCAAATCCTAAACACATAATCAGTAAATCTAGGGGGGGGGGGGCAAAACCAGCAAAATCCACAAATACTAAAACGTATAAAGATAACAGTGTCATGAATCGAGGAGGTTTGAACCCAGGGCTTGGGGAAAGCTGCCACCACCGGCCCTAAGTGGCCAGAAACCACACACACACACACACACACACACACACACACACACACACACACACACACACAGATCTTAAGCTAAGATCTCCCCTGATACAGTTACTGTGCCCAATCAGACAGTTAGGGCCTAAGCCCAACTATACAGCTATACAATCACACCCCAATTTACGGATTGTAAGTGATCCCAAACCCCCAGACAAGCACTAGTAGCGATAGTCAAGAATACAGGGCACACAAATTAGCACACATGCAATGTATGCCTTGAAGTTAAGCAGGTTAGCACACAGAAGGCCACTTTATACATTTTTAGGATTTAATTCACCCATAAGGGGCAATGCATGTAAAAAAAGGATGTACAATAAAATGTACAGACATACAAACTATGCCAAGATGCTTATAAAATAGAGAGGAGAAATAAACAGAAATCCTTTACCTATTACAAAGATAATTTTCTGCTGTGAGGAGTACAAGGAAAGTGCTTAATAGAAGTAAACCACTGGTATGTCATATTTTCTCCGCCATTTCTTTCATTTTTAAACTGATTATAGGGGCGGGCAGCATACTATATGCAGCCAATTGGGTCTCAGGGGCGTTCCATTTTTAAACCTTATGCTTGAATTAATATTTTCTTTTGAAGAGAGGTATGTAGCACATGTCCCATTCACCGCTTTGTAAAAAGTATATATCAATGAAGCCCTATAGAGTTGTCACTTGACTCAGCCAAAAAGAAGGTAGTTAGCACAGTATTGTAAAGTGGCTTGTTCTTCTGTCCTATCATATGAAAATGGTTTTCTGTTGCTAACCCCAGACAAATGCACTAACATGCATCTGTTAATTGACACGCTGTAACTATAGTTCTGGTCATATTTTTACCTTATAATCTATATTTTATACTTTCTCACATTCCAAATCATAATTTCCACTCATAACTACATTTGATGGGACACTTCATTAAATACAGATTGTACAATATTTACACTTAGTCATTCGTTTATCCTGCACCTCTTACTATTGCAGGGCCTTGGTTTCTTTTGAAATGAATAGGATTTTGGAACGTTCCTTTGAGATTTTGGAAGGGAAGATTTCCCATACCATTAAACACCCACCAGCCTGGACTGTTAAAGCAGATTGAGTCCATGGATTTGTGCTCTGATCCTACTATAATGTTTCAGCAGAAAGAGAGGTTGGGTTACGTGTTTAGTCTTCAGCTGTCCACTTTAAGTGAGTTTGTGCCCACTTTGGTTTGAGATTTCTATTCTTGGATTGGGATCTGGAGGTCCATGTGTGGTACATTTTAAAATGATTTTCTGCTCATCACAGTTGTTACTAGAGGTTGTTGTTATTGGCATATGTACTTGCATCACATGAAACCTGAGCTGCTTAAAGGGAAGACGATCTATTATATAAAGTAGTGCACCTTAAATCTCTGACCAGTTGCATCGAGTTTGGCAGTGATAAGAACATAGGTTAGCGGATTGTTGTTTGTGTAGACCACAAACTCTGGACTGTAGTGCAGGTAGTCTCTAAATCTTTCACACATGGCCCACTTCATGGCTAGAAACTCTAACTTCCCTGAATGTAGATGGTAGTTCTTCTCAGCTGCTGTCAGTGTTCTTGAGCCATAGCCAGTGATTCTTAGCTTGCTGTCTTGCCGTTGGTACAGGACTACTTGAGATGTGTCACAGTGTAGTATAAGTGGAATATTGAAGTCTGGATATCCCTTTATTGGTGGTTGGACTAAACAGTCTACAAGCTCTTCCAGTACTTCTTGGTGATGAGAAGTCCAGTTGATAGGCTGTTGGTTTGGTTCTGCTTTTAGTCACCGTCTTCTCCTCTGGAACTACGGCACTTGAGGTTACTGCCAAAAAGCGTGTCCAATAGTAGGACATGAAACCTAGGTTCTTCCCGCAGTAGATGGAGGTTTGTTCTTAAATGCCATCACTGAAGCAATTTCTTTTGGATATATCATGTTACCATCTCCAGACACAATCTTCCCAAGGTATCTGGCTTGTATCTTGAATAATTCACACTTTTTCAGTGTCAGCTTCACTCCATGTTGCTGGTAACTACATTACTGGTAATCTCTCAGGCCTTCCAGGCATGCTTCCATACGCCTCTGAAATTCTGCAGGAGCATTGCTGAGTCCAAAGATCAAAGCTCTGCTGCAGAATGCTCCAGGCCCTATTAGTTCATCCACTGGCCTGAGTCTTGTTTGAGGCAGGTGTTGTCTTCTCCAGTCTTCATTTAAGGCAATAGCTTGAGCCCCTGTGTCCCAAAGAAATTAAAAGGAAGTCCATTTAACTTGCACTGGATTATGAACTTTCCACCAATGAGATTGATTAGTCTGTGCTGATTATTTTCTTTTTTTCCATTAAAACAGTGCCAACGTAGTTAGAATTTGCAGAAAAGTGTTATTATTATCGTTATTATTTATATTTTATAATGTTTATATTTGTTTACATATGCTGGGGTTACCACTTTCCTTCCATTCAAAATAGACATGTTCACAACTAAATCTAATAAAGTAGACATCTAGGAACACACCAAACTAGTCTAACACTTGGACCACTGTGTGTAAACCAGTTAAACACTCAGGGGTATAGTTAAAAAGGTGAAAACCTAGCAGAACATACGTTTGGCCAGGTAGACCCAGTAAACCTGTCTTCAACAGTGTAAACCTCTGATGTCGAGGACATCATTTTCAGAGGGGGGAGAGTGTGGCCCAGGTAGAAAGGCGTGTGCATAGAGCACTAAAACACCTATGTCGTAAGCAGCTAAGCTGTATGTAAGATGTGACAGCAGCCATGGGGTTAACAGGCAGAAGCTGCTAGAGATGACATCACAGAGAGAGAACCCAATGCAGCCTGGGAAAACAGAAGTTATTTAGGGAACTGACACTTCCTGGTTTAGTCAGACATGTGCTATTACAGAGACTAGAGTGAACACAAAGAGAAAGAGTGTCAGGTGCACGAGTGCAAGCCAATACACACAGGGTGAGAGAAGTAGACTAGCAGCCAGTAATCAAGCCAGGACAGCTTTGAAGGAACAGTGACACTGGAATACATTCTATCAGGTACCAATAGAAAGTAACAAGAAATATACATATATGCTGACCAGTGAGATCCGTCTCAGGAAATATACAGTGTTTAGTAATACAGCTCCCTTAGGATCTCAAAGAATAAATGACATCCCACGCTGCTCAGTCTTGTTAGTGGCTCAGTCTTGTTAGTGGCTTGTGTAATAACTGGCTATTAAAAGAGCTACCAACAAACAATTGGAGGTTTTCGGGATAGATTTCCCATGTAAAGGATACTTGTACAGTCTCATCTGGATAGGACAACAAATGCCAGGCAAGTTGGATACTTTTTTGAACACATCCCCCCACCCTCCACCACAATGCCTCCTCTTGTTGATGACATGGTTGGTAAATTGACAACTTGTTTGTATAGGAGCAAATTATAGAATGGATGCTCATATTGAGGATAGCAATATCACCTGTATTCCATTCAAAATCACAACTTTTTTGTTGATAAATGGACCTTACTTCATTTTTGCCTATACATGAAATCTATTTTATCAGAAGTGAGAATTTAATCTAACCAAATGTAGTTGGATCAGTCATTAAGAGCGTTAAACTACTGGAAGACAAAAAGCAAAACTTGCATCAGCCTAAAAGGTGTTACAAATGCTCTGGTCTTAAGAAGTTAAAGATGGATTAGCTCAGCAGTAAATGATTCCTTATCTAGAAAACCGTGCAAAAAGATCAAAGGCTGCATCCCATCATCATTAGCTATCAAACAAACAGCTCATCCATTAAATTACTGGAGATAGAAAATGAACTACATAACGAGAAAACAACAGGTACAAGACATGCGTAAACGACATATAAATCATCTGACACCGAAAACAGAAACCTGACAAAAAAAAAGATGGATCATTGGACATATCGCAAAGTGCTTAAGCAATGCAAAACAACAGGCAGCTAAGAATACTAGCCCTCGAAACGTGCTGGTGCCATTGCTAGAGTGGAATGAGCACAATGAATGGCACTGTGACAGAGGATGTTATCACACTGATATAAAAAAGAGAAGGTCAGAGAGGTCTAATTAAACGCAGAGAGGCTGAAAAGATGAGAAAGTACGATGGAAAGAACCCTTTATGCGGAATGAGATAATGAAATAATGAAAAGGAAAAAATGCCATTTGAATAAATCTATGGGCTCCGGCATGATATCAAAAAGATACTAATACAAAGAGATAGAAAACACATTTTACAATAGTAGATGAATAGGCAAGAAAGATCAAAGAAATATATATTTATAGAGGAACTAGATTTCTCTTAAACTTGGTTATCTTTTTATTTTCCCAGGAATAGAGCATCGCAATACAATAAGGCCAAAGGAATTGTGATGAGCACTGGCAATATTGTCTTATCTACAGTTTAATATTGGTATCTAATACAAGACAAGGAGTATTGGAGGAGCAAGCAGGAGGAAAGCGTGACACATAGGAATGACGGAGGAAGCCTGGAGAGGGCTCATTTCTTACAATGTGCAATTAAATATCTAACAGTAAATATTTTATTATAGCTATGAAATGGGTAACTTAACTTTACACCTCACTGGCAAATGATTGTTCCAAGAAGATGACAGGAGATCATCTCTGTGATGAGTGGCTTGGTGCAACAGCTTGAAAGTAAAGATGGCTACATGTGTCATTTTAATTGTCTTAATTAAACAAGTGAATCAGTAAACTAAGTTATCATTAAATGATCCATGCAGTAATTCATATTCCTATGGGAATTTAAAATGTTAGGACATGTTCACAGCTCATGAAGATAATGGACCGCTAAGATAATGACCCTGGACCTGGTGCAAACAAGGCCAGGGGCAGTTTGCTGATCATTGTTTGCCAAGTTTACAAATCATTGTCTGACATTTTATCTTTATAAAGCCAAGAATGTTCTGACTGCACCACTACCGAGTCCTTCACTGAAATGCCTTTGTCTTCAGACTTTTTAAAGTGGACCAACACCCTGAGGTGATCGGCCCGGGAATCTATAAGATTCCCGGGCCGATCACCTCACATACCGCGGGACATCCGAGATCGGGATGTCCCGCGGGGTGTAAACCCCCCAAAACCCCCGAAAAACCTTACCTCTCCAGCCGCTCCTCTAGACGTGCGCGCGCCCGCGCCGGCCGTCTCTGAATGGCCGGCGCGGGCGCGCACACGTCAAGAGTGACGCGCGGGAGGCGCCGACGGGCAAGCTGCTTGTCCGTCGCTGTCAATCAGCTTGTCCGTCGGCGGTGAGGTAAGTTTTTTGGGGCTTTCTGGGGGGTTTCACACAGCGGGGCACCTCCGATCGGGGTGCCCGGGGGAAGTGGACCAATACCCAGGATAGTCAAAATCCTGGGTGTTAGTCCACTTTAATAATTACCGTTGAGGGTGCCACCGCTTGACAAAGTGGATTGCCCTGAAACACGTCACCATTGGACAGGGGGAGAAGGACCTACCTGGAGATTGTGTGTTATCAGCTAACTTAGACCTGCTAACCGGTGAGCTTCTCGCACCAAAGGGTAAGTTCTGAAAGAGCAGGTAACTGGGCTGAAGGCACTAAATGCAAAAAGGCAGGAATACAATCAGGTAATTAAATGTTTACTGTGTGGTGATGGTGTGGTAGGATACCTGTAAGCCTTTTGGCTACTCACTGCACTGCTACTCAAAGTGCAATCTCTGAAATGTTGGGCTTGAAGTTAATGGCACTAAATTCAAACAGGACAGGCGCACAGACAGGTAAATAAATGGGTTCAGTGTGGTGAGGTGGTAGGATTTCTCCAAGGGGGTTAGGCTTCTAGGCCAAATGTCAGCCATGATAAAAAAAATGTAGTTGTAATTCTGCATGTAAACATTTATAGATCTGTGTGGTAAAGTAGTCTATCTGTCACTGCTCTGTATTGTACAATGAGAATCCCGAGTGTCTTACAGGAGAGCCACCACTGACCCACAAACCTATGGTGCTTCCCCTCATTAGATCACAACATGTGTGATGTAAGTGAGCCTGTTTTTATTTAATTTTGCTGAGCTCTTTGTCACTCTTTGTTAAATTAAGTTATTAAAATATTGTCAAACTCTGATCTTCTTGCAAAGTAAAGATTAAGCCTTCTAGTATGTCTGAGCATTGAACTTCAAAGCAGAGGTTAAGGAGGGGGGGGCTCTATATTGCTACATTATAACTAGTAACTTGTAACATATGTTCTGTCAACCAGAAGCCTCATTTGCCTTGTTAAAGCAAGGGGCCAGTGCTCCTAGCAGTTATATCAGAGAAATCTGTTTAATTGCATGTCTTGGGGTTTTATTTGAGAGTAGCGTTTCTGATGAGGTTTGGCTATTTTTATTTGAATGGTAAATTAAGTAGGCACTATTGAAATCTGTAGGGGTGTTATATCTGTGTTTTCTCTGGAAAGCAATACAAATGAGAAATGTATCTTTCTAACTAACCTGGGTGGTTCACATGAGCAGGGCAAATCTTAAAAGTAGCCTCAGCACTCACCCCATTATTCATCAACAAGTCCTATAATTTGTCTCTAAAATCGGGTTAAAACAGAGCTCTCTATAGACACATAGGCCTTGATTCAATAAAGGAAGAAAAATATTCTCATGGTAGTAAAAGATTCAATTCATGAGAAAAAAGCCTGAGAATATCACTGTTGCTGAATCACCAGTAAGAAAACAATGAAAGTCAACCTTTTTACTCCTAAGAAAAGTAGAGAACTTTTTACTGCTTTCTACACTGTAGCAAATGCTGACATTGTCTTTTTATCTGGTGATTCAGTAACAGTGACATTCTCAGGCTTTTTTCTCATGAATTGAAATTTTTACTACCATGAGAATTATTTTCTACCTTTATTGAGTCAAGGCAATAGTTACAAATGCATATGGAAGCCAAACCACAGAGTTATTGCTTCCTTTGGGTAGATGCAGTCCAGCTCTAATCTTTGAGAATCCCACATTTCAGACATACAAATCAACAAATAAATTGGGAGCTTACTTACCCAAGATCAACCAATCCTGCCAGTCCTGCACACATCCAAAAGATGCAAATGAGAATGGTAGCAAGCACATTGGGCAGTCTTCCATAGAATTGGGCAGCTTTTGACCCAACAACCACATGTACAACACTTGGGGTATGAGACAACCTCAGGTAAGCTAGCTTCAAATGTATGTATATGCCACCAAGGGTGTTGGGGTAGGGGAAGTTATGTTTTATTCTATTTTTATTTTTTACTGATAACCGCTGTCAGCAGTTGATGCAGTAACAAGCTTCTGGGGGAGGCTATTCCACAGATTTATAGTTCTTATAGAAAAGAATGATTGTCGCCTCCGGAGACTGAATTTCTTTTTTTCCAGTCGAAGGAAAAAATACCTGAAATAGTGTTTCCTCATTTTTTTGTATTGGCCATTAATATATTTATACAAGTTAATCATGGCCCCCCTCAGTAGTCTTTTCTCAAGAATAAACAGATTTAATTCCCATAATCTTTCCTCATAACTAAGATCTTTCATTCCCTTGATTAGTTTGGTGGCTCTCCTCTGCACCCTTTCCATAGTCAGAGTGTCCTTTCTATGAATGGGTGCCCAGAACTGGACGGCATGTTCCAGGTGAGGGCGCACCAGTGCCTTGTAAAGAGGCAAAATTACATCCCTATCCCGTGATTCCATGCCTCTTTTAATGCATGATAATATCTGAGTGAGTTCTTCACTTGATCTTAGATTATAGAACTTGTTGCTGGCTGCAGGGTTTGAGTGCTGTGGTTCCTCCTGAAAACAAGATATGCAGCCAAATGCCCCCAAATTGCATGAAAAGACTACGAAATGTCACAGACTATCTGCACAAGGGAACAGGGCCAGCAATGCCACTACATTTCAATTGTGGTCAGGGAGAAATGGAATTAAAAGAAGGGAAAACCTTTGATTCCTTTTACAGCTTCTACCCAACATTTCAGGAAAGGGAGGAGAGGTACGACCAGCAGGCTCCAAGTGTTAAAAGCAGTTTGGTTTCCTTTTTCATTTAGCTACATTTACTTCTCTGTGGTGACTGGTGTTGCCGCTTGCATTCAGTTAAATTGGAGCAGAATTTTGCAATGTTTTCTGTCTAGGTGAAATTCAGCTCAGTTTTTAACAAATGTTCAGCCATAGGTAGAAGAACTCAGAATGGTTGTCCAGACTAGGTACATCCTTTCTGGGTCATGCAATGTAATCTACAGAGAGGCAGCATTACTCTAAAGTGGGATTTAGTGCCATAGAGTGACAAAGACTACAAAACACAGTGGCACAGACTACATTTACAGAAAATGTAAGTAGACTTACAGGGCCTGGACATGCAGGTGTCAAGAGCCAAGTTCTTTTTACTTAGCCCTTAGTTTGCTTAGACAAGGTGGGGCTGATAATACAACCTTTCACGTCTACTGGACTCTAGATTGGGTCCAAGCATTATTTAACACACCACCGACCAACCCCCGTAGATACCCTCCAAGGAAGTTATAGCTGGGATCTTGAGTGACAGGTCAGTCACCGAATCTATAGAGTAGTGTCTGACCTGTCACTCAAGTCCATGGCTGCCATGCTGACCCCCCAAAAGAAGATTGCACAGATTAGGTGATTATTATTTTGAAGTCAGGCTTAGCACAAGGGGAGTGAGTGGTGGCTGGGGGATTATAAAAAATGCAGGGACAGCAGTGTGCAATGCAGGCAGGAGCAAAGAAGCCCAAACAAGTCCAATGTTCTGGGCAGTTTTAAACTGCAGTGACTGTTATATTGTGTATAATACAAAGTGATCATTGTATTCTGAGAAGAAGACAAAATGAAGTAATCTGGAAAAAGCTAGATTGCTGTCCTGCATCTGACCTCCCTATTTTGTTCTATACAATTTTTAGAGCAGCTTCAACAAAGGGAATAGAACATGCTGACTAGAAATAGGATGAAAGCGCTTCAATACTGCAATAAAATCACCCATAAATTGCATGAACCCTAACTTACTTTTTCTTCAGGTAATCATACTAAATGTGTATAACATTATACATGCCAGTTTCGGGTCATCAATGATATTCAATGAAAACTGGCTCTTTCAGAAGTTATCCATGAAATTCAGTGGAAACTCTGAAGGCTTTCTCATAATACATCAATTAAAGGAGCACTATCATGAAAAATGGCCTAGTGATAAAAATCCATATAAATATCCTGGATGGTGGGGGGAGGGGTCACTTATACACCTGGCATCAAGAAATATCCAGCTAGGCTTGTTTTTCTTTCTTTTAATGGAAGGAAAAGGGCATGCGGGGTGACAGGCTCTGTCACCCCTGATAGACTAAACCTGTCACCCCTGGATTTTAATCCTACCATGAGAGAATAAACCACAAGCTTGGCAGTAGTTTTATTCAGTTTGGGTGTATAAGTGACCCCTCCTCTCATTAGTCAACGTGTTAATATGGATTTTTAATATTACACAATTTCGTGATAGTGCTCCATTAACCAATCATCAGAAAGGAACAAGCCAGGAAGCCTGTCTTCCATCTTGGAGGTGACACATAGAGGAGGGGCAAAAATAGTCCCTGCACTTAGTTCAAGGGACCAGTGTGTAATTTCAAAGTTTGTTTTGGCTGGAACTTTTCAGCAATTTTACGAGCCACAAATCTTTATCACTGCACTTAAAGGAGGGCTATCGGGAACAATGGCCCAATGAAAAAAAATCACTTTTAAACCTGGCATCAGACATATCCAGCCTAGGTGCCGAGAGTGGGAGCGGCATTCAGCTGGGGATGCTGAAAACGCGGGGGTGTGAATTGCTGCACTGACTCCCCATTGGCAGCGGTTTATTTAAAAACAGCCTAGTCAGCAGGAGGGGCACACCCACAAAAATGCGTGGGGAACCACCTCATGGATTGCTAACGGGATTCCCATAACAAACCGTGATGTGGTGTTCTTATTTTTCACTGGTTTGATTTAATTTTTCCTCTTTATTGTATTTGTTATTTGCATCGCTGCTGTAGCACAGCAGCTGAGTTCATGCTTAGCACATTAAAGCACTTTAGCACTATTGCATTTTACTTAGGAAGACTATTTGAAAGGATTTGATATTGCATAGATGAATCTGCACTGTGAATTCATAGTATGGGCATTTCATTTTTCAGTTTTATCTGTCTATGTACAGGGTTTTAATAAATGAATTGTTCTTGACAGCATATGAGATTGGTTTATTGAGTGGTGCCAGATGAAGTGTGTCACAACTGGTGTTGATGGGACCAAATTTGTAGTAGGTGTTCATAGAATTGACATTTAAAGTGAACCAAAATCCATGAACGTGTGAAATACATTTGGCCAACGCCCCTGTCAATACTCCCATCTTAGAACTATAAATTTATATTTTTGCTCTTGGAATCATTCTGGAACACTTTCTTTTGCTATCCTTTTCTGTAAGATGGCAGGAGATTAGTCATTGCATAGGTGTAGCAATGACATCATTGCCACACACAACAGTGGCAATGAATGGAGTAGACAGATATTTACAACAGGTTTCATTTTCTGGGATTAGAGTGAAGCAGGAGTAGTAAAAATTTGCAAAAGATGCTCTTCAACAAGAGAAACACTTACTATATCTGATCTTACCTATATTTTTAATATAAACATTTGCCACGGCACAAATAACACACACAGCAGTGCCTGGCACTTTATACAGTGCCAGGCTCCCAGGAGATCTAATGAACTGTCGTGTATGATAAACATTGGTGACACATACCTTTCCTCACTCGGTCTAGTGTCATCAATCAACTCCCAGCAGATAACTACACAATATACCTGGAACACTTTCACATCTATGACTGTCAGACTGATTACAGTAACCAACACCATGCTGGAAATTCCCTGTGACAGATTCAGGACCCTGATGTATATACATAGTATCTTCCCTATCACAGAAAGATCTTCCAATGCCAGTGTGGCTAAGGGTGCGCCTGATCCTTCAGCAGCTGTGGGTTGGCGGCTGTGCTCATTCTGCTTTCAAAAGACGTCACCCATGATCAGGGACATAGCTGGGGGAGGGGGCAGGTGCCCTGGGTGCATGTCAAGGGGGTGATAAAAGGGGGCCTGGGCACAGATTGGGGTGCCATTTCGAATCTTTGCCCCGGGTGTCAGAAGGCCTAGCTAGTCCTCTGCCCATGATTCCTATACTGCACAAAGGCAGTGGAAGCCGAGCATACTGGTCTGGGTTTCCTTAACATTATTGGAAACACTCTGAAGTTCACACACACCATTAGGGTTGGATTCTCAGTGCATACTCTAGATCATATAGTCTCTTGGGACACGGAAAGTAACATTCCTTGCTGAGTTACTTTATTAGGAACCCATTTCAGCAACACATCCAAGCCTGGCAAAAGTATAACTCCACTTACAGTTTAATGAAAGCTGACTGTCACACATTAGATCTCCTTACTAACAAAGTCTAGCTGTACACTGGGAAACAGTCACACACGTACCTTGGCCTTTAGCAGTGATATCTCAGTTGTGATCCCTAGTTCCACCACCAGGTTGTTTACTACACGTCTAGGCCATTGCTGCCAACCCTATAGCCTCAATCCACCCTGGTCCCTGCACAGATTCCTTATTGTATTACTTGGGCCTTGGGGAATGATTCTCAAACTGTGATCCACCCTGTGTTCTTTCAGAGGTTCCTTGTATCCACCTTCTGCATAGCTCAGACTTGCCTTTTAAACTGCAGTACTTCTGTCTCTTATTTACTCCACTGTACTAAATCTCTAGACATTAGGGTTGATTCACAGCCTTCTACATTCTTTCCCATTTTTATCTCTCTGTGTGAACATTACACATGGCTTTCGTCAGTGTTGGAGCGTTCACAACATTCAGAGCCTCCATCGGGAGCATCTCGTATTGTTCCCGATGATGTGAGAGCCATTGAGAACGCTGTGAGAATCTCTCTCAAAGCCAATTTCACAGGCGAGGCTCTTGTGTATGTTGATGTGAAATTCTTGTAGCATTTTTAGAGCATTTTTTTTATGTATTTTGTGTGAATGCCAGGTGAGATGTGTGAATGTCAGGTGAGATTGTTCTAGTTTCCATCAGAAAATTCCAGTTTTACCTTCATTTAGCCCCTAAATTCTGTGAGATTTTGTGAGATTTTGCGAGATTTATACACAGACACTGGCCTTTTTGGTGGATTCTACACATATGCAAGCCTATTTTTTTAACTGTTTCACAAACTCTGGCCCGGCAAGCCCATTACTTACTTATTGCTGTGCCAATAAGAAAAATAAATCAATATTTTGGCTTATCCTGAAATGTTGTAAACGCTGTTTTTGGTGTTCAATCTCCAGGCTTCTACTTTATCAAAATCTCCCTTGGGGGGGCATTTCTTTCTAAATGTTAAAGTATCCAGTGCCATGTGATTCGAACAATGACATGATTAAATCATGGGCATTAGTCCGGCCACTCAAAAGTGAAATTGCTAGATCTAGTGCTGGGAAAGGAAAGAATATAAAGGTACTGCCTGTGGGGTAAGAAAGCAGGGGATATTAGGTAAAAATATAGATTCTGCTTTAATAGTAAAACCCAAGTAAGCTAGATGATTCATAGCCAGCTTCTATTTCAATACAAACCCATGGTAGTACCCAAAACTACAAAGACCTCAACCTGAACCATTCATGCAGGGTTTATTTCCCTGCATTTTTCACTGGCGAAGTTCCTGAATACGTCTAGACTTAGATAAGTATAACTCATATTCAGCTCAGTTAATTGGCTGAGTCCAGGTGTATTTATGAACATGAACATGAACACAAGGGCTAATTGCAGGACTGGAGAAAAATCACCCTGCAGGATTGGGCCAAGCTGACATCTCTGCAGTCCGGGACTTCAGGAAATTGCTGTATCTATTGATGGGAAAGGAAAGAAGACAAGATGGCGAAACCATCCAAAAGGTACGGCATGTGGGGTGGGGAACGAAGGAGATATTAGGCAAAAAGATTGGAATTGGTCCATTTAAACCCAAGTATGCAGATATTCTAAATTTAAGCTGGATGAATCACAGCCAGCTCAATTCCTGATATTTTCAAATGAAACCAGGATAGTAGCATCCACAGCTTAAAGTGTTTGGCAAGTCAAAAGTAAAAAAAGAAATGTCAGTAGCTTACTTTTCATTGAGTGGAACCAGCGCTATGCTTCCCTCTGTCTCCTTAGTGCAGAAAATAACTTCCTCGTTCAGCTTTCAGTCCCCACCCCCCCTGATCTGGTCCGTCAATCAACATTTAATGGACCAAGAATGGAAACACCCCCACTCACTCCCCAAACTTTCTGAATGGCTGCCCATCTCTGCAGCTCTGAAACCCCACCCTCCTCTTTCCTCTCACAATTATCACAGTGTGCTTACATCACATTGCTGTTGCCACACCCACTGTATTTCTTCATTTTTTTCTATGAATCTCCTAGGCTCTAATACTTTTAAAGATAACTTAGGAACTACAGGGTGTTTTTGAAAACCGATTGATGTTTAAGCCAGTGCTCGAGACAATGGGACAACAATCCGACTTGCCTTATAACTTTAAGGTAAAACAGTCAGAATATAAATAACTCTCTAAAGCAGAACATATTACTTTTGATTGTTTTCACAGCTTTTTCTTACTGCTTTTCCAAGCTGAGCCATGGAAGTGACCAGCGTGGTGTTTGATGCTGAGAGGCTGCATTCTCCAATTGTCATAAATCATTTTTGTGACAACAGATAATGCTGGCGTCCATAAGAGCAACTTGACCTGTCCAAAGACATAGCTAACAGCAACTGGGGCATGCTGCAAATACTAAACATTAATCACAATTCGTACAACATTCTTTAGCTGCCAAGTGTTTTCATAAAATATAATACAAAAGTTTTAAAAGCAGATAAAATGTTGCTACCTTTATGTACAGTACAAAATGTATTCAGAGCATAAAGATGGCAAATCCATTTCTGAGTGGGCCTAAACAATGGCAAAATCCTTCCTGTAGAACATACTAGAAAATGCAAATGCTATTTGTGCTGATGAGGACTTTGTAATGGTGCTTTCTAGGAGAGGCATCAAGTGGTACTTCATAACAGAAAAAGGCGAACCTAAAGCTGCTTGTAAATGTTTTACTACAAGAATGTGAAAAATTGTCCGCTGTCATTTATAACAAGCTCTTGAATCTGAAATGTAATTTCCGTTGCATAGTATAACAGAAGGGACAAGCAACTTCAGTGATAGACTAATGTTAGGCTGAAATAGGACTAAAATGCCCCTATTCAAGCTGACAAGTGATTTACATGGCACAGACAGACCAAGCATAACAGGATTTACCCATGATTCTTAGCAGGAGGCTAAGCCATGAGAATATTCTCTTTTTATCTTTGTGATCTCAAGTCCAGAAATAGCCACCAGTGTGGAGAGCTTGAGTATATCTTCTAATATTTCCACAGGTATGTTTTTTAAGCTAGTTGCCCTCATTATCACCAGGATAAAAATGATGGCTGTATTATGGCAATTCCCTCAGCCACCCTAATTTAGATGTAGAGCATGTACAAATTTGTCACACTAGCCCACAAAAGTGTAATATGCAGGGGGCAGACAGTTCATAATAAAAAAAATCAGACCTTGCCTGCTGTCTTTTGTTTTTTCCTTCGAGATGTGGGAGTGAAATGAAACAATCTTTTGCCAGTCTGTTCAATTGTTTCTTTGAATTACCCGAAACCTGTACATTTTCCACATGCTAATGGAGGCCAGTGTAGAGTTTTTTTTATAGATAGGGTCTTATTGATTTGGGTGACGGGGTACTTAAGAACTTCTCAATCACCTACATTAGATTAGTAAAACTGAAAAAAAAACATTACTACACCTCACCCGGTGTGAGGAAAGGCGTGCAAGGGAATGACCCTGGTACCCAATGAATGAAGTAGATTTCAGGACAAGCCGGCACTTTGCCTAAAACTTAATGTTTAGGCAAAGTTTGGCAAGGCTGGTGATGCCTTTGAGGCATGCACCCTTAATCATACGATTAAGAGTGCACAAACAGTTAGGTTTAATGGACTTTCTGCAGGACGACTGGTCTGACCTCTTCTGAAATCTACATTAGATTAGACTATATTTCTAAAAGAACTGCCTGAATACAACTAGAATATTAAATCAATTATTTTTAATTTATACTACTTGTTTCCTAGTTTACAATGCTTCCAAAAGCTAAACAGGCCATCATCAAAAGTAAAAAAAAAAAAAAATAATAATTTGCAAGAGATAGGTGTCAGATTTCCGGGATTTATTCCTCCTGAAAAGTGCATCAATCTTAATACTTGGGGTTATTAGCCAAGGATATAATAAAGCTGCTTTCATTATCTACTTGGAGAAACTAATGGAAAGATTGATGGACAAAGTTGTGCAGTGTGGCGCCAGACTCACCATTTATCCATTTAGCTTCAGTATCATGGATTGCAAACTCTCCGAAGACCAAATCTTGCAGCGATACCTTCCACTTGAGTGACAGGCTATTATCTTCCACTAGAAAAAGAAGCCAAATACATATAAGTTATTTTTCACCCTCCACTTCTCTGGCTGAATTACAATTAGTCACTGAGAAAAAAATAAGCCAAGACCGACTTGTCATTTCATTTGTAACGCAATTTGCTAACTTTTGATGGAAGATCGGGAAAAATATTTGGAATCAATTTGACAAAACAAAATGCATTTGTACTTCCTTTGCAACATGTTCTTTGCTCTCTTTTTAGTTTGTTGACAGAAGCAGTAGACGTAATTTAAGCAATAAATTGAAAGAGTTATGGTATTAGAAACTGTCTGTTGAAAATAAATTTAGCATTGTAGAAGCAGGCAGAGCATTTCATCGGGTTCCTGTTTGCAAAGTGACACCAATTGCTGCATCCAAGATGCAGTGAGATGAATAAGTAATTCATTTTTATTCCCTCGATCCAACCACTTAAATCAGACACTCGGTCTACTTACTGGTATAGGGTGTTATTGCTGGCGGTGGCCATAGGTGACTACAGACAACCAATAGTGTCTTGGTTATGCCCACCTGGCCTTAGGACCTGAGGCAGTTGCTAGACCGCGAACCTGGTCAATAGTTTTGCCCAATTTACTGCAGTGGGGCAGCCCAAATCAAAAGTTCTCCGGGAGTGGGAGGGTCAGCAAATCTTCTATCTTTTTTACTGCTTTAATGTTTGCTTTAATCTCCCTGTCCAGTCATAATAAACAGCACTTACCTGACAGACCCTAGGCTCGGTCGTCATCAGCATGCTCCTCACTCTGGGGTCCTTCATTAATTAACAGCAGGGTGTGTTGGCTGCTAAAATAAACTTTTTCAGAGATGGAGCTCTCTTGAATGTCAGGTCATTTGGGAGCGATCTAAGCTTCAGGACTAAGCCCACTGCAACCAGACCAGCTCAACCTGCAGTTTTACAAGGGCTGTCAGGAATGTGCTGTTTATTCATTTTATTTGCCTGGATTGTCCCTTTAATTTTATAGAAATTGTAATAAGGTATCGCGAAAAAAATATTCAGTTTGGGTGTATCAGTGACCCCTCCTCTCATTAGTTTTTTTTTATATGGATTTTAAATGTTACACGATTTTGCAATACACCTCCTTTTTTGTTTTATATTCATTGCTTTCCATTTTTTTACCCATTAATTACCGTGTACTCATTTCATCTCATTAGAAATACATCTGCAACAGCAGCTCAGTCATGATTCATGAAGCAGTAGACCACATAAAGAATATGATCAAGATGCAAATAGTGTGTATAAATGATGCTTACTACGAGTATCAAACCTCATTTGAAAGCTAGGTCAGTGCAAGAATTGTTCTTTGAGAGATTCCTGAATTGTGTTTCTGTGGCTAAGCAGCTACACACATGCCTAAGAAGAAGAAAATCAAAGGGGTGGTTCAGACTAGCATGAGCTGGGGATGTTTTTTTATGAATTGTAAACAAGTGACGGTAAACCCTAAAGCCCCATTCCTAGCAAAAATACTTGTCCTAATTTCCTAAACTACCTCTACTGGCGAGTTTCCAGGGGGTCACCCCAAACATTGTGATTTTGGCATCATGTGAAGAATTCTCGTCTAGATGTAGTATTTGACCACTACAGAAACACAGAATAAGGTAAGGACTGTTTACAGTGGACCAAAAATATTTTCATACTTTTGGTCTGCTTTAAGTCAAAGGGATCAAATGGGACAGACATGTCACTAACCAATGTATAGGTACAAAGTCTGTTGGAGAAGAATGTGACTGGCTTTCAAATTTTAGACCCTATTCCAAGTTTTGGAATTAAATTTAAGCAAGGCCCCTTAGCAATGGGGTACATGCTAACTATTTTGGATGTGCGTTTGGGTCTGAATTGCAACCTGCATCATAGTGAGCTTTTTGACTTTAACACTCAAAAAAGTGCATAAAAAATGCTTTGTTTCAAAATTTCCTAAAAAATCACTGGTGCCGGCAATGAGGGATCTTTAAAGTTTGAACAAACTGTACCTTACTGAGATGCAAGCTTCCACCCAAAAGCATACCCAAGGTCTAACTTACTTTACCAAATAATTAGCATGACCCTTATTGATCCTGTGTGTCAACTGGAGCTAATTTTCACAGCTTTGTTCTCATTTCTATAGAGGGAGGGGGCACTATATAAATTCCTATGATTTTTACATTTTACAGTGCCCTGAAAAAGTATTCACAATTAATCATTTATAAACTTTACAGCCACAAAAGTAAAAGCATTTTATTGAGATTGTATGTGCAACTAGCAAGAATTTGTGAAGTGTAAAAAATATGATACACGATTTTCCACATTAAAAAAAACAGCATGGATATGTATTCAGCCCTCAGAGTCAACAGTTTGTAGAATCAACTTTAACTCCAATTACAGCTGCCGCCGGCCCGCTGACAGCGTAGCCGGCCTGCCCGCTCCCACCATGCCGGCATTTTTTTAAAAAGCAAACACTTACCTGCACGGTCGGAGCGTGGAGGCCGGCGCCGCTCTCAGCTGTCATCAGAGGACGCGTCATCAGAGGGTGCGTCATCAGAGGGCGCCTGAGAGCGGCGCCGGCCTCCACGCTCCGACCATGCAGGTAAGTGTTTGCGGAGCGGCCAGGCCGGCTACGCTGTCAGCGGGCTTCCGCCGCCCGCTGACAGCGTAGCCGGCCTGGCCGCTCCCACCATGCCGGCATTTTTTTTTTATTTCAGGGGAAATTCGATCGGCACGAACCCAAAAAAATTCGGGTTCGTGTCGAATCGAATTTTCCCTGAAATTCGGAGCGAATTCCGGTTCGTCCGAACCGGTTCGCTCATCCCTAATTTAAACCATTACATTTAGTAGATTTGTCTGTGTTTATGGTTGTTGTCCTGTTCGTCAAGTCTTTTGCAGCCTTTTATAGTTTTCCTCTAGGATTGCAATGTATTTTGCTCCATCCATCTTTCCATCCACTCTGCCTAGCTTTCCACTATCTGCTGAAGAAAAGCATCCACACAGCAGGATGCTGCCGACCCCATGTTTTACAATGGGAATCGTGTGTTCAGAGTGATGTGCAGTGTTAGCTTCCTCCAAACATAATATTTGACAATTAGGTCAAAAATTTCAACTTTGGCCTCACCAGTGCACTTTCTTCCACATGTTTGCTTTTTCAAGGCAATGTACGATATAAGCACACATGGATGTATTCTTGGCCCAACCATACTTTTGACAATGTATTGTATATCAACTACAATAAAGTATAAATAAGTATCCATTGCATCCAGCTGGGAGGTCTCAGCTGCACCGTTTTTAGAGGTTATGGTAAGGAACGGCTCCAGATGGCATCCACCCCAGGGATCTTAGAGGGCTCATATTTGTTATTCACCTAACCATTTTCTTTTAACGTGTGAGGTTTCAGATGATTGGAGAATGGGCAGTGTTGTACCTATTCATAAGAAGGGGAATAGAAGCCAGTAATTAATTACAGGCCAGTTAGATTAACATCTGTAGAGTTGGATCTAATGGAAACGCTCTTGAAAAAAATTAACAACCCATTGGAGAAGAAACAGCACAGCTTTACTGAGGACATATCATGTTGGACTAACCTTATTGATTTATTTGACTTTGTTACTATAGTGTTGGACAAAGGTGGTGCTGGATTTGAGCAAAGCCATTGTTACCGCCCCACAGAAAGAGCTCATAGTTATCAAAAGTTGGACATAAGGGTTGATTCAGAGCCCCTTTCTCACCTTTTTTTTGCGTGAAAATTTCCATTCTCGTTCATTTTTTCCCCTCGTCTGATTCAGCAAAGCCTTTTTTCTGTGAGAACTTTAGTGTGAAATGTTTTCATTTTTGCTTGATTTTTCGTTTGGTAGCAAGACCTCCATAAAAATGATGAGAAAGGGGCTCTGAATCAACCTTAAAGTCCCTCGATAGTTCAGTGGATTTACATCTGGCTTAAGGATAGGACTGAGAGTTGTTGTTAATGGTGTACAATGTGTGTAACTTCAGTTACAAGTGGTGTACCATTCTGGGCCCCATTCTTCTTAAAATGTTTGTGAGTGACACAGGAGAAGGCTTGGTAGGTAAAGTTTGTCTGCTGTTAATACAAAGGTAAGTAATAGGGTGGATATTCCTGGAGGTGCCTGCAACATTGAAAATTATTTGGCTTTACTGGATAAATGGTCAAAACCGTGGAAACAGGAGTTTCATTTCTCTAACTGTAAAGTTATGCAGTTTCTGAATCTCTTCTTTATTCAGTGGGAGGGGAGGAGGGGGGGCTGGGGGTCCCCAGTTCCATTTGATTTTGTTTCTTTTTAAACTCTTAATAGAATTGACCCTGCTACCAGTTTCCCAGAATCTGCAAGTTTTTTGGACATTTTTTTATGTCTAATCTAAATAATCCTCTGTTACAACAAACATCATTTAGCCAAAATGTATCATTAGCCTTACATTTTAAGACTTATCCCAGCAGCCGCAGGTCTAACATCTTGCAAAATGCTAATTAACTTTTCTTTATTTATTCACATAAGCTTAGGAAGCTTGGTGATACATGCCCCTGGCTGCTACGTCATTTTGAATGATAACTGGAATTGACTTGAAAACGAGTTCATGTTCTCCTGCTACTGCTTTAGTAGAAAAGCAAGATACTTAGGAACTCTAAATTACTACAACATAAACATATTAATATTTTTAATGATCCCACTATATTGGAGAAATACACATATTACAAATATATTTGAGGAAAGAATATAATAATTTTCTAATATAATGTGATAGACTCCAATATATAATGTAATATATAGTGTGTTAGGCCTCTGAGATTTAGTTTCTATAGTCTCTAAGGGGCCAAAGTCCTCTAGTGCTAATTTACTAAGCAACAGCATTTTCTGCAAAAAGGTATTTATGTACGTAAAGTTATATTGATCAAACAAAAAGGGTGTCTTGCAAAGTCACTAATAAATTCTTGAGCGTCACCTATAAAACTTGAATATAGTACTTTTAATTGAATAGTCTCAAGTTTGTAAGTGAACATATACGGCCATATAGTAGTATACCATGTCAAAATGGCAACAGGCATAAAAAATGTCAACTTTAGTGTCACTGCTGCTAGGTGATAACTCTTCAATAAATATGACATTAATGATTAAAAAGATCCACATAACAATGCCAGCTTAACACCAGCCAGCTTTCTGCAAGCAAGTGGTGGTTAACTCATTCTTGTATCCATTTGTATGAGTCATACAGGACGTCTCTTGCACTCTTTCTCTCTCTGAGCTCATCTCAGTGTTGCAAAACACAGGTGGTCTTCCTGGCGGTCTGCCAAAGATTAGCACAGACATGGCCAAGAAATCTAATGTATATATGGTGAAGAAATGTTGCTCCAAATGAGCCTTCAGCGGGGTGAGTGAATTAGCTCTTGGAGATCCTTCACATTCCAAAAGCACAACGGTAGTAAGAAGATTCCAACAGGGCTCACACAAGGTAGGGCATCACAGGAGTCTGCCCAAACACATTAACACCCCTCATCATGAAGCAAACATCCAAGGGGAGAACATACCCACAAATATATTTGGGCAAGGGCATCCACTGGCATCCCTGTACCCAAATGCATATGGGGGCTCCTGCAGGCCAAACCTGGCTTGGTAGGGGACCCAGACCTCCCCTTCCACATCCTGGTGCTAGTTGTCATTAGACCAACAATGAACAGCAATGAAGAGTACCTGGATACCCAGAATGGGGCCACCCTTCCCTGATCCAACCAGCACAGGCCCCAGCCACAGGGGCTGGTGTCCCAGGGCTCGGGGCTGATAGTTTGGCCCTTTCCCTTCCAGTTTGCCAGCCCCATGCCCTTCAAAATTAGTCAGTTGCACTTCCAGACACTTCCAGACCCATGCCGTTGGCAAATGGTATCTGAAAAAGTTAGTAAGGATGCAGGCTTCTACCTGCATATATTCATCTCCCTAAAAAAGCAGTACATACTGTATACTGAAATGCACTACCTGTGCAGGAGTGTATATAACCCTAAACAATGAACAGTAATGGATAGTGTTCAACCTCTTGGTGGAGAGTACCTGTATGCTCAGAATCGTGCCCTCCCTCCCTGAGCCAACCAGCCCAGGGAACGATCACAGGTCCCTTCACTAGCCCATATGCCCTTCAAAATGGGTCTTTGGCCCTTCCAGGACCATAACATTTGGCACTGCCCCCTAGGCGCCCCTGTGAACTGGTAAAGGGAGCCCTAGCCTCAGGTTACCAACCCCAATGCCTGGTGTTTGGGCTGGTTGACTCAGAGAGGAGGAAAATTATTTTCTTTTAATTTTAAAACCAAAAATATATATTCAAAAAAGTGTTAATATAGTGCTACTGTTATTCACCTTTCATCGTACCATTGGAAGTACTTCCTTTTATGGTAAAGGGAAACTTCAGCCTTCGCTGTAAACATTTCTATGGCAAAATAATCACAAATTACACCTGCCATTGTGTTTTACCATGTTAGCCATTCAAAGCAACAGAAAGTGAATAAATCAGGCGATACCTTTTCAGGTTACCTGAGTATATTTTAGGTAAGCTTTTAAGGTAAGCTTCATCAGACATCACTCTCTAATCTCTCTAGAGGATTTTAAAACTCTTATGATGCGATGTATAGTTTGTAATTTTTGGTTCACAGAAATAATTATCCAATATTCATCCCAGGCCAATTCTGCATTTAATTTGGAGATGCTCAGAGCTATGGTATACATTTATAACATATATGAGAGGCCTGTAAAATATGAACAATCACATAAAACAACATGGACAGCAATGAGCTAATAATGAGAGTATATGTTAAAGCCTAAGTCTATGTGACATATCTAGCAGCATTTGCTAAAGCAGAGCCCACCCAGTATTTTCCACAATATTACATTAGGCTGGGAAGTTTGACAGCTTTATTGGACACAGAGGCCCAGTTGAGCAGCTATACTTAACTCTAATAAATGCCAGTCTGTACTTAGGCCTGTCCCAATGGGCAGAGCCTCTGCAATGTTTCAATGGCCTTTTTGACAAATTTTGCAGCAGCCATTGAGGGCATTGCTATCTAGAAGAAAACAATTCGTCACGCTCGCTGCGGATTACCAAGCTATTATAGAGACAAGCATTTTGCTGGAGACTCGAGCAATTTGCTCATGTCCTAGTTTACAGGAATTGCACTCACCAGACATTTCTGTGCACAGTGACAAAGCTGTGTTTGGGAAGAAGAAATTGAATTGCTTCATCAATGTGCACAAAATGTTTGGGGCGGCCTTAATCAACACTTACCTAACACGGTTCAGCTATCCAGGGCATGGATTCAGTAATTAAGCAATTGCTTAAAAAAACAAATTGTGATATATATATACATATATCTTGCAAAATAGTTCCATGCAGTAGAGCTTCATAAATCTAATCTTCACTATATATAAGGGCTGCTTTATATACTCGATGCCCCCCTGTGAAGGAAAGATCCAGTTTAAATGCTAAAAGACCCATGGATACAAGTCCGGAGTTCCCCCTTTATTTCCCCCTGTAGCATTAAGGCTTTCTAGTCATAAATATGCACAGGACCTAATCTCTCAAGGAAGGAGAATTTGCATCTGTGAGCTGAGCCAAGCGCAGATCACAGACTCCCTGCTAATTCCCAGACACCTCTCAGCTGGGAGGCTCTGATAGGTCTAAAGCCAATGTGACCCCTGGCTGTGAGCTTTCTCACATTAAAGACAAGCACCTCTGCCACGGTGTGTCCCAGCACAAAGCCAGATACAGAACCAGAACAGGCCCACAAAACCGCACGTAGACATACCATTCTTAGGGCCAAGCGACCAGGGGAACCCAGAGAAATGGAGATCTCAGGTTCTGACCCATTTAGGGTTCATCGGATACCATACATCCAGCCCAATTTTCTGGTCCAGTATACAGAGCCATATATACCCCTGCCCAAAGTTATAACCGCTAAAGGGTTTTAGGTTCTAAAGCAGGTTCCATAACGGTGGGAGGGGACAATCCATCCCACAGAATGGAGGGAGTGAAAGGGTCTCGTGGCATAAAAGGGGATGAGGCTGCGCCAGCTATTGCCACTTCTGGGGAGGTGGCCCTGCATGCATACTGGAGTTGCCCATAAATAAGCTTGCCATTCACCTCCATGTGGGAGCTCATCATCACTACTCATCACTACTACCCTGCATGTTAAGGTAACTGACTATTGTATCATTCCCCTCGATTCAAAGAGCAAAAGTTAATTGATTTCGGATCGAGAATCGTAAGTTTGGGTGGGTGTTTGTCATTTTTTCCTGTTTTTTTGGCCATTTCCGACTCGCACGAGCCTACGTACGAATGCGTATATGCTCTTACGATCATCGCAAGTTCGTTCCTAAGTTTTAGGATCAAAACGTAAAACTTAGGATCAAATCCTAAAACTTAGGATCAAAACGTAAAACTTAGGATAATCCAATGTGTTTAGGTGTGATTCAGAGAACAGTTTTCAAACCTCTAAATACGTTTTAAAAGAAAGCCACTGCCGACACCTTTTAGCAGTCGGATTGCTGTTCTGGAACAGGTTTTTTGGCTATGTGGAGGAGTCTGCGCGTCTTGAGCTCCAATGAACTGCATGTATCAGCATGGCCGAGGCCATAAATTGTATGGCAATGCATACCTGATTCATGTATGCCTTATAAAAGCATTTTAATGTGGACCTTAATTAGTCCTTTGCATGTAAACCTTTATTTTGCAATTTATTTGCGTTAATTAAAGAAACGTATGTCCTTTGTTATTTATTTTTAAATTGATGTACTAGAATAATATTTTTAGATTGCATTTATTGGTGTAGTTGTTTACCTTTGCTTTGTTTAATTATTTAAGCACATCTTTGGTCAGATGCATCACACTTACTGAGGAGAGGAGAGCGGGATAAAGTGCAGGATGTGGGTTACTGCTGTATTTTGCACAGACACAGCAGAGCTGGGGGCACGGAAAGGTCAGAAATCAAAGAATGCAGAGCAACACAGTCACAATGCCCTTTCTGTTTGCAGGCTGCCCGAGAATACCTGAGCCGCCATCTTGGCTGTTTCTAGACTCATAACATGCAGAAGTTGCTGGGTGTTTTTTTATATTTGAGAGCAATCTGTATGTAGAGGGTGTGGGTAACCACACACAAGTTGTACCATTTGAAGCCAAAATATTAAAATTAAATCCACAAGTAAAAAAATGCAAGTTAACTAAAAATTAAACAAAGTAAGATTTACTTATGCAAATGCATTCATTAATGGTTGGTTACTACAAAATGAATGAAATAAAGAAAAATAAGACCAAATATTTAGAATGCACTTTAATGAGGTAAGTTTGTAGTGCGCAGCCGCAAGATCAGAAGGATTTACGTCCAGGGAAAAAGGGCAAAACCAATGTTGCAACCTGAGAAATGAAACGGAAAATTCAGGATGGAAACTGACATAGGTCTGATTCCCGAACTGCCATACGAACGGACGTACATTTTAGGATAGAAACGTATTTGCTTATAGAATCACTCGCAAGTTCATACGAACGCACGAGCGGACGGGAAAAATAGGATGATCGGCACCAAAATCCAAGCTGTTACATGTTTCTTTGAATCGACCCTTATGTGTGTAACTCACCGTAACCTGTAACCCATTTCTCAGAATGACATTTGTATTCATTCATATTCCATCATAGCCAAATGTATGTTATCACTGCCTAGTGTGCTCATTGCATTAAAACCTTTATTTAACTTGAGCAATCTTTTTGCCTTAACCAAGAATCTGTGTGTCCGTAGGCTGCTGGGCCTGGTATTCCCGCTAGGAGGGCAAATGGACGGGGTTTTGGGAAGGCGGGTTGCATGATCGGAGGTCCCTGATTGATAGTTGGATCACGTGACCCTCAGTTCTTCGACACCCATCCCGTACTAAATACGTTCTGCCACTACCACTGATGCTAGCCCATGCCATATTCCCCTGTACTTTTTTCAGGACAGAAGTGTTTGCTGGGGAATATATATATAGATTTTTGCCTTATTCTTCATGCAGTCATCTTACTTCACCTAGTGGAAAGTTATTATTGAGATAAATATGGCTGCAGCAGCATGGTCGGCCTTACATAGGAAGGCTCCCTGTGCAGGACTGCAGAAGGACATCCCCAGGAAAAAACAAACTGCGTCACCTCTAATGAATGAATCTGCACCCTAAAAATGAATCTGCTAAAGGTATACAGGTGGCACCCCTCTACTTCTGGGACAAAACACACTGTTTGCTTGCCAATAAACTCCACCTACCCCCCCAAAAAGCAATTTAACAGAGTCTGAACTCTGCAGCTGGTGCCCTTTTGCCCCCACCCAGACCAAATGATGTCAGCCCATTAAAAAATAATACCTTGCAGATAGAAAATAGAGGTTAGAGCCCCTAGACTAAGTGCCCCCAAACTTCTCCTCGAGGGCTTAAACACTGGTGAAAAGGTTAAGTACTTGTGCTTAGAAAGAGCTACACCTCTAATTGTTACACCTGTGCATCAATGTGGACAGCTGCAAAACCTGGCAAGTTTCAGTCCTCAAGGAGGGGTTTGAGGACCCCTGCCCTAGGCCATATCAGTAGGAGCTATAAATGTCAAAGAGAGAGACAGTGTTAAGAGCCCATAGGACTGTAGGATCTACAGTTATCAAACAAGCCCAATCTCCAACCCTATTTTGTGATCCCTCAGTATGACCGTTGAACATTGACCCAGGTTTTTTAAAGAGACACTTAAAGAGGACCAACCACCTATAGTGCCGGCCCTGGAGTTTAAAAGACTCAGTCCTGGATTGGGTGTGTGAACCCCACTGCGAATGCCCACATTCACTCATCTTTCTGGGGCTCCCATGCTGGGTCCACATGCCCCACCTCCCTGCAACTAGGAACGCTCTGGCATCCAGCCATTCAGATAGGATGGGGATGGGAACGTGCCACAGAAACTGGGATTCAACCACTTTAGCATCTGTATAATGGGCTCCCTTACAAACAGCACTTCATGCCGTGCACCCATTCACTGTGGGAACTGCGCAAAGGATATTTTTCAAGGCGATCAGGGGGGGGGGGGGTTCATGCAGAACTGGGAAAGTGGGCCAAAACCTTTAACTTCCTCTAAGGTCTAAAAAGCACACTGCTGATGGGCTCGACTTTATACACATGTGTTTTCAAGGAGAACTTTTTCAGTACATATGTGAACTTTCTGCATCAGAAAGTATGTGAAATGTAACCTTGCCCAGTACTGAATCGACCCTAAAATCAGACATTTCCTAAAGTTAGTTGGTTTTACTGAGCACTGTAGAATTTATGGAATTGAATACACAATTGGTAATATAATCACCTTTAAACATGCCTAGCATTAGGTGTTTTGGGAGCAGACCCACGAAGGTTAATTAACAACACTGCCCAGTGAACTTATCCTGACATGACACTAAATTCTCAGATGGGAAAAACTGGCACACAGCTAGAATGATTGCTTCGCACCCATTCAGGGGGAAATCTGCAACTGAGAGCATATTTAAACCCAAACTAGCACACAGCACAGCTTTATGTTCCTCTGGGAAATTTTCAAACTACACCTTGCAATTTCCAAGCCATAACAATGACTAGAGGAAAGCCCGTGGCCTTGACAAATGACTTGCCTGTGAACGCTGAGAAATCTGCTGGTGTGCTGCCGCCAGAGATGAAGTAGGGAAATAAAGAAAACCCACAAGCTGTTCAGTGTAACAGTTTATGACTTGTAAGTGCAATTATTACTTTTTAAATGATAGACCTGGACCCCATCTCACTAAAACTCCCAAGCCAGGCCAAGGCAAAATCATTTGTTATTATAGATTTCTCATTATACTTTTGTATTACAATTGGCACATTCCGCTTCATGTAACACTTGCCCTCTATTTTAGATGGAGCTCAATGCCTTGGGAGATTTAATTGATAGGTATTAAGCAAGGACCACTTACACATGGGCGGCTCTATGTGCTAGAGTCTCCACTGATATGGGCAATTAGAAAACCACTGAAAGGGAATTAATACAGATAATTTAGTTATACAGTATGATTGAGTGTTCACAACTGCACAGGGTGTTTCTACACGGCCATTTTACATACAGACAGCATACTCATTACCTGGTACCTTGGAGCCAGTCATGCGGTGGATATGTAATTTTTACCAGCAGTAACTTTTATTTTCATAACAATTTACTCTTTTTAGAACATTTTATTACAATGCTAAACTAAAAAAGGTACATAATGCAGAAAGAAATAGCATAAAATGTCTTTTGTCAAAGAATTTAGATTAACCTGAACCCTTATTATTGCTATCATTTTGGCAAATTAACAAATACTACAAAAGTCAGCTGCATGTACAAATGATGTAAAAGTTGCTTAAATCAGACCAAAAACCCACATTTTTAACTAGCATCCCCTGATTTGCTCCCCTTGTGAAGAGGACCTTTTGCATTTGCTCCCCCCGTGAAGAGGACATCTATGCAATGACTGATTGCCTGCCACCTTACACCGAGGGACAGCAAAAAAATAAAAAATAACAGTGTTCCAGGACTATTCAAAAAGCAAAAATATCCATTTCTAGTTCTATACCCTAAAGGGAACATCGACAGGGGCTTTGGCCAAATGTATTTCACCGGTTCAGTGGTATGTGAGACGCTTTTAGGCTTAGTAAATTGCTCACTCCTCCCCGGCAATCAGTAATATAAGCTAACGTTCAAAAGGGCTTTACCCCATGCAGATGTTGTGGAATAGCAGGCAGATTCTGTGCTCTTGAACTACATGGGAGCTGACATCTTGATTTACATTTGAGAGCTCTACTTCCAAAAATGGCCTCAAATTTCTTTGTAATCATTCCTTAACTCGAGTCTGAAGTAGAAACTCATCAGCTGTAATGACTCATCATTCCTCTGATCACAGCAGAGAGCTCCTAGAAACAAGTCACAGTTTCACCCTCGCACAGAATTTCTCCATTAGCTGTTTTCTCAGTATGTGTGTAGAATGATAGACAAGCCTGTACAGATTATAAAGTGGATTTGAACTAGGCAGAACTGCTTAGCTTTTGGGTTCTGGCTTATCAGTGTTTTCTGTGATGTAATAGAGACAGACTAGGCTACCAGCTTTATGCCTGCTTGTAAATGTCTCTCTCCTTGCCATATGCCACTAATTAAAATGAGTGCTGACTGCTTTTTTGCAGGTTTGTATTCCTGCTAAAGAGCACACAAGTACCTGGATACATTCTTCTTTAAAATGGCCTAAAACCTCTCTTGCAACTCCTTGGCCCACGAGGACACTAAACCAGCCCAGAGCAGTGTGGTCCCCCATCATGCAAATCTCCATGAGGAAATTCAGAGCTCATAGGCAGTGGGAGTAAGTGGGTTGAGGTGTTGTCAGAGAGAGGTTTGGGATACTTTTAAGTAGCTTCCTTGGTATCTCTGTGTTGGGGAATGTCCTGATCTGCAGACCACAACAGTGGATTCTCAACAAATGATCTGTCAGGTTTTAGTCCCTTTTAAGTACACTACAACCTTACCTACCAAGTAAGTAGTGCTCAGTTTCTTATTGCAGCAAAGGTGAGGGTGACTTGTTGGGGAGAGACTAGGTTTTGGTGGTTGGTACAGATGTAGTTAAAGGAGCACTATCTCGAAATGGTGTAATAATAAAAACATATAAACACATTGGCTAATGAAAGGAGGGGTCACTTATACACCCGAACTGAATAAAAGCTTGTGGTTTATTCTCACATGGTAGGAACAAAATCCAGGGGTGACAAGTTTAGACTATGTATTTTCAGATAGCAGCAGGCATGGTCATAGCACAACATCCAGCTGGGAGAGTACAGCTCCGGAGTTTCTGGAGGCTGATGTCTTAGCCGAGCTGGCACATCTAAAGGTAAGTAAGGCAATGGGTCCAGATGGAATCCACCCCAGAGTTCTAAGGGAACTTAGGTTTGTGATTGCAGCCCCTCTAACTGATTTACTTAACCATTCCCTTTCAACTGGTGAGGTTCCAGATGATTGGAGAATGGCCAATGTCGTACCAATCCATAAAAAGGGGAGTAGAGAAGAAGCCAGTAATTACAGGCCAGTTAGTTTAACATCTATAGTGGTCAAATTAATGGAAACACTCTTAAAAAAACAGATAATTTCCCATCTAAAAATTAATGACCTATTGGACCCAAAACAGCACGGCTTTACTGAGGGCAGATCATGTCAGACCAATCTTATTGATTTCTTTGACAATGTCACTAAAGTGTTAGATGAAGGTGGTGCCGTGGATATCGCCTATCTGGATTTTAGCAAACCTTTGACACTGTACCACATAAGGAGCTCATAGATAAGTTATTGAAGGTAGGACTCAATCCCTGGATAGTTCAGTGGATTTCCAGTTGGCTGAGGGATCGGTATCAGAGGGCTCTGTCCTGGGCCCCATTCTTTTTAATATATTTGTAAGTGACATAGGAGAAGGCTTAGTAGGAAAAGTTTGTCTGTTTGCTGATGATACAAAGGTTAGTAATAGGGTGGATATTCCTGGAGGTGTCTGCAACATGGAAAATGATTTAGCTTTACTGGATAGATGGTCAAAACTGTGGAAACTAGAGTTTAATGTCTCTAAATGTAAAACCATGCACTTGGGTAGAAGGAATCCCTGCTCTGAGTACCGTATGGGCAGTACTTTGTTAGCCAGGACCTCGGAGGAGAGAGATTTAGGGGTACTGATTACTGATAGCTGCAAGATGAGTGGACAGTGTAGCCAGGCAATGGAAAAGCAAGCAGGATGCTCGGCTGCATAGCTCGAGGCATCACCAGTAGGAAGAGGGAGGTTGTGATGCCGCTGTATAGAGCCCTGGTAAGGCCACAGCTACAATACTGTGTGCAGTTCTGGAGACCTTACCTGCAAAGAGACATCATTCAAATAGAACGTGTCCAAAGGCGGGCAACGAAAATGGTGGAAGGACTTAAACTTAAAACTTATCAGGAGAGACTTAAAGAACTTAATTTGTACAGTCTGGAGGAAAGAAGGGAGAGGGGGGACATGATTGAGACCTTTAAATATGTGAAAGGATTGAATAAGGTTCAGGAGGGAAGTGTTTTTAAGAAGAAACTTAACGATAGAACAAGGGGGCACAACCTGAAGCTAGTCGGGGGGAAGATCAGGAGCAATGTTAGAAAATATTATTTTACAGAAAGAGTAGTAGATGCTTGGAACAAACTTCCAGCAGAGGTAGTTGAAACATCAACAGTCACTGAATTTAAACATGCCTGGGATAAGCACACATCTATCCTAAGATAAAGAGAACATACAGTATACACATAAGGGCAGACTAGATGGACCGTATGGTCTCCTTCTGCCGTCAACCTTCTATGTTCCTATGTTTCTATGTTTCTGTCACCCCTGATTTCCTCTTTCATCCATTAAAATAAAAGAAACAAGCCTGGCTGGATATTTCCTGATGCCGGGAGACCTCTCCTCCACCCAGCAAATATATATGGATTTTTATCATTGGCCCATTTTTCGCAAAAGTGCTCCTTTACCAGTGACAATTGTTGTTGTAGTGGGTTGACTGATCACAGATGCTATTGGAAGGCATTGAAGATATCAAGAAAGTAGTTATTACCAAATTAGTAATGTAAATCTGAATACTTTTTACTTTCTTTTTTTCCCACTCTGATTAGGATACTTTGCTTAAATTAATACTCGAATCGGTAAATGCAACCCACCTAACTCCCCAAATGCCCCCTGGGTGCGTGTCTGCTCAAGCATGTGTGTACTCACTGCCCCCTAGTGTGTTCACTATTTTTTGTTTGTGTCACTGCACGATGGTGCAATGCGGAGCATGAACCCCTTGCGTGCGCAAGCATACATTGGTCATATATGAACATTATTTTATTATTTACAAGCCCACACTTTGCTACGTTACAATTGTTTTGCCATGTAGAACTGCAACATGGGGCTTTAATTTTAGGTGATGTCGGTGCTTACCCTGCAATAGAGAGTAATTGGTGAACATTTATAAAAATGTTAGGAGCCAAAGTTATGAGCCAAAAATTTGTAAAAAAAATAAAAAGCTTGTTGTTACTCTGTGCCAAACACTGCTGCAGTTAATTAACAGAAAATGAGCGAAGAGCATGATGAACTTGGCGGTGCAGGTTACCAACAAGCCATGTTGCTGTGCTTTCTGGATGGTTACGCCAGTGCCATTTCAGGTCGATTGTGCAGGTGACAAGGCCATTGTGTCCACAGTTAGAGGTGCTGGCCATATGCTGCTGAGGATATGGCACATATCGGTTTCGGATATTTTATATATATATATATTATATATATATTTTTTTCCCTTTCCCCTATACAGAGCAGATTTGCCTAGACACTGCTCTGCATTGTACCATAGGTTTATGAATAGCCCCATCGCCCAGCAGCCACCAGTACTGCAAAATAACAATGAATGTTCCAAATCACAAATTAGGCTCTTTTTTTTTTGCATGTGTAGCTTACCATAAATTTGGACTGTATTGCATTTTGTAAATCCTATCAGAATTGTACTTCTGTACTTGTACTGGATAAAAAAGCATCAGGTAAGGCATTTCTAGTAGACGACAATGCTGTTGCACAACAAGTGCTCCGCAGCATGTCTCTCACTATAATGTGCCTTTAAAATTTCAAACATGCCTGTGACAGATGTAGAGCTGGTGCATGAACAAACGCATGCATTGACTTGATGTCTCAGACCAGATGCTTGCAGCTCTGTGGGGCCTAATCTTAATTTGCATTGTAAACGTAGAAATTGCATTGGCACCATGCTAATACTTTTATGCCAGCACTATTTCTCTGCTTATCTGGGAGAAGCCTAACTGGGCCCATGGTAAGTATTGAAGGAATATAGATCTGAGGACATGGTGCCAATGGCATTAAGATCGCGCCAGTGATGCCGGAGGGGGGGGATCTCAGTCTGTGGCAGAAGCTTTGGAAACATCTGCATGGATGCTGACAAGCGAATACGCCTCTGCTATTAGCCAATTACTTTTGATTTATATTTAAAACAAAGCCCCCAGACAAGGCAAACACTTATTAATATATTTGATTAATTCAGTGCTAGAATTGTGTTTAAAATATGATTATACATTAAGATAAAAACAATTTCTAAAGCTCATTTACACTAATGGGGGTAATTTACTAAAATGTTATGACCTTTTCCACCCCCAAAGGTTGCTGGGGGTTGTATTTTTTCAGTTCCTTAGGTAGAGGCCTTAGATAAGGTGCATAGGTTATCCAATCAGGTAGTAACTGTAGGTAAAGAGTACTTTACAGAAAGTATTTACATGGCACATGTAGACCGAGATTGACAGGATTTACCCATGGTTCTTAGCAGTAGGTGGAAACATACAAATCATCTCTTGATATATCAAGGACCCAGAAAGAGCAGGCCAGGTATGCACTGCTTAAAGTGGACCAAAACCCAGGATTTTGACTATCTCTGGTTTTGGTTCTTGCCCCTGGGATGCTCCGAACCCACCCATGTCACCCACTCCAACTCACCAATCCCTGGCCCACCAATCATCTGCTCCCTCCCGTGCAATCAACGAGCTTGACTATGCTGACACGAGCTCGTCTAGGCTCGTATAAGGAGCCATGTCTAGCCGCGCTGCGCCAAGCACGCCGGCGGCCGCATCCCTGCTACCCTCTAATAGGGCCTGCACTGGCCATTTACAAATACCTGGTGTGGGCACACACTCTACTAAAGGGCTAGTGGGGATGCGGAAGCTGCTTGCGCATGCATCGTTGGACCAGGTGGGTTTCACGCTGTGTGAAGAAGCTGTGGGGCATCCCAATTCTGGATGCCCAGGGGGAGAAGGAATAGGGCATCCCGATTCTGGATGTCCAAAAGGGAGGGAATGAGGGCCAATGGATGCTGGTTTTGGTCCACTTTAAGTATATCTTCTAATAGTTACACTGCCACCCCTTCCAACTTGTGGCTAGTGGCTCTGCTCGGCACAGGTAGGGAAGGATCCCTGTGTTCATTTTAGAAGATATCTAAAAGGCAAAAACTAGGCAAACCACTGTCTATCATAAACCAACCACTGGTCCTAAGAATGGACCAGACCCTGGAAAAAGTTGTAAAAATTAATCAATAAATATGATCAAAATGATATGATAAATATGAAATATAACAAAGACAGAACATATGGTATTAAAACTAACCACCAGGGGGCGTGGCCTGGCGCACGGATGGAGCAGACGTGAAACCGTGAGCTCCTGACCCTGCTGAGAGCAATATTTGTAAAAAAGCATACCTACCTGTGGAGAGACTTGCCCAAAGTGATCCCCATGAAGGGCAGAAAACGGAGGGAGAAGCGGAGACCGGCGATCGCGGGCCCCGGGGTCCGAAGCATGGAGCGGGAGGGCGAGAAGCGGCGCATGGGTGCAGACATGGCGTCTGCAGCCCCTCCCTCGTCGGAATCAAGCGGATCGGAGGAGGCAGAGGGAGCCGCCGGGCATGTCGGGCGCAGCGGCGAGACACCGGGCCCATCAGACAGAGAAGCTGTCACTGACAGCCCCGGCGCGTGGTCACAGATGACAGGAGCGGAGCCGGAGAGGGGAGAGCCCCTGGTGACATCACGAGCAGCCGCACACTGCTCGCAGACAGCGGACCGGCTCCCACACAGCCAGCGGAACGGAGGTGAGAGGGACGGCCGTGGGGGAGAGCGGATGGAGGCAGAGACGACAGGCAGCAGTACCAGGGACCTAGCAGGGGGGGAGAGGGGCCCAGGTGACTCACCTAAAATGGCGCCGATGAGCGCCCGCCACCTGCCTACGCGGGAAGAACAAGCCCCTGAATACAGAGAGTGGAGGGGGGCGGGAGAACAGGCCCAGAATCCAATGCTGGCAGAACGCCTGGGACAGGACCAGCGCAGCCCCACTGACCCAGGTCCCCTGCAACAAGAGAGCCCTGGACCCTCTAATATATCACCCACCGAGGGCGGAAGGCGACCACAAAGAAGCGCGGCCCCAGACCATCAATGGCCTTCTAAAATAACTCACAAAACGGCCAGAGAAGCCCCAGCGAGTGGGGGAAGGCTGGAGAGCTATGGCTTCACGGCCTCAGAACGCCCGCAGCGGACGGTAGCACGGAGCACAGGGCAGGTCGGCCCTCCGCCGCCCCTCCCCCTCACACAGCGAGAACAACACGCAAGAAGTACCCCCAGGACTGATCACGGTCCCCGAGGCGATTCGCGAGGTGCCTCTGCGGCGTCCCCTGCGGGGGGTCATGGAGTTGGGGAGGACCCGGCCTTTGGCGCCGTCCCGTGTGAGGGGTTATCCCCACCCAGCTCGTCAACAGGAGTGCCCACCATCTCACAGGAGCCAATGTCGCCCCCAGCAGTAGACACCCCACCGGACATAGAGCTTCCATCCCCGATTGCATACCCAGCCTCACCGGTGCCGACATCAGATGCCGGGGGGCAGGCGGCAGCTCTGGGTGACAGCAATATCCACCGAGAGACGCTCTCCTTCCTCAAATCCATTCCCACCAAAGCGGACTTTGAAGCGCTGATTAGAAGATATGAGGCGGCATTTAAAAAAGATATAGTGGAGGTCAGAGGCCAGATTCAGTCGCTGGACGCCAAAGTCTCCTCCAATCACACAGCCACAGAATCTGCGCTGGCCGACTTGGCAGCGAAGATCGAGAGTCAAAATGCGCAAATACTACAGCTGCAACTCCAGCACGACGACCTGGAAAACAGGCATAGACGCAATAACCTCCGAGTCCGGGGCATCCCCGAAGCGTCAGCGGGAGAAGACATCAAGCAAATAATCACGGTGATTTTCAACCGACTCCTTGAAAGAGAAACCAATACCCCGATTGAGATAGATAGGGCGCACAGGGCGCTGGGCCCGCCAAGCAGCGATCCGTCCCGGCCGAGAGACATTATTTGCCGCATTCATCACTACACAACCAAGGAGGAGATCTCCCGGAGAGCCTGGAGACATGGCCCGCTTGAATTCGACGGGGCAAACGTTACCATTTTCCCTGACCTCTCTAGGCGCACCCTTCAAATGCGCAGACTCCTGCGACCGGTTCTTGAGGTGATCCGTAACGCCGGGGCGACATACAGATGGGGGTACCCCCTCCACGTGATTGTGAACAGAGGGGGAGAATCCTTCACCCTCCGAGCTTACCAGGACTTGGAGGGACTGTTCGCATTCCTCAATGTGGACCCAACCCCAGTGCCCAATTGGCTGGCGCCTACTGCTACCTTTCCACCCCAGAGACCCAGGAGGGCCGCGCCGAGGAGCCGCAGAGCCAGTAGACCAAGAAGGCCAAGAGAGAGATTGTTGAGACCAACTGATAATGAACAGTAGATTCGGTCGGTTGCCCGATGGCTGCGCCAACCGGGTGACTGGAGTCTCCCATCTGTCTTTCTCCCAAATGCTATTGTTTGAAATGGGTATTTAGCCGTAGAAGTTGCTTTTTTGCTGTTTTGTGTCACTAGCTACTCTCGGTGGGGTAGGCTGACTCCAGTGTTCGTAGCCGGACACAGTCTCCCACTTAGGCCAGCCTCTGACCTCTCCCGTTTGGGGAAAGGCCATAGGCTTAGCGAGACCGCTAGTTAGTTGCCCCTCCCTAGAGGGTTTGACCGGAATATCCGGTTTATAGTGTTTTTGTTCTTGTTTTTTCTCTCCCTCCCCAGGCCTTTCCTCTTTCCTTTTCCTTCTCCCCCCCCCCCCCCCCTGCTGCTTTCCCGTCTTGGACTTCATCCCCTGTCCCTCCCGACCCCCGCCCCCCTCCTCAGCCTAAAGTAAGCTGCAATGGGGGAGCCCAACCTGGTTTCCTTCAACGTGAAGGGACTGAACACGCCGGAAAAAAGGAGGGAAGTACTGAGAAACCTCAAAGCCCTAAAGGCCAATGTGGCCTTTCTCCAGGAAACGCACTTCAAGGCAGCAAACCCGCCGACTATGAGAGATAGAGAGTTCCCGCTTTCGTACCATGGTTACTCTCCGGACTCCCGATCACGTGGGGTAAGCCTGCTGATATCAAGGTCAGTGCCATGGGAGGAGGCGGGTGTGCTGGGTGGTGGGGAGGGGAGGTGGCTGATGGTTAAGGGAAGGATATGGTCAGAATCCTTCACCTTTGTGAACATCTATTGCCCGAACACAGGCCAAGTGGACTTCCTTGAGGAAGTCCTAACTAAAATGACAGAGTTTGCAGAGGGTCGGGTGGTAATTGGGGGGGATCTCAACCTCACGCTGGACCCGTTGATTGACACCTCTAGGGGCCACACATACCTCTCCTACACCAAACTTAGGAAACTTAAAAGACTCCTACATATGCATCAGCTTGTAGACCCCTGGCGGATTTTACACCCCGACGGCAGGGACTACTCGTACTATTCTGCCCCACATAACATGTACTCCAGGCTAGACTTGTTTCTTGTCCAACATCACACACTGCAGAGAGTTAAAAAGGCAGACATTGGCAGCATTGTCTTGTCAGACCACGCGCCAGTAAGTCTCACCTTATCCGCCCACACCCTGGCGCCCCGTTCTTGGACCTGGAGACTGAACAGCTCGCTCATCCAGGACACAGGCTTCAGGGAAACCCTACAACAGAACCTTCGGGAATACTTCAATAGGAACACCACACAAGGGTCTGACCCCGCGGTGGTTTGGGAGGCCCACAAATGTGTTGCTAGGGGCCTCCTGATCCAGCAAGGGGCCAGAGTTAAAAAAGAAAGAGGCAAAGCTGTCAGCGACCTACTGGGCGAGATCCAAAGACTGGAAACACTGCATAAGCAGTCCCTGGCCTCTGAACACTTAGCGGCCCTGACCTCCCTCAGGGAACAGTTACGCCGGTTAAGCAACGACTCCGCTAAACTCCAACTCATTAAGTGCAAGAAAACTTACTATGAGTCAGGAGACAAGTGCGGCCGCCTGCTGGCCATGGCCCTGAGGGGAGAAAGGGCCAAAACATATATCCCCAAAATACAAGACAGGTCGGGAATCATGAAACATAAGGCCGTGGAGATCGCCCAGGTCTTTAGGCAATACTTCGAGGACTTATATAACATCCCTGTTGACAGGACGAGTACAAGGGCGTTAGATATAGCGGAATACCTCCGACATTCCGGGCTCCCTAAACTGCCGACTGAGATTCTGAGTGAATTGGAAGAACCGATCTCCCATGAAGAATTAGCAAAAGCATTGAAGGACTCGGCTGCTGGGAAAGCACCGGGACCGGATGGGCTTCCCCTCATCTATTACAAAACTTTTGCGGGGATCCTGTCACCCAGAATGTTGGAGGTATTTAACTCAATGGGCTCTGGCAACACATTCCCGAGAGATAGTCTGTCGGCAAGAATCGCAGTGATTCCTAAGGAGGGCAAAGACCCCACCCTTGGCTCCAGCTACAGGCCGATATCTCTCCTAAATGCAGATATCAAGCTCTTTGCAAAAATACTCGCCTCACGTCTAGCAGCGCACCTCCACCATGTTATACACCTAGATCAGGTCGGTTTTATGCCCTACAGAGAAGCCCGCGACAACACTACAAAGACACTAAATCTCATCAGTCTAGCAACACAACGCAACCTTCCTACGTTACTCCTATCAACCGATGCTGAAAAGGCGTTCGATAGAGTGCAATGGGACTTCATGTTTGGAGTCCTACGGCACATTGGACTACGGGATAGCATGCTAGGCCGGATAGCTAGCCTGTACCATGGCCCTTCTGCAGTAGTGGGAGTCAATGGCATGACCTCGGAGCCTTTCAGCATTGGTAATGGGACGAGACAGGGGTGCCCCCTGTCACCCCTGATCTTTATCTTAACGCTGGAGCCTTTCCTTTGTAGTGTCAGGAACAACCAAAGCGTACAGGGCATTCACCTGCCCTCTGGACACTGTAAGATAGCGGCGTACGCGGACGACCTGCTCTTCTTCGTGACTAGCCCAGAGGTATCTCTTCCAAATATAATCAAAGAACTGGAGACGTATAAAAGCCTCTCCGGCTACAAAATAAACATGCAAAAGTCGGAGATTCTCAATATAAACCTCCCAGTGGCCAGAGAAACTACTCTTAGCCAGTCTTTCCCGTTTAAGTGGGCTCGAGACTACATTACATACCTGGGCGCGAAGATGGGCAGGTCTCCAAGTAGGCTTTTTGAACTTAACTTTCCCCCTCTCTTACGAGCCTTTACCAAAGACATAGACACCTGGACACACAAAAAACTCTCTTGGTTCGGGAGATGTAATTCATTAAAGATGAACCTGCTGCCACGTCTCCTATACCTACTACAAGCTCTCCCAATCGAGATCCCTGGCTCATTCCTCCGGAGGATTGGCGGGGTTTTCTCGAACTTTATTTGGCTGGGCAGAAACCCAAGAATTAGCAGAAGCCTACTGACTAGGGTTAGAGAGGAGGGGGGGCTTGGGGTACCAGATCCCGGTATGTACTACGCTGCCGCTCACCTTACAAGGGTGATCGACTGGAACAGGCACTCCGAGCACAAACAGTGGGTACAGATCGAGCAAAAGAGCTCTGCATTCCCGTTAAAGGGCCTCCCGTGGGTTGAAAAGCAGGCTGTAAGACGAGAGCTGGCGCACCTAACCATAGGGGCTACACTTAAGGTGTGCCACAAGTTTTTCCAGCGCAATGAACTGTCTCCCCCTCTTTCCCCGCTATTCCCAGTACTTGGAAACCCAGAATTCACACCCGGGTTGGGGGGAAGGGTTGCAGATCAGTGGATTAAAAAGGGTGTCTGCCGAGCCAAACACTTCTGCCACATAAACAATAGCACGACACTAGAGCAAGTGGCGGAGGCGCATGAACTCCCGAGGTGGGACCCGTGGCAGTGGAGGCAGATTAACCACTTTCTGCAGTCCCTTAGACCTCAACTACACCAGCTTAGAGAACCCACCAGCTTCGAGCGGATGTGTGAGGATGAAGGCCCAGCTAGGCACACCCTTTCCCTCATTTACAAACTATTAATAAGCACGCAGAACCTGGGTGACCTCCCCTGCTTTGCCAGATGGGAGGAAGACCTGGGAGTTGTCTTTACGTCAAAACAGCGTAAGAAAATCATGGAGCTGGCCCACAAGACTTCGACATGTACGAAATATAGTGAGTGCAACTATAAAGTACTGATGCGCTGGTACAGAGTACCGACGCAGCTCAATAAATGGTTCCCATCTATCCCCCCGACATGCTGGAGGTGCAACTCCGAGAACGGCGACCTCCTGCATACCTTCTGGTCGTGCCCGGCCTTGCAGTCCTTCTGGAAGGGAGTGAGGGAGGTAACACAGCGTATGACTGACAGAGAGATCCCATGGGACCCCGCTTTCTTCCTCCTCCACCACTCAGCCACTCCTGTCAAGAACTACCGGAGATCAGTGGTGTGTCAGTTGGTTAATGCCGCAAAGGCGTGTGTCCCTTCGCGTTGGAAGAGCCAGTCACCCCCGACCATCACACAGTGGCTCAATAGGGTAGCTGACATTGAGAGATTCGAGGGGATGATAGCAGCACGGCGCGAATCAGAGGAGACACATAGGACTAAATGGGCCTATTGGGTCGAATTTACAATGTCGCAGGCTTACAGGGACCTTCGAGGGGCAGAGCTGTAGGAAGCCCGATTGCATACCACAAGCACCACCTAGCCTTCTTACCTGCTCCTCCTCTGGTTTCTTCCCCTCCCCTTCTCCCCCTCACTGTCCCCCCCTACTGCGCCCCCCCCCCTCTTACTATCGTCTTTGACGCTCACAAACTGTTCTGTTTTTGTTTCATGTTCATGTTGGACTGATAATACTGCAGCTGCCTTATAGCAGCGGAGGCAGGCCTGTTTGAGATTGACCTCGGCCCGCGGGCCCATGTTCATCGTCCCTGTGCGAAAACCGCACTGAAGTTTTATAGTTTTGTCCGAAACTGTTGGCCCGGCCGCCACCTGATTACTGTGGAGCCGCAATCTGTTGCGGAGCCTAAACGACTCATGAGCCGCCTCCGCCATTAGCCTTTCATGTGTTTTTTGCCAGAATGCAGCCTGCTGGTAGCTGCCTGTATCATTTCATATCATATCATTCGGTGTTTTTTTTTTTTTTTCTCTTTTATTCTGTATCCCAAGTGCCATGTAAATGTTTCTATTTGTGCATTGAAAATTTAAAATAAAAATAAAGAATATATAAAAAAAAAAACTAACCACCAGGCGGCGCTGTGTGGCTAAAATGATGTTATCACGCAGGATTCTTCTCTTAATTAGATACAAAAGCAATAATTAACCCCCATGGGCTTTATTTGCTGGGATATGTTTTTCATCACATTTCAAAGTGTAGTTGATTTTTCAAAAGGAAAATAAGGCATGCAGTGTCTCATGAGATGGCCTGAGGAACAAATCGCCTGTGGCTTAAGGTAATTTTCTGCTCAGTTTTTCCTGAACAATGATTAAAATGACAAACTACTACATGCATATCACCCAAGTAGAGATGGGCGAACGCGAACCACAAAGTTCAGCCAGAAGTCCGTGTTGGAGTTCCATGTCCAGCCCAAACATGGAAAAGCTGGTTAATGTTAAGGGTTCAGCAACAGGGAGCTGCTGTAACTCCCCTCAGTCCACATGCTCTTCTTCAGCGGTGCTGGTGGAGCGGCAGTGGCTATGCTAAGCTATGCTGTTGGCAGCAATAACTCTTTAACCCTTTAAACACCAAGCCTGTAAATTTCACATGGCTGCCTCCCCAACCATTAATCGCCAAGCACTCACCGGCCTGACCTGCCCCCTGCTGGCAGCCAATAAAAAGAAATAATAAAAATGCTCACCTGACCCCTCAGTTAATACGGCCGGGTCTTCACTTCTCCTCCTGCTCCCGGGGAGCATCCGGTTTCCCCCCAGGGCTCTTCCAGCTTCAGGAGAGGGTCTGAAAGAATCCCCCCTGCTTCCGCCGCCACTGACATTTATAGAAAGAAAAAAATTACATCTACTTACCTGCACATGCGATCCATCCTGTCAGGTCTCTGCTTCACCCAAGGGGCCTCCGATCCCCCGGGGCTGCATTGCCACCACTAGCCTCAGATTTTTGGGGGGCTGGTGGATGATGTCATACTATGACATTATCCTGCTCCTAGCCCAACAATTCTCAGATGCCGGTGACGGGGACGAGAGGGGCAGGAGTTTGGGGGGAGTCTCTTGGGCAGGAACGGTGGGCTACCGATACATACGTGGTACCACTGTAATGAGGGGAAATGGGACTTTTACATGTAATATGGTTTTCTTGAATAACATAAATGTTAGATTTCAAATAAAAGAGTCAAATATTGAAAAAACATTTTTTTACATTATTCAATCAAAAATATAAGAAAAACATTGGAAAAATTACAAGCAAGACATTTCATGTTAAAGCCCAAACTTAGCAGAAAAAATATATATATAGTTTTCCTGGAAATTCCTGCAAAAATCACAGTTAAACATAGTGCAAAATGGAGAAAAATTGCCTGTTAACAGAGGGTGACAAAGTCTGTTGCCCACACGCCGCTAACATGATTGGGCGACAAGCGAGTGTTGTCAATGATTCATTAGGATTCTGAAGGAACTTGGATTGGGGCCTGTAGAGTCAGTACACACTCAGTTCAATAGTTTCTTTCTGAAACTTTATTCCACACAACAACTCTCTGTTCAGAAACATCAGTTTAAACAAAGGCAGTTTCCTTATCCACAGTGTCACTAGGGGCTGGGACTATTCAACTTTCAGTACCTTTCTGACGGTCTTCAGGGTACTGCTCCCGGATCCTCCTAAGCCCAAATGGACTCTCTCACAGAGTCACGCTGTCCTGTTCTACTGGCTTGGCAGGATCTTCTGCTCTCGATTCTATATTCTGTCTCTCTGGTTGCTTCACTAAGCCTTGTAACTCTGGTGCACTCACTACACAGTCTTCCCTCTTACAACTGCTACTCGACTCCTACTGTCTATACCAGGAAGTAGCAGAGATATTTGTCATCTCTGTTTTCCCAGATTGCATTGGGCCTCGTACTTTGATGTCCCACAGCAGCTTCTGACTATTAATTGTGTATTTGCTGTACCTTATTATATACAGCTTTACTGTTTACTGTACAGAGACATTGGTAATGTTTTATTGTATTTACACCCCTGTTTTCAGCCGGGTCCCACAAACCAAAAATTCTTTGAGGGATTACTTTCAGAAAACTGAGCCCATGTCAAGTATTTCAAATGTAAAGGGTTGTTTTTCTAGAAAAACTGCAAGGTGGGCATTGCAGTTGTATTTTGTCTGAAAATATCCTAAAGAGCTGTTTCAGTTTGGAGTCTGGAGTCTCCTGGGCAGGAAAGGGCCAGTGCATATGTGATACTGTTGTAACCCAGAGAAATGGGGCTCGAACATGTAATATGATTTTATTTAAAAAACATAAATTTTTTATTACAAAAAACACTGCAAATTGTAAACATAGATATTTATTTTATTTTTTTTTGTAAATATTTCACTCAGAAATATTGAGGATACACTAAGAAAAACAGACAAAAAAACAAACAAGACATTTAATTTTTCAGACTACTGAAGAAAACTGTAAACCTGGGAAATCCCTGGAAATCCCATCAAAAACCACAGTTGAACATGTATAACGCAAAATAGTGAAAAATGGTCTGGCAACAGAGGGTGGCAAAATCTCTCGGTAGGCTGGCAGTTAAAGGGTTAAAGTCATTCTGCAGGCAATAAAAAAAAAAACTATTCTCACCTTTAATTTACCCACAAGCAATTGCTGTAAGTCCGGCACTGAAACACGCGCCTCTGACAAATGGTGTGGGGCGGGTCTTCAGGCATTGATGGCGAAAGCTACATGGGCAGCAGGTGCAGGATTGGGATTGGGCTATCTGGTAAGTGTCTGAGCGCCGGGCTATCTGGTAAGTGTCTGAGCGCCGGGCTATCAGTGATTGCCTGTGGGGGATTAAAGGTGAGTTCAGCCTTTTTTACTGCCTGCAGAATGATTTTAACTGTAGTGTCCAATGCCAGGAAGCAGTTGACAAAGCAAACAAGACAGTTCTGGGTACAGTTCTGGGCCCCAGTGCAAAAGGAACAACATATCTGAACTTGAGCTTGTTCAAAGACGTACAACTAAATTAATGAATATAATGCAGGGACTAGAGAACCATGAAAGATTGTAAAATTAGGTATATTTCATTTGGAAAAGAGATGCCCAAGGCTTGATCTAATTGCTATGTTTAACTATATCCAGATTCGAAAAAAAATCTGTCCCTTAACTCATTTATACCCAGGACCGGTACTATAGCACGGGGGCATCCACTAAGAGAGGAAAGATGCTTCTTCTTTACTTGCCAGAGGCGGTAGTCACAAAGAATACACTAAAAAAATGTAATAGTGGCCAGGATGCCTTCCTTGCATGTAATAACATTACCAGCTATGGCTGCTAGACCACTGGAAGGAGATTTTCTTTTAAATACAGACTGAACTGGATGGACTAAAGTATTGTTTTATCCTTATATACTATGTTATAATTAGAAAGAGGACTAGCAAAAATAAATGTCAGAGAGGTAGAACACATACACTGCAATAATACAATCTGTCTACAAAGTTTCCTTTATTATGGGCCCTGGTATATTGAGAGCATCGGGAGTAGAATCAAGAATCATGGTCCCAGGTGGCCCTGTATGGTAGAAGATCTAATTCCGATCTGTAACTCTAGCCAGATACCCCCAAATGCATTTTCTTAGGCTGGTGCTACTATTGGTCTCACCCTTTGCCATCTGTTTGTATTACTGTGTGTCATCTTTCTAAAAATCAATACTGCATTACAAATCAAATGATGTATACACAACACCATAAACCAAACATAAAAATTGCATTTTACACAGCAAATTTGCAGAAATGTCAAAGCTGATAAGACCAGAATCTTAGAGAATTGTGTCAGAGGAATGACATTTGTACAGAAAAGTATGAATATCTGTAAAAGACTCAATTAAATTCAATGAGACTGCAAATGGTAAAAGTAAATGTGAAACGGCAAGAGATCTCACAGGTCTCTGACTTTTCGTAATATGCCTATATCTATCAAACGGAGAGGCAGCTTGAGGTGTTTTTGATGTAGAAGTTTGTGAAAGAGGATTTTCTGCAAAAAACTCTTTAACCTAGAATTATAAGTACCATTTAAATACATTAAAGTCTGCCATTCAAAATAATAGCCACGCTCTCAGTGATGCCTCGAATAGATCATTGCTACCTAGACGAGTTACTGGGGGGTCTCTGCATATTATTACTTAAACTGGCTTAGCTACATGCAGCATGGAAGGCACAACCACATCAGGGCTCTTGTAGTCAGCGAGCCTACGGACCATAGGGGTAGTAACAGGCAGGTGCAGAGAGTCGGTTCTTCTGGGCCCCGTGGTGTCATTTGTGGCACTTGTGGGCTGTGGGTGCAGCCAAACTCCAAAACAGCCAGCAGAAGTACACACAGTCCCAGACTAGTTTCTTGGTAATTCCGTCTCCGTATCAAAGGGTCAACTCCAACAACTCCAAAGGGTCAACTGCAACACTCTATACTTCCATCAGCAAAGCAATGCCAACAGCAGTGGCATTCACAGAAGCCTCACCACAGCCAAGCCTGACTCAAAGGGTTAACAATAAAACCAAAATCTTGATGACACCTGGGCCATAAGCTTCCTCCCCAGGTTCACTGGAGCTACATCCTGGTCTAGATTAGACCAGGGAGGGAAATGCGTTCTGCTGACAGTGTCCAACTTTATTATTAATAATAATAATAATAATAATAATATTTGTAAATGTAACTTTAGCAAAACTCTAAACATATTGGGGTGCCTAAGCACAGAGCCAATAGTGTTTAGTGATAAATCAAGCATAGGACAAGACAGTCCAATGCTCACAAGAGCTGGAGCATGCTCTGTAAACGACTGGTTATCCAGAGATATGTGACCTGCTCATCTAAAGCTGCAGATTAGATTTGGGACTAGGTAGGTATACATTTAAATTATAGTTTAGAAAAATACTTTAATATAGCTACTGCTCTGTTAGGTTCAAATGCACTGTTGCCAACTTTGCTAAAAAAAACTCTGGATTTGAGTACAATGCAAATCCTGCATTAAGTCTATGGGGGACAATTTGCAATATATTTTTAGTTTCTGGAAAGTGGCCAGTTTTCTAAAAAGTGGCCAAATGCCCCCAGATTGCAGAGTAAGATAGCCAAACATCAGAGAAATGTGCTAATTATTATTGTCTATTATAGTCTAGTATAACAAGCTGACCTCTAGCTTTATATACATATGTGATATAGAAACAAGTGAAAGATTCTTTGTTCACTGTAACAATTTTGCTATCTTCTGTTACTGTAAATATACATTAGTACATTAGGCCAAATAATTCATTATGAATAACTCATACTTAAAACTTTAAGAAAGAATAAATGGTCACATTTTACTCCAATTTTGCAAAAATTAAATGCTTGCCAAAACAAATCAAACTGGCAACATTTGGGTCAACTTCAACCTTAACACAAATCTGACCTGTAACACTAGCTATTACTTTGTACATTATATTAGTGTATTATCTGTAAATAGTTTTAAACTATAAAGCAAAAGTGGTAATTTATTGTAATTTATGCTAACTTCATTTTAAGCTGCCAAGAGAACAGTTTTGATGAGTGTAGATTGCAAGACCTTAAATTATGATAAAGATGGTGCAGACACCCACTTTGTGGTAAAACAACATCTTTCCTGAGCATATGGTATCGCTGATACCATTTGTATGGTTCACAAAGCAAGACGACAAAGTGTATGGAGTTAAGTTACTGGTCTGCAGTCCTCACTATCTGTCAAATACTACATTGAATCTTTTTTAGCGTAGATTTTCTTTTCTTTAACACTCTGTTATTGTGAAACAGCGGGAATGTACCTTTTCTCCAGCTCTCATTAAAACTGAGCACTTCACTCCAGAACAAACCTTCCTCCTGTTCCTTACTGGATGGACATGTTGGAAACATTAATGTTTTCTATTAGTGTGGATGAAATGTCAGCAGGTATGACTATTGGCTTGTTCTTCTTTATTATCCTTTTGCTTCAGCAGTCACTAAGTCATAGCTGACAACATTTTAAATATAAATTACAAGTCCAATTTGCCATTCCTGCAATGTGTGCATTCCCTATCATTGTGGCTCATTTACAGGAAATTTATAGAGAATACTACAAGGCAAGTATAACTAAGAAGACTTTAAAATATCTATAAGTTTTATATATGAAAGAAAGAGAATTTGTCCTCACTGTAAATTCTTTTTCTTCTATTCATAGGGAAGACACGGTCTCTGTAATGCTGGGTTATGTTCGTGCTCAGGACAACCAGACATAACGCAGCTCTGAAGAATCAGAACAGGCCTGTGTCTTCCAGAACAAAAATAAAGAAAGAAGAATTCAGTACTCACTGTTAATTCTTTTTCTTCTAATCGTATAGAAGACACAGCCTCTTCCAATTCTGTAATGCTGGGATATGTTCATCCCCAGCACAACCAGACATAACCCAGCACTAAAGAATCAGAAGAGGCCTGAGTCTTCCATACAATGCAGGCGTCCTCGTGGTCTTTTGTGCTGGGTTATTTCTGGTTGTCTACAAGATGAGAAAGTGTATGTTGGACAGATTCCCAGTTACCCGGTAGTCTGCCCCGTTTTTTTGAGAGACCCTCCCTATAATTACTTATTAGTGACAAAAGGGGGTATGAGCTCCACTGGTCCTTCTAGCATGGTATATAAAAAAGGTTCCGGGATTAGGCCCCTCCCGGCTAAGAATTCTGAACCCAGCAAGTCCACCACACCTTCTATTATTCATTAAAACATTATTTTATTTATAGAGAATTATATCATAAAATTGCCTGTTTAGTCAATGAAAGATACATAGGCTCTTGTACATTACACATATTTTGTGCAGATAACAAACAGTTTTACATACAACAGTTGTGATTTCCTTAAAAATTGTATTCTATTTGGAAAATCATTCTCCTAGGATTAACTCTTACTGGTGCATGGGCAAACGTTTCACCAGGGTTGGCTTCCTCAGAGCAAATTCCTTAGAAATGACCTTGGGAGAGGTGGAGTGTAACCCCTATTAGTGTTTTGTGATGTTAGTTTTAGCGCCCTTTATACTGTGATTCTATGGTACTGGCCCTTGCAATGATTTAATTCATAGGTACTTCATGCTCCTTTTGGGGTTCAGATTCATTGAAACAATATGATTGTTTCTTCCAAATTGTATGTGGACTCCTTTAAGGCTGAGGTGCCTTTGCTACCATCGTTATAAAGATTCCCTTTTCGCAGCTATGGTAATGCGCAGTGATGTGTCTGACTAGGTTCCCAGCCTGTCGTCGTCCTGTGTATCCGGCCACTCCTGCTCCCTTCCTTCAGGAGCAGGAGTGGCCAGATACACAGCCGGGAGGGGCTTAATCCCGGAACTTTTTCCTGTACCATGTCTACAAGATGGACATAACCAACAGCATGTCATATAGAAGAAGAAAAAAAATGACTGAAAATTAATTGGATTATACTTGTATTTGTGACATTGAAAATAATGGGAACAAATTGTGAACATCATTGTCAAAGTGGATATTAAACCTTTTCTTTGGGTAGGAGGGCAACTAATGGACAGGCAATGTTAACCTTTTTGCCAATGTTATCTAAAACGTCTGTTACAATTTGGGGGTGGGGAGCTGGGCTGCATCCTTTGCTTTCACATAAAATTGCTGGTTTATATATATTCTAAGGAGTAGGCAACAAACGATACATGGGAGAACAGGAAGAAGAGTATTGGTATTTTGTAATAAAGTTTGCATTTTATAGAGGAAAATAAACTTTACTGAGTATAGGAAATGTCAGGTCCTGGCAGAGCAAAAGTCTTTCAGAAGAATTAACATGAAAGGACAGTGAAAACAATATTTTTATACTTGGGACTCAAAGGTGGACTGACCAAAGGGGGCACAGGGAGATTTCCCAGTTGGTCACACTGCTTTGGGGCTGGCTGGGCATTTACCTAAGCTTTCACCCCACCTTAACCATAGCCTATCCTGGAATTTAACCATTTCCTTCCTTCCATCATCCATCTGCTATTCTTGTCAGATTATCTGCCCCTACAATACCAAAGTTTCAGTGAAACTTTTTAAGATTGGCCATATCAACCCCTGCTCATGATTGATGATGGGCTTCTGATCTTGGCTAAAGCTAGATTTTACATGGTTCTTGCTGATTTGGGTCTAGCTAGCCCCATGCTGAATGGCAGCAAGATCTAGGTCAAATCGTGTGGCATGTACCCTTGTACTATAGATGCTGGAACTATTCGCCAAAGGGTTTCCGAACCTTATTGACCCCGCTCTGGCCCATCACTACTCATAGCCTTCACCTGCAATGTTATATCCTCAGCTGAAGATATTACTCACTGACTACCTTGGAAGCACATTGGGGGTTGGGGCTCACCAGCTCATGGGCATTTGATGGGTTGGTATATTTTTATATTATACACATAATAAATGTACAGAGGCAATACATGTTTCCAGGGCTGGATTATGAGGAGGGCACAAAGGGCACACCCCAGGGCCTCTAACACTTGCACTGCAAAGTGGACCTCCACCAACCTTTGGGTTATGGTCTAGTCCAGGAGGCTTTTCAGTTTTTGGTCTGATGGGCCGCGGGGGCTGTCATCACAGCTATCAGTGGCAGTTGGGGCGTTTTTTTTGTCTTTGCAAATCTGCAGCCAAAGCCACCACAGGGTGGTGATTGACAGAGTCAATCGGAGGCCACTCTCTACACATAAGCCACCATGCACAGCCGCTGACAGCTCAATGCAGGGGAACTGTTTTCTGCTGGATGAATACATGCCCCCCCCCCACCCAGAATGGCAAAGCAGGAGTTCCTGAGCATCACGCACCCGCAAGGGACTCGATTGGACATTACAGTAAGTGGGTGGGTGCCAGAAAACCACCAGTCAGTTACTTGGCTGGACTATTATTTTAACGGGGGAAAATGCTGTATCTGGGGCCTCCAGCAGATGTTGTGCCCAGGGGCCTCCACCACACTTAATCTTGACCTGCATGTATCTGTTATCACTGTGGTTGATCCCTCTGTTTATTAACTTATGACATTATTAAAAATAAAATGTAATTTCATTTATTCGGTGTGGCCACATTGAGAGTAATTTATTCAAATCTGGAAGTAGGGAGATGCTGGTGTTGTGGCTGGTGGTTCCCATGAGCTTGAAACTCATGCTCCTTTAGCTGGTTCCTCTGTCTTAATGTTGCCCCTAAAAAAAACCCACTGTTGTTTCCAGAGGGGGCTTGCTAGTTTAGCCACCAGCTTGGTGCTGGTCCTCATTGCTAGAGGAGACTTATGATGAGCCATCTGCCGAAAATGAGAAACCTGGCAACACTTTCAGTGTCTAAACCTTTGCCAAAAGGGTCCCTCGAGTACCATCTCCCTCCCATTTTGGATGGCTGTGAAAAGGCATACCAGTCTATTTCCTGCCATTATAGGTCTATACAGCACTTAACCCTAAGCCTGTCATGTTTACAGGAAAGAACCTTTACCTACGACTAAATAGTTTATTATTTCTGAAATTGTAAATGTTGCCACATCAAAATCAAAACGCTGTTACATAAGATGAAGAAGCAAGCTTCCAAAGTGACTGTCATGAAATGGGAATGAAGACCTTTGGGTAACTGTCAATATTATAAATCAGACACCAAAGCAAGCACAACTTAAGGCTAATCATATTCTCCCCAGACATACACTTATAGCACATACCTGTGCTTGTCTTCTCTTTTTGTGTTTGAGAGAGCACCCTGCCTTATAAATACTGTATGGCTAAAGCACAACTCCCACTGGCAAAGTGGCAAGTTCACATTAACGAAACTCTAGATTATACACTAAACTGACCAGGCATCCCTCTTTCAGTCAGTCCCAGTTGGCTGCATTTTGTCTAACTGTCCCCCCAAATACTCTGGGAACAATTAAATGGAAGAATGTTTCAATGAATCCAGGATGACTAGTCAATTTACAACTGGAGACCTGCTGTAGCTCATTGGCTGAACAGAGGTAGTGAAATGTATGGACTGGCTGAGCATTAGGTCATCAACATCCTTTACGGACTGGAGATATCCGGGTTATGTTTTAAGGGTATGTCATGGGTGGGTCTACACCTGCCTACACAAAGAGAAATAGCATAAAATGCTGAGGATATTTGTTCCTCAAAAGCCTGTGGATAAGCTACACCCCCAAACCCCACCTACATCACACCAATTACCCTGTAAAGGGGTCAGTTTAAAGTGGACCAACACCCAGGATTTTGACTATCCTGGGTTTTGGTCCACTTCGGCGGGGCACCCCGATCGGGGGTGTGAAACCCCCCAGAAAGCCCCAAAATCTTACCTGTCCCCGCTGCCACGTGACTGGACGGTCCAATCCCCGCCAACGTCCAGGCGGGGATCAGGAACGTCCAAGCGGCTGCCGCCGCCGCCTCCCTCGCGTCACTTTCGGCGCACGCGCGCCCCCGCCGGCCATTCGCAGACGGCCGACGCGCGCACGTCTACAGGGGCGCGAGGGAGGCGGCGGCGGCGGCAGCCGCTTGGACGTTCCTGATCCCCGCCTGGATTTGGGGTTACAGGTAAGCGATTTGGGGTGTCTGGGGGGGTTTTACCCCGCGGGACATCCCGATCTCGGATGTCCCGCGGGGTGGGAGGTGATCGGCCCGGGAATCTTCGGGATTTCCGGGCCGATCACCTCTCGGTGTTGGTCCACTTTAACTTGAGTCCCTCATAAAAATGGTCAATTTATTAAAGACTCTTTTTGTGTAAGCCGCATTACTTAAAAACAAGGCACAACTAAGAGGCTGATTCACTACTAGCGACACGTATTGCCAGATGAGCGTCTGTATAGCGACGCTTAGAGCGACCGCTAGTAGGCGCTGTAAGCGGGTATCGTGCGCTGTAACCTAGCATTGCGGTCGCTGTAGTAACCTGGCCGGTATTGATGAATGTGTACAGTACAGCGCTGCAGTGAGCGAGAGGTCGCGCCCGCTCAGTGCGCCCAGCACTTGCTGCTCCACACCATATTTAACAAAAAAACTCTACACACACAGCAGCGGTGCTCTAAAGCTGGGCTCTGTAGAATAGAGCACCAGACGCTGTGTGATCAAAGTCTGTTTTTGAACACATATACACCAGTAACAAAGCAAAAACACATGGAATGACATTGTTTTAATGTTGACTGGCGCTACATGGTGCTGTTAGAGGCGCTCACCAGATTCACTTTCTTAAATGAGGTTTTGTGTACAGCGCCCAGCGTTCACCAGACGCTGCCTGCCGCTACGAGGCACTACCTGGCACTATCCCTTCTTGAATAACCCCCTTAGTCTGATTGGGGCCCTTCATGCAGCCTTTGTGCAGCCTGCCTGCTATAGCTCCTTGTATACAGAGGAGCTACCTTTTCGCTGTTCTACATGCAAATAAACCATTGAACATAAAGAATTCTCTCCTGGTATGGTAGGCTTTATATAACGGGAAGGATTTAAATGAAAGCATGTATAACTAGTGTACATTATTATTATTCGCTTAGCTTGATTTGTTTTTTTAACGTTAGAACACGAAACTGTGCTTGTCTAGTTAATCATTGATATCTCTATTATTCAATTAAAAAGGGGGCTTATGAAAATAATTTTCATAAATATATCTCCTTGAAAACACTTTTGCCTAGATATTTGCATATTAATTGACTTATTTGGAGATAAAATTCATATATTCATGGAAGTGGTAACCTTTTGTAGACCCAGTCATTTATAAACACATGCAGCATAATTTGTCCTATAATATACAGAAAAGATGTGTTTAGAGTTGCTATATACAATGTAAATTTCCATATTTCAGAACAGAGGGTTGATATAGCACTGTTTGATGAAGTTATTGTTTGAATGCGCCATTTGTGCTGCATTTGTGCTTGCATTTGTAATAGAAAAAAACATTGGTATTATCGTAATCAGTTGCAGGTGTCTAGTACAAATATGTGCCTCTATTGTTTGGGACTCCCATGTGTTTTCTGTGAATTGAATTTCCTGTTTGATCAGAACACAAAATGACTGAGGCTAAATCTCCCCAATGGGGACTGCAAAGGCAAACTAAATTGCTTCTCCTCTCACTCTTTTTTACTATATCCAGACTTTTAGCTGAAGTTGGATTTTACTGTAGGCAGGGCCGGCCTTTGTATGGAAGGCGCCCCACCAATACATTTCTGTGCTCCCTCACTACAGGCCTACTGCCCCACATGGTTACCAAAAGCCACGGAGGTTTGCCGGAAGCCCCATGCGCATAACATCGAGCCAGGCTGAGGTACCCACTCAAAAAAGCATTCCCTAACCATTGGCTGCCTGGATTAAAATCTGTAAAAGAACAGAAATAAACATGGCACCCCTTCCTTCTGACCCAACCAAACGTGCATCCCCGGCAGCTTCAAAAAAGAACCTGTAAAATGAACAAATAGTGAACCAGAAAATGAGCCTCTGACCATGGTGCCCTGTGCAATGCCCCTCGCACACCCCAAAGGCGGCCTCACTGACTGGGTTTTTAATAGTCATGATTTTTAATACTAAGCTGAGCGTCAATGGTATAAATTCACACTAACAGGAAGAAGGTTGAAAATTACAATCACTATATATCTATAGCAAATTTAGGGCCTCCAGCCTTTTCAACTTTTAACTAAAGACTAGTAAAGTTCCATTGCTTGATATGGAGGCACTGGATACAACTTCTCTTTGGTCTGTATAAGGGTGTTTGCAGTAACCCTGGCCTGGCAGCTTTCCTTGGGTATAGTCAACCTTTCACTATTCAGGTGAGCATCTAGTTTATTTTCTACCTGCTATCAGCACTACCTCCACCAATGCAACACAATTCCACTTTGCAACTATTGCCCACAACCACCTGTACTTTGACCTACTAAAATACCCACATCTGAAAATTGCCTTACTGACAGTATATTTTTGTATTGCACCACCAGTATTTCCTTTACCCAGCTTTGCTGCAACTCATAAATGCAGCCTAAACAGTCTGGAATGAGGTGCCTGGAGAGACAGTCAGCTGGAGTCTGACATTAAACACTCTATGCCTAATTTAAGATGCATACGTCAAGTAGAACGCTTTATACAGATGAATATGCCTATTGCCTAAACCACAATGCAGAGCAGTGCTGTTGTACAAGCTACATAGGTTACCATAGAGCACGATGGCAGGAAAAGTAAAGTGTTTCTTAATGAAGAAAGGTTGAAATGAATGCAAAAAATAAATACACAATTATTTGTGTAACATGTCAAAAATGCAAACCCAGGGCTTAGATGTAGCCTCCTGCTATTCTTTTACAAATTGTCAAAAATCACTTTTTCATCCTGATTTTCACACCAATGCATTCATCTAGCCTCCAAAAAAATTGGTCCCAAAGACACTACAAGGTTTGCCATGTTTTTATCGCAACAGTGTACGACAACCAGAACCTATATGATCTACCGCCAAGCTCCACTAGGTGTTGGGTGTAGGTCCAAAACGTTGACCAAACTGAGTAGTGCACATTGGCACAGTAAAATCGAACATAAGGGGCCATAGGTCCACCAACAGGTGCTGACCAGTGGAAAGGTATTCTGAAAGTATTCTGAACCAATGCACGATGATTATTTAAGAACAGAACATATTGAATGCATGCCCACTGAAAGATTACAGCACCAAAAAAAGAAAGGGATGCAGCAAGGCCCCCACTAATGTCAGCAAGATGATGCCAAATGGCTCAGAATGAGGCACTTTATATATTGGGCTTTTGTTGTTTATATTTATTAGGACTAGATATTGCCTTTCTAGCCAGATTGATTTTCTTTCTAAAAAACTTTTTACTGTAAGTTATTCAAAAAGTGTCTGTGTATATGCTAATTTATATCATTGAAAGCTTTTTGACTATTGTAGTTTAGTCAACTGTGTAATTTTTATTACAACTACTACTTAACAGCATGTGTAATAGTTGAATGGAAAAATAAGCACTGTATTCACGCTATTTCAGAATAAGACAAGACAAAAAATAAGGCAAGATTTAAAAAAAAGAGAGAAAAACAGGAGTTTTTAAATGAATTAAATGCTCCTATGTTGGTTATTAACACCTCAAACTTTCACTCAGGGCAAACAAAAAGATCCAGTGACTGTAAAATGTAAAAATCATTTCAAAAAGCAAATTAAATAAATTGTCACATTATTCGAGTGAACGTTTTTTAAGTGCAATTTCCTTCACCCCTTTTTTAACTCATGCCTTATTTTTATATTAAGGGAAGTTTATTTCCATTGTCATACACAGGTGGGAAATAGAAAATGGTCACAAGATACAAAAGGTAATCTAGTGAACTTGTAAAAAAAAGCCTTTGTTTCTCCAGCAGATCTAACGATTTATCCAGCCTGTCAAAACAGAGCGACAGGGTTATCTTGCAGAAAGCCTTATTGCAATTTGTGGATGACAAGAAGGTACACGTCTCCTTCAAGGAGACACATCTGTGATGTCTAAAAGAATTACAAGGAAGCTTGCTGCATTCAATCAGGAAATGGAAGAACCTAATAAACAGCCCCAGAATAACAAGGCATATTTTTAGAGAAAAAAAAGAATGATGCTTTCCTTTAGCCCAAGCAAGAATTTGTTTCTTAGAATATTTCAGTAGTCAGAATAAGGTTTTGTGAGATTTCAAATTTAGCTGGACAGAACATTAACTGTTGCAAACATCCCTGCTAGCCAAGATGACTGTCAATGCATTGTCAAGGTTTTGTGGAAAGGTGACATAGGCTGTGATCTTTGTTGGCAAGATTTCAAGGGGCATCAATAATGTTTCTTTTAGATAGGCAATAAAATTAAAAGCATTAAATTAGGCCTGCAGTGAAGTAAAATGGAAGTAAAAAGAAAAACATGTTAATTGAAAAACTGGGAATTAGAAGCCAATCAGGATAAGGACAAATCATGATGGAAGAAAGTATGTATTTAATTATTTCCATTCAGTCTGCTGATCCAAACATCAAATTGACCCATATTCCACAATTTATTAAGGTCAAAACAGGGTGGGATATTCAAATCATTGACCCTGTGTTGCTTACATAATATATTTGAGAAATAAAGCCTTTCCCAATGATATTTGGTTATTAATGGCTTACTATTTACATATGTTACCATGCTGAGAGAAATTATTCAGATGTCCATTGTAACATGGAAATATTATTATTGTTTATTTCTAAAGCAGCATCGTGTTCCATGGAGCTATATAGTGTAGGGGGTGTAACACTAAAAACAATGCACATAAACATGTGGTATTATGAGTCAAGTAACATATATATATAGAGAGAGATATACTATGATATATAATATTATAAGATATAGTAGTAAGATAGTGTAACTAGCCACATAGAAGCAAGAGAACATTACATGAAAGGGCCCTAAGGGGAGACAAAATATTGGGTCACAAAGAGTAAGTACTAAGCAGATGCCCAGTTTTCTGAGGGAGGTTAAGACTATAAGATGGGTGGGCTAGGTCAGATGAAAAGCTCATCTAAAAAGGTGGGTTTTAATGGTGGTTTTGGAGGTTTTTAATGGATGGAGAGTCTCAAATTGTATGAAAGATGGCATTCCATAGAAGTGGAACGCGTGAAGTTCTGGACTGGAGAATAGGCTGAGGTGCTCAAGGTAGAGGACAGGAGGAGATCATGAGTAAAACAGAGTCTATGCCAGGGTTGGTAGACTTTGCTTGACAGTAGAGAGCCTTGTAGGTTAGAGCTAGGGAAGAGCGAACCGGTTCGGATGAACCGGAATTCGCTCTGAATTTCAGGGAAAATTCGATTCGGTACGAATCCGAATTTTTTTTGGTTCGTGCCAATCGAATTTTCCCTGAAATAAAAAAAAATGCCGGCATGGTGGGAGCGGGCAGGCCGGCTATGCTGTCAGCGGGCGGCGGAAGCCGGCCCGCTGACAGCGCAGCCGGCCTGCCCGCTCCCACCATGCCTGCATTTTTTTAAAAAGCAAACACTTACCTGCATGGACGGAGCGTGGAGGCCAGCGCCACTCTCAGGCGCCCTCTGAGGACGCGTCCTCTGATGACAGCTGAGAGCGGCGCCGGCCTCCACGCTCTGACCATGCAGGTAAGTGTTTGCTTTTTAAAAAAATGCCGGCATGGTGGGAGCGGGCAGGCCGGCTGCACTGTCAGCGGGCCGGCTTCCGCCGCCCGCTGACAGCGTAGCCGGCCTGCCTGCTCCCACCATGCCGGCATTTTTTTTTTCAGATGAGCGATTCGTGAAAGTTCGATTTGGGCGAACCCGAATTTCTTGGGGAATCAGATGGCTCTGAGGGCCACAGGTTAAGAATGTGAGTTACACACATGTGAGAGTTATTACTTTGTTGCTGAGGGATTTGCCAAAATCTTGCTGCTGATTTGATCTTCTTCAAATATTGACTTTCAATCTCACCATTCATATTGCCTTTTAATTTGTCCATGATACATTGAAAATATGATACATTTCTATCAACATAGTCACATGTAAATACAGTAGTAAGCCATTAATAACCTAAACAGAATTTTTCACTGGGAAATGCTTTATTTCTGAAAGATATCATGTAAGCAACACTGGGTCAAGGTTTAGACTGTTCTACCCTGTTTTGACTTTTACAGAATGGCATAATTGGTCAACTGGTGAAACATAAGGGAGCCAATTATATGCTTTTACTAATTGCATGTTTGGATGAGCATACTGGATGGAAAAAGAAAGTGAAAATAAACATCCTTTCATCATGAATTTCCCTTATCCTAGTTGGCTTCTAACTCCCAGATGCCTTTTTCTACATTCATAATGCAGTGCACTAGCCTGGTTGGTTGCTAGCAACAGTAAGATATACAAATATGACATTAGTTTATCCAAGAATAACAAAGACCTGCCTAGCAAAATTAAATTATTTATTTTTGCATTTACTCCTATTTTAATTTTGAATGAACCCGGAGACACAGGATTTTGTGACATTGTTCATGGTGACATTGTACATAATGAGCTTCTGTGGGATAATAGCAGTGTTATGTTTATACAACCCATTGTACCATACATTGCCAAAGCAGCCTTAATGTTCTAGGCTAACAAAATCCAGATCATCAGCACTAATTACACTAATACAAACACTCCTAACTTTTAGCTGTTTAGGGTCCTTGCTAATGTCATTTGATATCAGAAACTTCTTTTCCAAAAAGCTATTTTGGTTGCATCAGTCATACAGGAGTGAGAGAGTATTGTTTAATGTAATATGTTTTTTTTATTAAAGCGTCAATCTAGCATCCACAAGCAGTGACAGGAAGCTTGAAGCCTTGTCTCCTGATCTTGATGTACTACAATCTACTTGTCTTTCTTACATACAATATAGATTGCCATGTTGTTGTTTTTGGCCTAACTTTAAGACTACCGAGAGAAATTCACTGGTACTTTGTGAATTAATGGTTCATTTACAGGCTACGAAGAAAATGCATTCTTTTATCTGAAGGTCAATGTGTTCACTTTATTTCGGTGTACCATTTCCCAGCTACACACTTTTACTTATTTGCACGCTTCATTGTCTCTCTCCGTTATGGACAATCGTTTTTGTTGATCTAATTTTTCTCTGTTTTGGGTAAATGAAGTTCCAGATGACTCTACGACAGCAATTATATTAATTCTTTTATTCTCTGCAAAGATGCAGAAACAGAGGTTGACTAAAATACATTGCAAGTTGATGTCATCAGGGTCACAGACCTGCTGGCAGAGGACAAAGATATGAACAGCTGCTAGGTTTCAGGTGGTTACTCACAGGCCTGAATGGTCTTGATGTAAGAATCTTTTTCTTAAATATCTTATAACAACAAGAGCAGTTTTAGCTTTATTTTTTAAATTAGGCATTGGCTGAATAAGACATTGCAGTTTTTAAAGCATATACTCACATACCCAAAATGCCTTTACAATGCCCTTCCATTCCCCTATAACTTACTCAAATTTACACAGTTAAGTAAAGTAGTTATTGGGTGACAAAAGTGTCACTTAATATCCTAATGGCACAGTGGAGGCTTCTGGAGGAGTAAAAGACTCCTGACATTTTCTGCAGCATTTTGACAGATAGACTTGGTAAAAAAAAGCTAACAGCTTTACTATTTAAGTTAGGATCAGCCTCAGCTAACAGGGGGCTTTTCGTCACTAGCTGTAAATTACACAAGAAAAAACACTAAGGTAAGTGGACAAAACAGAGATATTACACCTCTCCAGCTGGGAACCAAAACCTTAGAAATTACTGCCTGTGTGTACTACTGGCATGAATTACGTTTTATTGTATTGTATGATTCGCTACATAGACAACTTGCTAACAATAAAGTAAAAATAAGTGAATACATTCTTACATATTCTGGTGTAGATAATTAATGTGTCATAGATTGTGGTGCGCTTTGCAACAATATCAGCACTTCCCGAGGGGATCATCCACAAGAACCATCTATGTACATCCAGATTTCTCCACAGAGGAAGTTGTTGCTGCTAACTGGTCAGAGATTACTTTATAAGAAATTGCCCAAAAAATCAAGTTAAAGTACTAGAAATAAGTTCCTAGGACTATTGAATAGTGTTCAATATATAAATAGTGAGTATAAAGCCCTAATTATTCTTAAGAATCCCTCCCCAAAGCCCATACTTTGCAGGATGAGCACAATGTATTCCCAAGAAAGGGTATCGAAGGCCTTCTGGACATCGACCGAGAGCAAAAGTTCTTCTAGTTTGGTTGGGTCGCTGCCTCCCAGGGACGAAACCTACCTGGTCCGGATGGATTACTTTGGCCAGAAAGATGTTCAACCTACCCCCCCCCCCCCAAGATCCTGGTGAAAACCTTAATATAGTTATTTATTGGAGAGATAGGGTGATAGCTTGCACAATCTATGGGGTCCTTACCACTCTTAGGTATCACTATGTTAGCGAGCAAAGCTTCCAGAAGGATCTGCCCTACCCTCTTAAAGCAGAACTTAACTAAAATCTGACCCCCTGCCCTTTCACCCTACCCTGGTGCTGACTACAAATAAAAAAAACACTTACGTTAGGTAGGCACCTTTTCCGCTATCACAGCAACTGGGAAGATGGCACGGGTATCTGGCTAAGGTAAGCGTTTTTTTTATTTGTTACCCCCCCTCCTGCATCAGCACTAGGGTAGGGTGGCAGGATGGGGGGTCAGTTTTCAGTGAAGTTCTGGTTTAATGCTATTGAACCATAGAGTCAGCTGAGGGGCAAGAGACAAAATAGTCTATAAAACAATAATTGAGGGGGGGGGGGAAAGGTGAGGGGAGGGAACTGGTGGATTGGGTGCCTCTCTTCTTGTAGTGTCCCAGGGGTGTAGAGGTTGGCCTCTTGGGCACTGTAGACAAAATTTGGGTTGTTTTCCTCCTTTCCCGTGGTCCAGAAGGATTCCTCCAGGCCACCTTCACCACCAATCAAGGTATTGGAGTGGAAGAGGAGTCTGTTGGAAACCTCCAGGTCTCGGGAGGAAGAAAGGGGGGGCCCTCTAAGTCACTCCCTGGGAAAGTTAGGTTAAGCGTAGCACACAAACAATTATTGCAAAGGCTCAGTATATGCCAGTAGTAAAACCTTAGTTTAATGCTCATTCCATTTGTGTGATACAAAAAAACAGTATTATATTCATACTTGTTTCTGCAGGTTCATTTGTTTAGAAAACAAAGTCCTTAAATGTGTTAGGGGCTTGTATTTGCCCTCAGCCTGTAGCAAGGCTTATTGTGGTCTGTTGATGTGGACCTCTTCCACAGACGCGTTTCGCTCTTTTGCTTCTTCAGTGTGAGGGTCCTTGTGTTCTAGTTATAATGCATCAGTACATGGTTAGTTTGTATTAAACAGTCATGTATATTTGTTGTATATAGCAACATGGAGATAAATGCATTGGTCAATATATAAAAAAGCACTTACAATTCCTTATCTTTGTTTCTACATGGATGCTGAATTTTTTTGCAGCTAAAAACGGCTGTTGTCGCGGCTTTAGAGCTTTGGTTGCAGCGGTTCCTCCCAGCTTTTTTGTATATGCGGACTCCCAAGGTGTTGCCTTTGAAATAGGTATAAGATAGGGAGTACAGATGTCATTTGCTGTGCAATGGTATTTTTGGTCTATATTGGAGAAGGGGTGGGGTGTGTATATATGTGTGTGCCACCGAAGGTATGTCTTATTATGCTATGCGTCTCCCGTGCCCCCTTAAGAAGTAATTGCCCTGTTGGTTTGGGCGGGTTCCGTGTGAGGGGTGGAAGGTCCCCTTAAAAATTGTTGCTTACCTTTTTATCAGTTGCCTTTGGTCACTTTCGCCATAAAGCCAGTACCCCTTGGGAGTCCGCATATACAAAAAAGCTGGGAGGAACCGCTGCAACCAAAGCTCTAAAGCCGCGACAACAGCCGTTTTTAGCTGCAAAAAAATTCAGCATCCATGTAGAAACAAAGATAAGGAATTGTAAGTGCTTTTGTATATATTGACCAATGCATTTATCTCCATGTTGCTATATACAACAAATATACATGACTGTTTAATACAAACTAACCATGTACTGATGCATTATAACTAGAACACAAGGACCCTCACACTGAAGAAGCAAAAGAGCGAAACGCGTCTGTGAAAGAGGTCCACATCAACAGACCACAATAAGCCTTGCTACAGGCTGAGGGCAAATACAAGCCCCTAATACATTTAAGGACTTTGTTTTCTAAACAAATGAACCTGCAGAAACAAGTATGAATATAATACTGTTTTTTTGTATCACACAATTGGAATGAGCATTAAACTAAGGTTTTACTACTGGCATATACTGAGCCTTTGCAATAATTGTTTGTGTGCTACGCTTAACCTAACTTTCCCAGGGAGTGACTTAGAGGGCCCCCCCTTTCTTCCTCCCGAGACCTGGAGGTTTCCAACAGACTCCTCTTCCACTCCAATACCTTGATTGGTTGTGAAGGTGGCCTGGAGGAATCCTTCTGGACCACGGGAAAGGAGGAAAACAACCCAAATTTTGTCTATAAAACAAGCTTGAAAATGTCCCGGGGATATGTCTCGAATAGTACTGGTGACCTCCTCTACCGAGATATCTTTTTATGTTTAGTCCGTCTGGGAGGAAGAGATCAAATCTATACCCTCCTCTACTAGTCATGACTCTTCGTCAATAGCCCTCTCTGGGTTTTAGGCCATCCTCTTTTTTAATTTTGGGGAAAGAGAGGATTTTCCTACATTGGCCCACATAAAGTTGCCTCTTGTTCTCCTTAATTAGATCTCAGAATTCTAGTTTTCAACTTGATCTTGCGGGTCAATTCTTTTTTAATTCTCACAGTGATCTGTAAGAGCTTTCCCCAAATGTAGGCCTTTGTGACAGCCAGTTCACAGCTGAACTTGTATCTTCTGCCTTATTCCAGGTGAAATATTGTGTCAGGTCTATTTGAATCCTCTTTAATCCCTGAATAGCCCAGCATTGCTTCATTGAGCCTCCCTATTGGGTTTGGTCGAAAGTTCCTCTAAGTAAAGGACCACCACCACATGATCTGACCCTACACAGTCTATGATTCATGGCCCTTGGGGTAATAACATTAGAAAGAAATATATGGACTATGCACTAAAGTGTTTGATGCACTGAAGATAAGAAAGTATAGTCCCTAACTGTAGAGTTACATTCCCTCCAGATATCTATTAGTCCGTGTGCTGCCAGTAACTTAGCAAGTTGTCTATTGCTTCTTGGTAGTGATTTAAATCTGGCTTTACAAGGGTTTGATACCTCTAAATAAACATCCAGTTCCATATTTGAATCACCACCAACAATCACCGTGCCCTCCAATCTAGCCCTTGTTGGGGACTGTTGTGTCTTAAATGGTAAATGTATTAAAGTACTTATATATCAACTTTTAACACACCTAAAATGCCCATACTGTTCAGATAATTCGCTTAAAAAATGTAATAATATAGTTAGCTACATTGCTTCTGTAGAATCTTCGGGTGTATAACATGCCTCTAACATCCTTTCTTTCTTGAATTATGCCTTAAATAAGACATGTTTTTTACTTTTCATTGGATAATTTGAAGTTCTGCATCAAGGTAATTTTGTCAGTTTCAGTCATATTCCTTGAAAACCAGCAGAAAATGACACTTAGCTGTTTTCATTGCCAGGTGGCAGCAACTGCAAGTAGTAAAAACTTGCATACTGGATACATTTATGAACATTTAGTCAAAAGGGAGCATATTCAAGGGTTATACCCGGGCATTTAATTGACTATTTTTCCCAAAACAGCTGTCTTTAAGCTCCAAAACCAATAGATCTGAATTTCTTTAGTCTATTTAGTTCAGAGTGTGCTGGAGGACTAGACTGGACCAAGGCCCCTGATATTTTGTGGTCTTGTACTCTTCCACACCCTCAATGTTTCCAAAAACTGAAAATGCAGGGCCTGGAATAAGTTTGCCCCATCACCAGTGTGGGAGCAGTGGTAGTAGAGAGTGTTGAATGGTGATCGCAGTTCTGTTACGGGGTTTGATGTCCACCAAAGGTTTTAATTCTCAGTCAGGGGCAAAATAATTTCTTAAATTATTATTTATTATTGTTTGATTGAATAATTCAAGTAAACGACAAGTAAAGAATTTGTTTTATAGAAATATAATGACAAATTAGCCTTTTAGAACCCTGACTGTAAATTGTCAAATGTGTTTAGTAACAGTGGGACCCCACCTGGGAACCAAAATAATTGCAATTGTCTGACCACTACATGTAAATACAATAAGACCCAGGCCCTAATATTCATAATTTAAGTAAGGAGTGCCTGGAGGGTTGCTTGAAAATCCCCAGCAGCTGCTGACTTGCTTGCTTGGAGGAAATTGGTGTTGGGGACTTTGTGTACACATTCTTTGTGGAATTCTTATGGTAATTCCTCAGAAATGTATAATTTAATGCTTATAAAGGGCTGTTGTTTTCTTGGGTTGATGGTACTTGGTTGAAGTCGGAGTAGGGCTTTACAAATGATGGTTATCATATAGTTTGGCTGTATCCCAAGCTGTTGCAGAGTCATTTGGAGCGCAATATCTTGTGACTTCTCGATTTTCCCTTACCTTGCTGAAAATCTCCATTATGGCCAATTTAACCACGCACTAAATTGTCATTACACAGGAAGAATTACACCAAAGCAATGCTCAAAAGGGAGTCTGAAGGGTTACACTAGGTTTATGCTAAACTCGCCATCTGGACCAGAAAATGCTGCCAAGAAATACTATGACTGCTAAGGATTAATCTCAGGCATTGTATATGTTAAATTGATTTCAGCAAACTTTTTTTTATTATGCATGTGGATGTTCTTATTTTCACTGATCACTGATTTCTACTGTTGTTCTTCTACAATTTCAGCAATCACAATCATTTGGAAAAAAACATTCCAACCACATTTCTACCTCAAAGGTGATGTTTCCGCACTGTGTCTCTCTTTCTTTAATAATGCAGGACAGTTTTCAACCTGACCACAGGGCGTGTCTTTCAACATGGTTGTTTAACAAATGAGAAGCTTTTCACTGCCTTAGTTAGGGTTAAATAATGTATTCCCAGCTGAAACATAATCATCCATGCAGTGATCATCCAATAGGAGGCTCTTACCTTTTTGTTAAGGTAAATCAAGGTGCTGGCCTTTTTTTTATCAGGCAGTGTAGTTAAACCTTCCTTTTTTTTGAGAACTTACTGTACTCTGTACCGTTCTGCTATTGCAGTGGAGTTTTGGGTACACTTTTTATTTACAGTGCCTTAGATTAATCTTTAGGAGTCATGGTATTTCTTGGCAGCATTTTCTGGTCCAGATGGTGAGGTTAGCATAAACCTAGTGTAACCTCTCAGACTTTTTTTTAGCATTGCTTTTGTGTAAGGCTTCCTGCATAATGACAGTTTAGCATGTGGATAAATTGGCCACACTTGAGATTTTTAGCAGGGTAAGGGAAAATCGAGAAGTCACAAGAGATTGCGCTCTAAGCGTCTCTGGGTTACAGCCAAACTGTATGCTGTATTCTGTAAAGCCTCACTTCTGCTTCAACTGAGTACCTTCAACCCAAGAAACCAACAGTCCTTTCTAAGCATTAAGCTAATCATTTATCAGTAATTATGATAAACAATTCCACAAGCATGTGTTGTCAAATATTAGAGGCATTAAAGTTAAACTTACTGCAAACATACGAAATCCCTTCAGCTAAGGATTTTTTTTAAAAGTGCCATTTAATTCCACATAGCATAGATACTTGTAAATAAGAAAATGTAAGTTACATAAAAATAGGAGAGCAATGAGTCACGTGGGAGCTATGGTGTTGTGCTCACATTTCCTACTACTCTATTTGACATCATAATTGGCACAGGGTCTGCTTAATAGAGGTGCAAACCAGGACTCCTTCCCTGCAACCTCCACCACTTTGGGGCCTCCACCACTTGTTCACAAGGGTGAGGATTGATCTGTAGCTACTTATGAGGGCCTCCACTGGTTTTCTGTCCAGGGGTCTCCACCACACATAATTCAGTCCTGACTGGAAATACACATTCTTTGCAGCTTGAGTGCAGCATGGATCATAAATGGAACATACCCAGGGATTGCAGCATGGATCATACACAGTGTTAAACACTATGGGCCAGATTTACTAGATGTTCCGACACAGATAAAGCACCTGGCTAGCTAGTCAGCTTGTGCCAAGTTTCTAGTCTAGTTCAGGAACAGTGAGGCTTAGATCAGCATACAGTACATATATTTATATCGCCACTGTGCATTTGTTCTGCAGTGAGAACACACATAAGTAAACCACAGCAGTGAGTGCATACACATGCACAGAGCGCTGGGCTGCCCTTGCCACAGTGCCCGGGGAGCAGTTGGGGGTTAAATGACTTGCTCAGGAGCAATTCAGTCATGCACCAGCAGGAAATAAAACCAGAAAACCTCAAGATCGGTAGTCTAACTACTAGGCCATGGCTGTCCCCATATAGGACATCCCATAGTTAGTACAACAGTAATCACAATAAACAATGTAATTGGTGACTTATATATTATCAAAATTAGGGGTGGGCGAGCCTTCTGATGCTCAGGTTTGACAAGTTCAGCCAAACTTACTGCTAAAGTCTAGTTCGAGTCCCGGACTCATCCTGAACCTGAACTCACTAAAGTTAATGGGGTCTCGAATTTGGGGTACCAAAAATGGGGGTAGCTAGAGCTAGAGGGCTGCAAATCAAGGGGAACTCCAGGGCTTGGGAAAGTACTCAAAATAATAACAGGAAACAAATAAAAATTAAAGAAATACATAAATAAAGTATTATCATATATTAAAATGGCATCCTGATAAGTGGTGAGTCGCATTCCCACGCAACACGCCGCTGCTTAATTGGCCACATCTGATGTTGGACCCAGGACTTATGAATTGGTGATATCAATTATTAGTTCCCTTTTATCTTTCTCCTCCCATTTTGGACTTTTGGTCAATTTGCAACTTTTTACGTAATTTATGACTTTGGTTATGCATTATTTTGATATATTATTATGAATTCTGTGAATACAAAGAAAAACTTCATAAATGAATTTTAGGATATCAAGTTAGAAATATTTATGGCATTGGGCACTTTATAATGTAGATTGCACACATTGGAATTATTAGGAGGGAAAGATATTTATTTATTTATCAGAACTGACATTAAAGGGAACAGTGCAATATATTAATATATCTTGATGAGCCAGTGGTATTCCATCATCTTGAGCATTTTGTGTTTTAATTGCTTTTAAATGTTTGTGTTATAGTTTGTATGTCTGGTCTATATGCCCTTTGATGTGAATTTAAATTTAACTTGTCAGATACATATTAGTTGTACAGCCTTTACTTTAGGAGCACAAGCAGGGACTGGTCTGGAAGTCCAATTTGTCTTGGTATTTGTAGTTTCCAAATACCAAGCAGTCTATGGCCAGCACCAGCTATTTGATCTACTTGAAGCTGTGCGAGACATTTTCTTTCTGAGATATATATTAAAAAGAGCTTGCCCTCTATTCCTTGGAGGTGCAAAAGTGAATCTACCTATCCACAGCCAATGTGGACAACCTTACATTCGTGAAATTAAACCGGGCGTGGATCCCACAGAACTTGACAGTGGCAGCACCTGAGCGAGGGTTTCCCCCTACCTTGGAGAAAACACACGGACTGGTGAAAGGTATAGAATATTTTTCATGCATGATGAAACATCAACAGGTTAAGGGTAATCTGTTACCTCTATAGTGTGGCAGCCTGATTGCCCTTTAATGTGCAGACCAATAAAGACTATCTTTGACACAGTGCATACATCAATAACAATTGGTATTACAAAGTACTGACACCCCAGTGGTGGGCACAAGTGTTATTAAAGAGTAATGACACCAAACTGTCCTGACCCAGTGCATACCCCAATAACAATTTGTATTACTGACAGTGCATACATCAATAACAATTGGTATTACAAATTACTGACACCCTAGTGATTAGAGCAAGTGTTATTACAGACACACCAGTGGTTTGAACAATTGTATTTACAAAGCTCTGACACACCAGTGGCTTGAACATTTGGTATTTAAGGGCACTAACACACCAGCGGTTTAAACATTTGGTATTAAAGGGCACTGACTCACCTGTGGTTTGAACAATTTGTATTAAAGAGCAGGGACCCCCAAGTGGCCTGAACAATTGGTATAACAGAGCACTGACACTCCAGCAGTTTGAAAAAATTGTATTACAGAGCACTGACACACCAGTGGTTTGAACAATTGGTATTACAGTGCAGTGACCCCGAAGTTGTTTGAACAATTGGTATTCCAGAGCACTGACACACTTGTGGTTTGAAGACTTAGTATTACAAAGCAGGGAACCCAAGTGGGTGAAAAATTGGTATTACAGAGCTCTGACTCCCCAGTAGTTTGAACATGTGGTATTAAATGGCACTGACACACCAGTGGTTTGAACAACTGGTATTACAGAGCACTGACACACCAGTGGTTTGGGCAATTGGTATTTCAGAGCACTGACACACCAGCAGTTTAAAACAGTGCACACTATACAAAAATGTTTTTTTCAAGAGGGGTCTAACTGCCCTGACCCAGTGTATACACCAGTAACAATTGGTATTACAAAGTTCTGACACAGCAGTGGTTGGAGTAAGTGCTGTTAAAGAGTACTGACACCCAAGGGATACTACACAAAAATGTTATTTTTTTTCAAGAGGGCCCTAACTGCCCTGACCCATTGCATATGCCAATAACAATTGGTATTACAGAGTATTGACACCCCAGTGGTTGGGGCAAATTCTATTAAAGGTTACTGTTACACCAGTGGTTTAAACCAGTGCACAGTACACAAAAATGCTTCTATTCAAGAGGGCCTTAAATGCACTGCCCCAATGCATATGCCAATAACAATTGGTATTACAGAGTACTTACACTCTAGTGGTTGGAGCAAGTGCTATAAAAAAGTACTGACACCCAAGGCAAACTACACAAAAATGTTTTTTTCAAGAGGGCCTTAACTGCCTTGACCCAGTGCATATGGCAATAACAATTGATATTACAGAATACTGACACACCAGTGGTTTTAACCAGTGCACACTACACAAAAGAGGGCCCTGGTCCAGTGCATACACCAAATAATTGGTATTGCAGAGTACTGACACCCCAGTGGTTGGAACAAGTGCTGTTAAAGTGTACTGACACCCACGGTACACTGCACAAATTTTTTTTTTTTTTACCTTAACTGCCCTGACGCAGTGCATCCACCAATAACAATTGGTATCAAAGAGTACTGACAAACTAGTACACACTACACAAAAGGGCTGATTCGTGGTTGGTGTGCAAAAATGCACAGGTGGAGTGCAAATGAATTTGCATGCGTCTAGGCACATGATTCATGGCTGCGTGCACATGCCGGATGCATGTGCGAAAGCTTGAAATGGTAAGTGCACAGGAGAACAGCAAATTGTCTCGTCTTGCGCCAGTTTGCGCCTTCCTCAAGAAAATTCTGCTCTTTTGAAGCGCAAATGGCACTGCCCCGTGCATATTTGGCTGGCTAAGCGCTTCTGCTTCAGATGGTCCCCCATGTTTCTCCCCTTTTTTTTACTGTTTCTCCATAGTGATTAAATCTCTCCAGTTTCTGTATTTTCTGCTAAGTTCTGTTCGCCATTTTGAAGTGTAATCTCTCCAGAACCTCCAATGTTCTCCATTTTTTTAATGTTTTTTTGAGGGGGATATTCTGATTCCAGTTAACCCTTAATAGTTTTTGTCCCAATGTTTTGTCCCAGATGTTCTCTTTGACCCTCCCTCCCTGTTTATTATTATGTTGCATATTATTGCTTAAAGAGGAACATCGGGGGTTAACCTCCCCCAAACCTCACCGGACTGCCCCCCCCCCCCCCGTTTCACAGTTGGGCAGTATTTACTCACCTCACCGGTGGATCCATCTTCTGGGTCCCTCGGATTCTGGGTGACCTACTGATGGGTGGCGTCATCTTGCACCCCATCAGGCACTGCATACGGCCCCCGATCTCATGCCTTTGCAGTGCCCATGAATGTGCTTGTCAGTTATTGAAGGCTAAGCAGGCAGCGGGGTGAGGATCAGGCCCTGAAGAAAAGGGATGCTTCCGCAGCAGGCGGTGGTGACATCCAAAAGGTGGAAGTAGGGGCTGGTGGGGGAAATTGGCACCTTTTTATTTTAAGTCTGATGTTCCTCTTTAATCATTAATAACTCTATAACTATAAGTGCTATTAGAGTACTGACACTTAATATGTTACAGAGTATTGACACTCAAGTGCTATTAGAGCAATGACACTGGCCCTGCCCCATGACACTCAATTGCTATTACAGAGTGTTGACACTCAAGTGCTATTAAAGTACTGATCACTCAAGTGCTATTAGAGTATTGACACTCAAATGCTGTTACAGAGTACTGACACTCAGGTGCTAATGCAGAGCACTGACACCCAAGTGCTATTGAAGTACTGACACCTAAGTGCTATTACAGAGTACTGACACACAGATACTATTACAGAGTACTGACACTTAAGTACTATTAGAGTACTGAAACTTAATTACTGTTACAGACTACTGACACTCAAGTGCTATTACGGAGTACTGACACTCAGGTGCTATTACAAAGTACTGACAACAAACCTTTCTCACCCTGACTAGCCCTAACTGTCCCTCAGCAACAACACCTCTCCTAGTCTAATGCAGAGCGACCAGAGGCAGTGAGCGGCGTGATGCAGACCCTGCCTTTGATACGCTGGTGTCACGTGTCCCACCTGCTAATGATGGGAAGGGAAGGAAGAAGGCTGATTGGCTGCTGCCCGCATATCATGTGCTCTACCTGAAAAATTAATTAAAAATAAATTACATATGGATGAAATTAGATCTAACAGCAGGGCTTTTAACAATGACAACATCTCAATAATGCCCTGCAACCGAAAATAGTAACCGAATACTGCTATTTCCAAATGTTTTGGTCAACTTTAAAGTAAGAAACCCATTTTTGTATGCTGGAGGTGGTGATGATCTATGGCTTAGCATATTATTTTTCTCAACCTGTGTAACCCATTACAACATTATTGTGTTCAGTGCGGACTGAATGAAGATCCATAGGCACACCAGAGGAGATAAATAAAGAAAGTCATTCTTGAGGCCCACGAGAGGAAATAATTATTGGGGCCCATCAGAGAAGATCAGTCTTGGGACCCACCAGAGGAGATGAGACTTGGGGATCACCAAAAGAAAATCATTGCTGGGGTCCACCAGAGAATATCATTCTTAGGGCCCACCAGAGGAAATCATTCTTGAGCCTCGCCAGAAGATCAATTTTGAGGCCCAACAAAGGAGCTAAAAGAAAATGAAATCCTTGTTGGGGACTACCAGAGAAGATCAGTCTTAGGAACCACTAGATGAAATCATTCTATATAGAGAAAATGTGTTTATGAATTAAATAACAAAAGTGCTGTAAATAACTGAATAAATATCCCACAAAACACATCAGGCAACCAAAAACACTGCGTCTTGGACCTTCTGTGCTGCCCTAATAGTGGACCAAGCGGAGGATCCCCTGGTTGGCCAGTCTGATACTGATTATGTCTCTATATTGTGATTTCAGTTTAATGTAGCTGAAGGATTGTGTAATATGGTTTTTATATAACAGGAATATACATCAAAAGAAAACCCCCTACACATATTCAGACATCATGTAATTATTCTATAAACTTGTCAAAAGAAATCCCTTTTCTATACCTAGATAGAAAATAAAGCATGCAATTAAAAAGTAGCTCGACAACACCTACTTAGATCTCACATGAATGTATCATAACTATTACTTTAGCAAATTAAAAGAATATAACATCACATCATGGATCACTGCTACTCCCAGTCTACAGCAACAAGTAGCTTATTACTAATACAGTTAACACACTTAGGCGGTTTGTAGGAACACATCCTGTTAGAAAATGCAGACCAACACGAAAAGTGCAATTATAGCTGATGGAACCTGACAATTAGTCACCTTCATTGTAAAATATCAGAGACAGCACCATCAGCACCCATATTTGAAGATGTCTCTGTGCCACAGCTCTATAACAACATAATGTCACACTGCATTTCTCTCTGGGGGATCCGCTTTCTTGTCTGAGCTCAACTTAAACTGTCTACAACACCATTTCTATATGGTCGGTATTGTATTGTTTCTCAGTGGACCAAAATTCTGATCAAATTTCTGGTCTGGTCTTCTGGTCATTCTTGGTTTTTCCCTAGAGGGCATCTCGATTTGGGAGATGCAATATGTATATATACAGAAATCCCGAAGACCAAGGTATGTACTCACTTTATTTAGGGTTCCCCTCCCATAGGCTACGACCAGGGCCACTAAAAGACGGCTGCTGCTTCCACAAGTGCGTACACTCCTAGTACCAGCACTTCCAGCTGGCACTAGGAGTGCTTCACTCATGGGAGTGGCAGCCATCTTTCTCTGGGCCCGACCGTAGCCTATTAAAAAGAAATGTTGACCATGACCTGCGCAGGTGCGCTGTTCTTGCTGCATGCTCTGCGCAGCCCAACCACGACCTGCCCCGCCACACCCATCATCAAAATGTTTTTTCTTCCACGATTTTGCCCCTTGACAGGCGTAATTGCCTCCAAAATTCAGGTCCCCAATGATTTCAAGTCTGTACAGCATTTGTTCAATCAACAACATTTGACAAAGACCAGAGATGTCCAAGTTGTGCTTTAATGGTATGTCCAGGGGTCTGGCTGCACATGCTTAGCATAGAATGCTTCAGTTACTTCTTTCTGAAAAACCTGCAAATAAGTCACACTCCTAAACCACACCCCCACCGAACCCATTACCCCATAAAGTGATCTGTTTAAATATGTTTCCCACTTTGACCCCAAAAATGGTCAATTTAGTTAAAAGGAAAGTCCACTTTTGGTGGCATTTTTAAAGTATATTTGTTTTGTGTCATAATAATGCCCTTAAGGTGCTGAGCTGATCTATTTTTTCCTTAATTTGAGAAATGTGTGTTTAATAGCAACTAAATAGAGATAATGAAAGCTACTTCCATTAAATAAACATTTGCTAACATAAGAAAAGAAAAAAAGAAAATCTTTATTAATCCACTCAGCACAATAAAGACATCATTTTAGCACAAAAAAATATACACAAAATGCCATAGAAAGTGGACTTCCCCTTTAAGTCCAACTTGGGACCAAAGTGGTATTGACAAGTTAGATCTAAATTATGTTCTGCTCACTTCAGGGCTGCTTATGCCATGTCTTAGTATTTGAATAAATCTCTAGTAATATATGTAATGGTAAATGGGATGTGAGTAGGTACAATTGCTATGAAAATGATTGCACAAGGTATATAGTCAAAAGCAAAAAAAGTTCCTTTTTGCTGGGAGAACATAAAGGAGAATAGATGGATCTAGATTCGTTGTGCATTTTGCGTAGGGTTCTCTGCTATACTTAAAAACTGTCTAAAATATTTTTCAAAGATGTATTAGACAGATATTCAAGCCAAAGGGTAACCTGGAGTAAATCTCTTTTGAAGATCATTTGATGTAACACTGAGAGGTAAGCAGGGCAGTTTGTTACAGTGATGTATGAACCATTACCGAATAAAGAAAAGATCTGAGCAATCTGTTTGCCCAGTAGGATGAAAATGCAGTTGATAAGCAGCCCCAATTTAGAATACAAATTGACCAGCCTGAGTGGACTTGAATATTGTTACATAGAAACAATGTTTCCAACATGTTTGTAGATATTTCTATAAATGTTTATTAAATGAACAGCTGAGATGTACATTGTAGTCACTCAGTGCAAATAATTTGATTTGGTACAAATAATTAAGAAACATCTTCATTTCTTAAATATAGTATGCAAACGGTTCATTCATCAACTTCTACAATCTAAACAAATATGCTTCATTATACACAGCGTGATATTATACATTTGTGTCTCTTAGAATACAGGCTGTATATGACGAGAGATGCTTTCACACCTACCGTACAATACTGATAAAGCATAAAACATGCAGGCGTGTCACATTGCCCAAAATGCAGCGCAACACAATACGTGGATGTGAAAGAGTCTATTAGTTTGAATGCACACAAATCCTTTCACCATAAGTGACAGTGTGGCAGCAAGATCAGAAAACAAGTAAGATGGAAATGGAAAGGGTAGGGGGAGGAAATACTTTCTGCTACGACAATGATTGCCAAGGTTATATAGTCAAAAGCAATAAGTTCTTGTTTGCTGGGAGAACAGGATGCAAGGGGGGCCCCCATACATTCTAGAATTCTCAAATACACGCAATTAGATGAGGATGGCCCAGACACCACCAATGATTACCAATTCAATATGACAAATTTTATTACATATGAATACACTATAAGCAAGACAAAAAAGTTAAAATCAATTAAAAAAACACACATATAAACAAATGACAGGGTAGACTATGCAGACCCAAATCCCTCACATCACAAATTGTATTAGCCTAATATTGTTCCAATCCCCCTATATGCCCCCACAATGTCCCAGCTGCAGCACATTATATATATATATATATATATATATATATATATATATATATATATATATATATAATCTATTCAGGCATTACAGTGAAACATGATCAATATAATATGATGAATACATTAAAGAAAGTGCAAAGTCACAAATGATGTTTAGTTGGAGTGCATTCTAGAATTCTGTCATCTAGTTATTAATAATAATGGAGAGTTCTCAAATATCAAATATCAATATTTTTTGAGGTGGTCATTTAGTTAACTGCATTTCATGCTTTCTCAAGACCCCCATGACCCTGCTGGGCTGCTGTAAGTTTGTGACATATTAGAATGAACACAGTGCACAGTGATCGTGCAGCGATTAGCTATTCCAATTTAATGTAATGTAATTGCTATGGCTTTTTGTGCCATGATGATTTATAAATCACTGCTGGCAAGTCGTTTGCCGACCACTGCGCAAATGCAATGTGTGAAGCCTGTGTGAAAGGGCCCATAGTCTACTATGAGTTTAATAGATTTTGAAGCAATCGCAGTCAAAGTGAAAAGTAGCAGCTTGAGCTGAGCATAAAGGCTTCACTGCTAAGAGTACCACATCAGAGGTAGGAGGTGTCATTTAAATATTCTATTCTCAAGCAGGAAAACATTTCCCAAAAATAGATTGCCACCAAATATGGATGGAATGTCAATGACATTTTAGCACTTTACGAGAATGCATATTACGTATGCATGTTTATACAATTTCATATGCATACACTATACACTACTTTCCGTTTTCAGAAAGCACACTATGCTTTGCACAGGGAGCAAGCAAGACTTAATTATTAATTAATTAGGGATGAGCCAGAATGGGGTCGGTCTGGTTCCAAAGTCGTTCAGCCGGATAGTCCCCAGTATCTGGCATTTGGTATTCCAATTGACATCACTGAGGGGAGGAAGGAGGACATTTCCTGGGGAAGTACACTTCTCACACATGGTTTCCAGTACACATGTACAGCATACCCTTTTCCTTGGATATCTTGGTCTTGTCTTTCTCCACAGGTCTCTAAGTTAGCCGCTTGGCCTATTGTTCAGCAATTTCTGTGTTCTCAGGGTCCCTGAAATTTGACTCTCCCCTGGGCTCAGCTTCCTTCTGTATTTCATTCTTGCTTAACAAATCAAACCAGGTCAACCAGGTCTAGCTATAATGACTTGCTGCAAACATTGGATCATCACAGGCACATGGGCAGAAATCCGGTTAATGAGAGGAGGGGTCACTTATATACTCAAACTGAATAAAACTCCCTCCAAGCTTGTGTCACCCTTGATTTCCTGATCCTTCCATTAAAATAAAAAAAAACAAGCCTGGCTGGATATTTCTTGATGCCATGTGTATAAGTGAGCTCTGTTTCTACCATCCAGCATATTTTTATGGATTTTTATCACTGGACCATCTTTCATGATAGACAGTGCTTCTTTTACCACCTCTCCCTAGATTGCCATCTTGTGGAAAAATAGCTAACGGCACTCACTGGCAAAATCCCAGGTTTTTTTTGTCCACTTTCACTAATATTTAGATTCCCAACTCAATACAATCAAATACCTATAGCAAGTGACGTCCCAGTCCAGCTATAACTGCCTCTGGCTATTAGTTATTCCTGCCGCTGTTAGACTGAAGGGTTTTACTAAGTGTCACCAACTATAGTCTTTGAATATTAGTCACTGGGAGGAATGGGAGTCACCAACTATAGCCTCTGCCTAAAAGTCCATGGGAGGAATCTAGTCTATCAGGCTCACTACCTTCCTGGCATTGCTAGACAGAAGGGTTCCACTGTCACCAATTATAGCCTCTGACTTTTAGTTCTTGGGAGGGATGCAGCTTATCAGACTAACTGCCTTTCAGGCATGCTAGACAAAAGGGATTCCACTGTCACCAACAATTTGTTTAAAAAGCACGCCATTTATCTTTCTGGCGCCTATAGCTCAAGTTTCAGAGCGCTGGCCCTGCCCTGAGCTGTGGACTACATTGGCGCTATCAGCCACGGAGCCGAACGCTAATTGGCCTTTATTGTTGCATTAGGTATTGGCCGGCCTATGTCAGTGCCTGTTGCACCCAGGTACTAATTATCCCAGCATCAGTGAACTCCACTTTTTACCGCTGTTTTTCTGGCGTTCCCCAGCTTATTTATGAATTTTTAACCCCTTTTTAATCTTTGGTGCTGTATTTCTCCTGCGGTGGTCAGCGTTTCATTATTACAGTAACAAGAAATCACAGCTGCGGACAAACTTTACAGTGCATTTTGTTGTTGTCCAAATTACACATTGTTAAGTCAAAGAAGCCTGTAACATAATCTAAGTCCTGCATTTCCATTATTGACAAGTTCCAATGCAAGTTCTGTACAAATGTATGTAATATTAATTATAAGCATTAAACACTTCAGTCCAGTTCTGCCCATTGTGCTGTATGGGATCTTGATCTACAGGTTTCATCTGCTGCTGCTTTAACCAGAGCGCCGGCATTGCAACCTTTCTCGGCGCTAGCATTAAATAAGACGCTAGCTAGCTGCCGCATCGTACACTGATTGCCGCTGAGGCCAAAAAACTGGCACTGTGTGGAGCTGATCCTTAAATATAGCTCCCCATGACACTACTGTTCTAACCATTTCACCTTCACTAATGGGACTCGTATGGTTACATCTACATAAAAAAGAAACAAACATTCCTTTTAAGTTAAACTTTACCTTTAAGGTATCTTTAGTTCAAGACAGGATGGTGGAAAGGATCCAGCCAGTGGGGAAAATGATTTCATTTATATTTAGGCTCTGTGAGCAATAACAGCTGTCAGTTTGTCTGTCCAGGTTCCATTTTAACAAAATCCAACTTTTCAATTTTGTGTGTTTAAGTGCTTTTGATTTTAAGTTCAAAATCTGTTCTGTTTCACATAATTTCAACCATTGAAGTTGTTTTTTTTTATTTCTTAACAAATAAAATGTGCAACTCAAATTTAATGTCTTTGCAATTCTTTTGGCTTCACAGTAATTAACAAAAGATTACTATCTTTTAATGGAAGGGGAGATAACTCGGTTAAGCCTGACATTTTGAAACAAGCACAGAACATTGATCCAGCCAGCCATGGTCAACATTTGCTAGGATTCTCTTGACAATGAAAAGCTGGAAAAATGTACTAGGAATGCAAATCCAGAGCTTAGAGAACTTTTTGTTTCTGTTCCAAAATTCAAAGTGCAGTGGACAGAGCGATCGCTGGGGGCTAGATGAGCAAGGTCGCTCTTCAGCCCCTTAAAAACATTGTATTTCAAAGCTGTCTGTTTTATACCCCCAACAGTTTCATTTTTATGCTGATATGTGTTCGATAAAAATCTGTTTATTAAGCCTCAAGAACTAATAAAATGTTTGCAAACTATAAAAAAAGACATGCCTGCCAGTTGCAGAGGCATAACATCGACTTACAGATGGGAAGTGAGGAAATGACATATTTAACATCGTTTCCCATTAATTGTGATGGCATTGTTTGAAAGCCTCATTTTCAGGTAGCGGCAGAGAATGAGCGGCAGGGAGGTGCTTTTGGGAGAAATAAAATATAAGTACGGTCTCTTTGTGCATTTCTCTCTTTAAAAAATAACAAGTTTGACACATTATGCGGCTGCCTGTGCTTTTAGGTAAATAAATTATTCATCTGTTCTCTGTTCTTTAATAGTTTAGCATTATTTTTCCTTAACAATAAGCGAGAAAAGTGAAAGGGATCTGTATAATTAGGCGATAAGCGTACTTTTATGAATGTTTATCTATAATGCAATCATAGGGGTTGACAGGCTTTGTTCCCCCAAGGGGGAAAAATAGTATCTTTCGTGTGGATGGAGATTGGCTAGGGGAAATGAAGCTCAGAAGAACAATGTGATAGAATTGTTGGTAAATAAAAAGGAAATTTGGTCTTTTAAAAATCAAATTAAAGGAGGCTGCAGACTGAACATGAATAGCTTTGTCACTAGTAAGATAGGACAAAATAGTGACCATCCATTTTATGTTAAATAGGACTCCTAGCTCCAATGTAAATAACTTAAATTAATTAAATATGATGAAAATGGAATCCAAATCTGTGACATACTTATGGACATGTATTTATCACAATCAACACGCTTCAGAACGAATGCAGGATGACCAACCACTAAATGAAAAAGTAGCTAAATATGATGCTCTTCATCAACCATTCCCTCCCCTCCTACCAGAATCCCAAAGATGTTGTCAAGTTGGCCAAACTGTTGCTTAAGTAAGCACACCCTTATTTGAGCAACCCCAGCTCCCCGGTTAAAGGTAATTTTCCAGTGTAATTAAACCATGGCTGCCAGTCCTTCCCATTGCTAACCCTTTTCGAGGACTCCATAAGATCCTCCTTTTTTCATGGAAGAACAGAATGCAATACAGCTATCTAATGTGATTGGGTAACTCATGGATCAGTGAAGGTCTTCTGCACTAAGAACGGAAATGATCAACTGGAGCAGCTAAGTCTATTTTTATTGGGCTCAGCAAGATGTGGGGGGTACAGGGATGGGGGGTTAAGTAGTTAAAAGCAGTCTGGAAATCATCAATGTGACACCAAGGATTGGGACTTGTCTTGGGAATAAACACCCCTCCTTGGAGTGGCAGACTAGAGTGGGGGCCTAAAAAAGACTGCATGCAGCTGATACAATGCAACCTCATATCCAGGTTTCTGATTTATATATCACCTATGTATGGACTTTACTGGGCTTTGACTTAATTGAGTCAGTGCCTGTGTAATAGAAAATATCATATGGGGGATCATATGTATATGGATATGGAACTTATCTTATATTTCGTGCTGGTCACCAGCTTATTGGACCTATGGACCTATTTTACTTAGCACTATGCCAAACTTTATCAGCCTGTGCCACATCAACATGCATTGATGTACAATAGCATATGTACTTGCCAGTGGCATAACTTAATGTGGTGGAGCCCTGGTGTGAACATTAAATGGGGGCCTTTCAGGACAGTCAAATGTTTTTCAGTCCTTTAACTCAACTGGATGCAGCTAGATAACTAAAGACTGAAATAGCAGTGACCAATGATGCGTCCTTTCTCTAAATGATGCCAAGTGAGCACAAATATGATAAATAAGGTGGGGGAGGTGGGACCTCCTGGGCCCAGGTGCGGTCACACCCCATGTACCCCCTATAGTTTTACCCCTGGTGCATGCAAATTGCTGGTGGCAGCCAGCTGGTCTTCTTTAGCTGGAGCAATTCTCACTGCTTCTATAGGATATAATGAGCAAATTACACAACATTTTTGTTTCACCAGTTTTTTTGATTTAGTTCATAGCTTTGAGAATATGAGAGGAATACAAAATATATGCAATAAAGTTTAGTTTGATCTTTAACTTTGTTTTTAAACTTTAAACTTTATTTTGCATTTGGAGGAGAAAATATTCTAAACTAAATACTGTGCTAAAGCACCCTATTACAGGCAATGTGGCACCCCCCACCCCACTCTCTATAGGCAGTGTGTCATTCCCCCATCCCATTCCTCATGGGCAGTGTGGCATTCCTCCCACCTCATAGGCAGTGTGTCATTCCCCCATCCCATTCCCCATAGCCAGTGTGGTATTCCCTCCCCCCATTCCCCATAGGCAGTGCTTTGGTGTCTGAGTACATGCTGACACAAACACTCATGTGGTGGTGGCAGAGCTGAAAGGCAGAGCTGTGTCCCTGCTCTAGCTTCCAGCGCCGCCACTGCCTCTGTGGTGTCAGCCAGCCCCGAGAGGCCATGGGGGCTCTAGAGCGGGACAGTGGGTGCAAGACTCATGTAAGAACACTTTTCTTTTCTTTACATTTGCCCAATAAGACACGCTGACATGTTCCCCCCACTTTTGGGGGAAAATAGTGCGTCCTATAGGGCAACATATACAGTATGTTTGTCACACAGATAACATAATGTTTTTTGTATTTAGGCTATTAATGTTCAACCTATAAATACATTTTGTTCTCCATAATTGTGTGTGCTGGGTTACCCCCACCCCCGTTTTAATAGTACTACTGTAAATATGGTTCAGTGATATTGCAGAACTCTGACATAGTCTATGTACAGGTGTGTGGCTTGCTGCTAGTTAGATGCACTACAAGGCCAAGGAATTCACACTGTAATGCACAGAAACTCCAGCATAATACCACACACTGGTGTTTACCACTACTGTATACCTCTACATCAGGCTCACAGCCAACATGAACAAATACATCCAGTAGTGTGGCCCTAATATAGTTACTAATATTCTAGCACTTTCCTATTGTTCACTGTATTAATGGAAATAAATACCACTAGCTGACCAGCCATTTGCTAGTTAAACACATACTGAAAACCATTTATCTACAGGTTAGGGTTTATTTTGAAAATGTTCATGTTTTATTTGTTTCTGCTGCCTGTGCAGCCTCCCCTCACCCTTGTAATGCATAAAAGGCTGAGGCTGAAACATGTCCCTGTTATTGTGTGGAACCGACTTGACAAAATCAGCAATTTGCTGCTACTGAAAGTGCAGCCCATAGGTTGCAGCCGATCCCAAGAGTGTTGCAGAGACTGTACAATGCGCTGTTCATAGGATAAAAGACTGTAGAAGCATTCCATTTTATCCAAATACCATGGGCAGTGAGATTTTACAATAAGCATTCACAAACTACTTTACATTCAAACAGCAGATTTAGAAAAAATGTATTATTCTTATATTTTAATGTTTGTTTCCATTTTCTGTTATATGTCTGCTATGTAACTCCCTGCCTTTATGGGGGAGGGGGGACTCAGCATGTTATGGGGGGGGGGACTCAGCATGTTATGAGGGGGGGGGGCATTCTGTCACTCAGAATGTTATTAGGGGGGACATTCTGTCACTTAGCATGTTATGGGGGTATTCTGCCACTGAACATGTTATGGGAGGAATTCTTCCACTGAACGTGTTATGGGGGGATTCTGCCACTCAGCATGCCATGGGGGGAATTCTGCCACTGAACGTGTTATGGGGGGATTCTGCCACTCAGCATGCTATGGGGGGGTCTACCACTCAAGTTATGGGGGGGCATTCTGCAACTCAGCATGTTTTGGGGGGAATCTGCCACTCAGCATGTTATGGGGGGGATTCTGCCACTCAGTATATTATGGCAGCTTAGTCACTCTCCATCCCTTCCCGCCACTGTCACCTGCGCACTGTGGAATGCACGCTCAGTGCGCAATAAACTCACCTATATTCACAACCTGTTTCTCTCTAACTCTTTTACCTTCATGGGGTACACAGAAACATGGCTGACCCCATCAGACACAGCTTCACCCGCTGCCCTCTCACATGGGGTACTACATCTCAGCCACACCCCCAGATCCAACAACAAACAGGGTGGGGGTGTGGGCATACTTCTATCCAAACTCTGCTCCTTTAACCCACTCCCTGCCTTGCCATCTCTATCCTTCTCATCTTTTGAAGCTCACTGTGTCCGTTTATATTCTCCCTGTAACCTGAAAATCGCAGTCATCTACCGCCCTCCTGAAACTACTACTCTTTTCCTCGACCACTTTTCTACCTGGCTCCTTCATTTTCTGTCCACAGACATCCCTGCAATCATCATGGGTGACTTTAACATATCTGTTGACACTAGCAACCCTGCTGCCACCAGACTACTGTCACTAACCTCATCTTTCGGCCTCAAGCAATGGTCTACTGCACCCACCCACAAAGACGGCCTCCTCTTCACTAACCTCTGCTCTGTATCAAACCTCTCATCCTCTTTGCTGCCCCTCTCTGATCATAATCTGCTGACTATGACCCTCTCTCCAATGCCTGCCAGCCCCCCTCCACACAAACCCACAACTCAACGCAGGAACTTAAGAAACCTAAACCTTCAGTCCTTTTCTGCCTCACTTCAACCTCTTCAGACCTTGACCTCATTCACAGACATAGACGCTGCATCATCACACTACCATAATACTCTCTCCTCAGCTCTGGACTTTGTCGCCCCCCTCACCTATAGCCGTCCCCGCACCAGAAACCCCCAACCCTGGCTAAATGCAAGCACAACCAGATTTAAACAGCTGTCTCGAGCTGCTGAACGGCGATGGAGGAAAACCAAAGCCAATCACGACTTTCTATTCTACAAACAAGCCCTTCAGGTACTCAGGACGGCCCTTTCATCTGCTAAGCAAGCTTATTTCTCTTCACTGATTTCTGCACAAGCCCGGAATCCCAAACAACTCTTCAACACTTTCAGTTCCTTACTCCGCTCACCACCTCCTCCTCCAACCTCCCAAATAACAGCAGAAGAATTTTCTACATTCTTCAAAGGAAAAATTGACAACATTCGACTCGGCTTTGCCCCTCAGAATCCCTCACCCCTTCAAACAATCCCCCGCCTTACTCTTTTACTTTCTTCACTCCAATAAATGAGCTTGGACTAACCTCTCTCATTTCTAGGGCCCACCTGACTACCTGCTCCCTTGATCCTATTCCATCCCACCTTATACCTCAACTGTCTCCATCCCTCACTCCAGCCTTAACATCCATATTCAACCTTTCTCTCTCCACTGGCACCTTTCCTTCTTCCTACAAACATGCTGTTATTACTCCAATAATCAAGAAACCCTCTCTCGACCCCTCTGCCCTCTCCAGCTGCCGCCCTATCTCGCTACTCCCTTTCTCCTCCAAACTTCTTGAACAACATGTCCGCTCAGAACTGTCACAATAGTTATCCACTAACAACTTATTTGACCCCTTACAATCAAGATTCCGCCGTAACCACTCCACTGAAACTGCCCTCACCAAAGTCACCAATGATCTGCTCACTGCCAAAAGCATTGGTCACTACTCCATCCTCATCCTTCTTGACCTCTTCTCAGCCTTTGATACTGTCGACCACTCTCTGCTTCTTGATATTCTCTCCTCTCTTGGGATTCAAGGGCTTGCACTCTCTTGGCTCACCTCTTACCTCTCTGATAGATCATTCAGTGTATCCTATTCTAACACAGTCTCATCCTCACGTTCTCTTTCTGTTGGTGTGCCGCAAGGTTCTGTCCTAGGCCCCCTACTTTTCTCAGTCTACACCCACGGCCTTGGCAAACTTATAACTTCACTAGGCTTTCAATACCACTTCTATGCGGATGACACTCAGATATATCTCTCAGGCCCCAATCTCTCCTCTCTCCTATCTCGCCTCCCCAATTGCCTCTCAGCTATTTCTTCATTCATGTCATCTCGCTACCTCAAGCTAAACATGGACAAGACAGAACTGGTCATTTTCCCACCCTCTAACTCCCCTCGCCTCTCTAACACGTCTATTTCTGTCAACAATTACACAATAACAGCAACTCCCCAAGCTCGGTGCCTGGGAGTCATTCTGGACTCTGCCCTCTCTTTCAAACCACATATTCACTCCCTGGCCACCTCCTGTCGCCTCCAACTTAAAAACATCTCCCGCATCCGTCCTTTCCTCTCACCTGACACCACTAAAATGCAAGTGCATGCCCTGGTCATATCCCGTCTGGATTACTGCAACATCCTTCTTTGTGGCTTACCAACTAACAGACTGGCACCCCTCCAATCTATCCTGAACTCTGCCACTCGCCTCATCCATCTCTCCTCTCACTACTCTAGTTCTGCGCCTCTCTGCCAATCCCTACACTGGCTGCCAGTCCCTCAGCGAATCCTGTTCAAAACTCTAACTCTCACATACAAAGCTCTCTCCAACCAGGCCCCTCCCTACATCTCATCTCTAATCCAACAGTATCAACCTAGACGCAGCCTCCGCTCCTCTGCCGACCTACTCCTGACCTCCACCCTGGTCACCTCCTCTCACGCCCGCCTCCAGGACTTCTCACGTGCAGCTTCAATCTTCTGGAATGCCCTCCCGCACCCAATCCGCCACTCCACAACCCTCAAAACCTTCAAAGGCGCCCTTAAAACTCACTTATTCAGACAAGCATATAATCTGGCCTAACCAATCTTCTAAAGGGCACATGCCACAAAGCTCAATACTGACTGTTTGTGATCCTTCCCCCTCGTCTTCACCCCTCTTCCTTTAGACTGTAAGCTCGCAAGGGCAGGGCTCTGTCCCCTATTGTATCTTGTACTCAGCATATCCATTGTCAACTCTGTACAACTGTATTTGAATTAGTATATGTACCGTATGTTTCTACCCTGTCTGTAATTACTACTTTGTAAAGTGCTACGGAAGATGATGGCGCTATATAAATAAACAATAATAATAATATGGGAGTGCAGAACCAGAAAATTTCAAACAATTTAGCAGAACTGCACTAGAACATAATAGAGGCAGATTCAGCTCATCACTATTTATGTCAGCATTATATATGTCAGCAGACAAGTTTTTACACTGACCTGCAAGGCAACACTACATTCAGCAGCAAATAATATATGATCATATAAAACCAGAAAGACCTGACACCAGTGTCTAAAGATAATCAACACAAGAAGTATTTATACAGATCAAGTGGAGAGGATCTAGGACCCCCTAGATCTCTAGACTTACATAGTTACATAGTTAATATGGTTGAAAAAAGGCATATGCCCATCAAATTCAACCAAGGGTGTTGGGGTAGCTGATAAAGGCTAATAGTAACTGGTAATGTTATTTTCTTCTAAATAAGCCTCTAATCCTTTTTTGAAGCTGTCAGCAGTTCACACTGTAACAAGCTTCTGTGGGAGGCTATTCCACAGGTTTATAGCTCTTATGGTCAAAAAATGATTGTCACCTCCGGAGACTGAGTTTCTTTTTTTCCAGTTGAAGGGAGTGCCCCCTTGTCTTTAGAGAGGATTTTACCTGAAATAGTGTTTTCCTATATTTTTTGTATTGCCTATTTATATATTTATACACGTTAATCATGTCCCCCCTCAGTCGTCTCCTCTCAAGACTAAATAGATCTAATTCTCATAATCTTTCCTCATAACTAAGATCTTTCATTCCTCTTATTAGTTTGGTGACTTACTCCTTGTTTGGTCACTAATAGCAACAAAGTTTATTACATTTAGATGAAAATCTATATTGACTTCAGAACCTGGTAACCAATACAAATATGGGTCACCTGCCCCCTTTTTTTCTCAGACGCACATATGTTTTTTTTTTTTTTTCGAACCAAATGGGGGGTGGGAGTGTTTAGTCTCCCCAATGTGGGAGTATATTGAACCTCAACGGCCTGCCTTAAACTAAACCAGAATCCATATTTTTTATCCTAGAGACAATACCTTTTGTATGGATTTGCCATCCTGTCTTCTCTACTTTCCAAGCAATAGATCTAGCAATTTTCCCAAAATAAAAGATTTCATATATTTATATATTCATATCTTGATGCATATTTATATCTACATCTGATCGACTGTATGTGTCTATTCTTTCTTTTTATGTGCTGTCCTTTATGGTACACGGGATGCCCCCATGCTGTGTGCTACAGGAGCCACGTCTTCCCTATCTCATTGCTGTATTTTCCTGTTGCTGCCGCCGGGGATTGGAATCATCTAGCCTTTTCCTAGGTGCGGCACTGCCCGTGACAAACAGTTTGAGCCTTGGTTGGGCCGGACGGGGTATCTGTCCTGATCGGGAGCCGCTTTGATGGTTTGCGGTCCCTGGCAGCTACGGAAATTCCCATTTTGTCATCTGTGCTGGGGATTTTCCTGCAGATGACATGTTTTGGGGTTGGGTGTGCCAGGGGGTTATGATGTGGCTAGCATGTGGCTTTGTCCCCGGACCTTACCAGTCGGGGGCAGAACGTGTGTTGGGCCGCGCATCATCTGGCCTGCCCTCACTTTGTTCAGCTCTAGAGACCCCAGCGGGGGGGCGGCTTAGGGTCTAATGGTAGGAGGAAGTTCGCTGCTTAACATGGCGGATACATCAATGAGGAATTACACACACCTGTGGGACATTTCAGTCTGCCACACCGTTATTATGGAGGTAAGCACTATTATTATTCTGTATGAGTAAAAGCCACATTGTTCCATGCACTGGACACATAATTTTACCGTGGTGTAGATATATTTTCTGATATTTTTCAGCCAAACGCTGAATCTGAACACAGAATTCTGGCAGAAGTCAATGTTCAGGTTCAGGCACTCAAACCTGTGATGTTCAGCACAACTCCAAACAGTGCAGTTCGGGTTTCCCATCAACCAGCAATTGGCAGACTCCATAATGACATGGTGGAGGGTTTTCTTTCATTATGTATGAAATGCCAGCCCGCAGTATCTGATGACATAAGACCTCGGGAATAGAATTCCAAAAACTCAATTTACTATAGTTTAGGTTCAGCATTTATAGCAATTTGCTACCCCCAGGGAGAGGACTTGGTGGCTAGATTGGCTAATGTTTTTTTCATCAGTGCTGGACTTTGTCGACTTTAAGTAAACTTTTTTTCTTGTTCACACTTTAGTAGCATCTCATTGCTCCGGGGATGAAGACAAATACCAAATCACATTTTTTAAAAAACCTGTTTTAAGATTACATTAATCATCTCACTGCACAAGAATGAACCTTAAAGCAGAACTTTGTTCCTTGCCCCTCCCCCGGCAACCTGTTTTCCAACTGTTTACAACCCACCAGGTCGCCTGATGGCCATCCACTGAACCCTGGGTTACCAGCCCACATGCCTGGTGCCAGGGCTGGTTGGCTCTGGGGGGGGGGGCTCAATGTTTTAACTCAATAAACAATAAAAAAAAATCTCTCCTGTTTGTTACTTTTATTAAAGAGAAAAAAATGGCGGCTTTACTCTCTCCCCCCCAAAAAAACCCTGAATCACTTGCCTTTCACTTTTTGGGAGATTTTCATGCATGCACTAAATTGTGCAGGAGGGAAAATGTGAATCTTTTCTTAGGAAACACGTGAGAATGCATTGATCTCGATTCTCAAGGCTTTATGATAAAAAAGCCTGAGAATTTCAATATTCCCCAGAATACCAACTAGGAAGAGAATGAAAGTCAATGGCACTTTTTACTACAGAGTAAAAAGGAGAAAAAGTTCTCTACTTTTCTTATTAGTAAAAAAGTACTGTTGACTTTCATTGTCTTCCTATCTGGTTATTCACTTACAGTGAAATTCTCATGCTTTTTATCTCATAAAATGGTTTTATTTGCTGCCTTGAAATTTTTTTTCAACTGTTAGTGAATCAAGACCATTGTCTCAGTATTGAATAGACCTTATAAGGAAGTGACTAGAGATGAGCGAACTTTTGAAAAATTCGATTCGACTGATTCGCCGATTTTTCCGACAAAAATCGTTTCGACCCGAATAAATTCGCGACGAATCGCTATTAAAAACGGCTATTTCTGAGCCTCCTACAGCCTCAATAGGGTTGTAAACCATTCAGCCTTGCTGTAACACGCACAGGATGCGTGCTGGGTTAGTTAAATAATACTTTTAAGAAATATCACATGCAGATCAGAGGCATCGCTAATAGAATCGCAGAGCGGCACAATTGCAGAGAGTTGAAGTGGCATCACTATGAGGGGCAGAAGGAGCCCAAATATACACTGGAGTTGGCCTCAGGAGCCCAAAAATTGGATGAATCACACCCTGGAGTTGGCAGAAGTTGGCAGCAGCAGCAGCAGGAGCCCAAATATACACTGGAGTTGGCTTCAGGAGCCCAAAAATTGGATGAATCACACCCTGGAGTTGGCAGGAGTTGACAGCAGCAGCAGCAGGAGCCCAAATATACACTGGAGTTGGCCTCAGGAGCCCAAAAATTGGATGAATCACACCCTGGAGTTGGCAGGAGTTGGCAGCAGCAGCAGCAGGAGCCCAAATATACACTGGAGTTGGCTTCAGGAGCCCAAAAATTGGATGAATCACACCCTGGAGTTGGCAGGAGTTGACAGCAGCAGCAGCAGGAGCCCAAATATACACTGGAGTTGGCTTCAGGAGCCCAAAAATTGGATGAATCACAGCCTGGAGTTGGCAGAAGTTGGCAGCAGCAGCAGCAGGAGCCCAAATATACACTGGAGTTGGCTTCAGGAGCCCAAAAATTGGATGAATCACACCCTGGAGTTGGCAGAAGTTGGCAGCAGCAGCAGCAGGAGCCCAAATATACACTGGAGTTGGCTTCAGGAGCCCAAAAATTGGATGAATCACACCCTGGAGTTGGCAGGAGTTGACAGTAGCAGCAGCAGGAGCCCAAATATACACTGGAGTTGGCTTCAGGAGCCCAAAAATTGGATGAATCACAGCCTGGAGTTGGCAGGAGTTGACAGTAGCAGCAGCAGGAGCCCAAATATACACTGGAGTTGGCCTCAGGAGCCCAAAAATTGGATGAATCACACCCTGGAGTTGGCAGGAGTTGGCAGCAGCAGCAGCAGGAGCCCAAATATACACTGGAGTTGGCTTCAGGAGCCCAAAAATTGGATGAATCACACCCTGGAGTTGGCAGAAGTTGGCAGCAGCAGCAGCAGGAGCCCAAATATACACTGGAGTTGGCTTCAGGAGCCCAAAAATTGGATGAATCACACCCTGGAGTTGGCAGGAGTTGACAGTAGCAGCAGCAGGAGCCCAAAAAATGGCCTAAAGACATAAATATGTTTTGCACCATTTGGAAAGTGTAAAACGTGGCACCATGCTGAATCTAGTCGCATGCATCAGGCATTGGTGGGTGGAAATCCTGGCTGATCCATCCCTGATTCATTTTGACAAAGGTGAGTCTCTCCACATTTTTAGTTGACAGACGAGTTCTCCTCGCCGTAACTATGGCCCCCGCCGCACTAAACACCCGCTCAGATGGCACGCTACTTGCCGGGCAGGACAGCTTTTCCAGGGCAAACTCTGCTAGTTGCGGCCACAAATCAAGTTTGGCTGCCCAGAAGTCCAGCGGATCCTCAAGGTGTGTTGGCATGGTCATGTCAAAGTATGACATGACCTGCTGGTTCAGGTCCTGCTCCAGGTCTTCCTGCTGCTCATGAGTAGCCTCACTATGCGGGTGTAGAAAGCTACTCATTAGCGACTGAAGACTGAGGCTGCTGCTGCTGATGGAGCTTCTGCTGCTGCTGCTGCCAACCCCCCCAGCGGCCATGGCAGTGGAAGGTGAGCGCAGAGGTCCCCTCGAGTCAGACCTGCGAGAGTATGGACCATGGCGCAGATAGGCATCGGCCAACTGCCTACGTAGAATGTCTTTGTAGTAGTTGAGTTTGTCCTCCCTCTCGGTGGGTTTAAAAAATGCCCCCATTTTGTGCCGGAAGCGAGGGTCCAATAAGGTGGACAGCCAGAAGTCATCCCGCCGACAGATGGAAACAATTCTGGGGTCACTACGCAAGCACGTGAGCATGCTTCGTGCCATTTGCGCAAGTGACTCGGATGGACTACCTGTCTCCATCTCCACTGCATACTGCCACGGTGTGCCCGGGTCCTCTGTCTCTCCTTCCTCAAAAACCTCTAGCTCCTCTGGCTGCTCCTGCTCCTCCTCTCCTGTCCGCTGACTAGATAAACCAGCCATTTCGCCAAGCCTAAACTGTGTTTCGCTGGGCAACTCCTCCTCCTCCTCTTCCTCCTCCTCCTCCTCCAGTTCAGCTCCAAGGGGGTTCATGTGGCCGTAAGATGTAAACGCCATGTCTCCAGTGCCCTGACCAGCCATGGTTTCCAACATGTGCTGTAGTACATGAAGCAGTGGAATCACGTCGTTCATCCCGTAATCCTGCCGACTGACAAATAAAGTGGCTTCCTCAAAGGGCCTGAGCAAACGGCAGGTGTCACGTATGAGCTGCCACTGGTTGACATTGAAGTTACACAGGGGAGTCCCCCTATCTGCTTGGATCATCAGGAAATCCGTGATGGCTTTTCTCTGTTCATATAATCGGTCCAACATGTGAAGGGTGGAATTCCAACGGGTGGAAACATCGCAAATCAGACTATGTTGGGGGATACCATTCTGACGCTGTAGCTCAAGAAGGGTGTGTTTGGCAGTGTAGGAGTGGCTGAAGTGCATGCAAAGTTTCCGTGAAGTTGTTAGGATGTCCTGCAGATGGGGGGAACACTTCAGAAACCGCTTGACAACCAGATTGAAGACGTGAGCCATGCAGGGGGCATGGGTCAGGCTTCCTTGGCGCAGCGCAGACAAAATGTTCTTCCCATTGTCGGTAACCATGATTCCCATTTTAAGTTTTCTCGGAGTAAGCCATGTTTGGATTTCCTGATGAATACATTTAAGCAGTTCCTCCCCTGTGTGACTCCGTTCGCCAAGACAAACCATGTGAAGCACTGCGTGACACCTCCGTGCCCTGCACACATGGTAGACTGGAGGGGCACTGAGACTTGAGCCTACAGTGGAGGGTGAGGAGATGGCGGAGGATGAGGAGGCCGAGTCGCACGGTGTCACAGGCCCAATGGGCAGAGAGCGCGGAGGCCGAAGCGGCGTGACCTGTCCAAGTTGCTGCTGCAAAGGGACCACATTCACCCAGTGGGCCGTAAACGACATGTACTGCCCCTGACCGTAGTTACAGCTCCAGATGTCGGCGCTGCCATGTATTTTGCTACACACCGACAGGCTCAAGGACTGGCCCACCTTCTGTTCAACAAAAGTGTGCAGCGCTGGTACTGCCTTCTTGGCAAAGAAATGACGGCTTGGGACTCTCCACCTCGGCTCGGCACAAGCCATCAGTTCTCTGAAAGGTGCAGATTCCACCACCTGAAAAGGGAGCGACTGCAGCACCAGCAACTTGGACAGGAGCACATTCAGCTTCTGCGCCGTAGGATGAGTGGGCGCATACTGCTGTCTCTTGGACATGGCTTCGCTGATGGATTGCTGGCGGGATGCATGACTTGGAGGAGGAGGAGCAGGAGCGACAGAGGATGGGTATGACGCACAGCTGCCTTCGGCTGAGGTGCTGGAGCCTTGGCTGGCAGAAATTGGGAGCTCACTTGGTGAGGAAGCAGACTGGACCACCCCTTGGGAGCCTCGGTTCTCCCAGGTCGTTTTATGGTGACGCATCATATGTTGACGCAGGGCCGTGGTGCCAACATTTGGACCCTGGCCACGCTTCACCTTTTGCCTACATATCTTGCATGTGGCCATGTTACCCTCCTGCGGATGCCTCAGGAAAAACTGCCACACTGCCGAGTAGCTACTTTTCCCACCCCCTGGCCTCACTGATTCACTGCTGCTGTTGCCAACTCCAGGAACCCCTGCTCCACTACCTCCCGATAAGGTAGACTGCCGCACAGCAGGTGCTCTACCCCGGCCCCGGCCGGCTCCAGCCTTTGGAATTGTGCCCCCATGCTGACTGCTACCACCTTGCTGCCTCAGCTGCTGACTCCGGGGCAACCTGCACCCCTCTTCTCCTGATGATGACGATGAAGCCCCTTCATCACCCGGCTCCCAAGTGCGATCGGCTTCATCGTCATCATCATCATCATCACCGGGTTGTGGCTGTACGTCACTGATGTTCGTGGATTCGTCAACAGTGTCTGGCGCAGGAGCTGGAACGCTCGCAGCACCCACGACACTGTCCACATCACTATTTGTCTGCCTAGCTAAAGAAGCCACCTCCATTTCTTGGCTGGGCAGTAGCTGCTGACTGTCCTCTATCTGATGGTCCTCCTCACTAAAGAGTGGAGCTGAACCCAAAGCATAGGATACGTCGCTGGGGGAGGGAACGGCGTAGGCCAGAGGCAATGGGAGGACAGGGACTGCTCTCGGGGCATGCCAACTCAGGGTTGTGTCAGAGGAACCTACCGACCCTAGACTGGGGGTCTCAGACGTAAGTTGTGATGATGTTGTTGATGAGCGCGTCAACCAATCTACCACGGCAGATGCGTTACTGGTGGAGACCCGACCGCTAGCAGATACTGGCAGATTAGGTCTCTCAGCGTGACTCCTGCTGCTACTGGCCCCCAGTCTGATGCGAGCTCTGCCTGCGGAATCTTGGCCTCTGCCACTCCTCTTTTCACTTCCAGGCACTTGTCTGCCCGACATAGTCTAACTGGCGTGGTAGAAGGTGATATTTAAAAAAACCCCGGGCAGCGGTGGGTCTATATGAAACAGAATATAATGCACACCAAAAGTGAGCAGTAACACTCAGCCTCCAACAGGCCTGCTTAGTGTAAATAAGAGAGCTGCTTAGTGTAAATAAAGAGGGGTATGCTATGTTACAGAATGGGATGCCTCAACAGAAGTGCACCTGGCAGGCAGCAGTAAGCCTATGCCCAGCAAAAGTGTCTTATAATATAAATATAATAAGAGCAAATGCTTATATGGTCTTAAACAGAGGCTGCTTTAGTCACAGAATGGGATGCCCTGGGCAGGAATCGAGCTGGCAGGGTACAGTAGTGCTTTGGCCAGCAAAAGTGTCTTTATCAGGCCTAATTTCAAATATGATAAGAGCAAATGCTTATATGGTCTTAAACAGAGGCTGCTTTAGTCACAGAATGGGATGCCCCGGGCAGGAATCGAGCTGGCAGGGTACAGTAGTGCTTTGGCCAGCAAAAGTGTCTTTATCAGGCTAATTTCAAATATGATAAGAGCAAATGCTTATATGGTCTTAAACAGAGGCTGCTTTAGTCACAGAATGGGATGCCCCGGGCAGGAATCGAGCTGGCAGGGTACAGTAGTGCTTTGGCCAGCAAAAGTGTCTTTATCAGGCCTAATTTCAAATATGATAAGAGCAAATGCTTATATGGTCTTAAACAGAGGCTGCTTTAGTCACAGAATGGGATGCCCCGGGCAGGAATCGAGCTGGCAGGGTACAGTAGTGCTTTGGCCAGCAAAAGTGTCTTTATCAGGCTAATTTCAAATATGATAAGAGCAAATGCTTATATGGTCTTAAACAGAGGCTGCTTTAGTCACAGAATGGGATGCCCCGGGCAGGAATCGAGCTGGCAGGGTACAGTAGTGCTTTGGCCAGCAAAAGTGTCTTTATCAGGCTAATTTCAAATATGATAAGAGCAAATGCTTATATGGTCTTAAACAGAGGCTGCTGTAGTCACAGAATGGGATGCCCCGGGCAGGAATCGAGCTGGCAGGGTACAGTAGTGCTTTGGCCAGCAAAAGTGTCTTTATCAGGCCTAATTTCAAATATGATAAGAGCAAATGCTTATATGGTCTTAAACAGAGGCTGCTTTAGTCACAGAATGGGATGCCCCGGGCAGGAATCGAGCTGGCAGGGTACAGTAGTGCTTTGGCCAGCAAAAGTGTCTTTATCAGGCTAATTTCAAATATGATAAGAGCAAATGCTTATATGGTCTTAAACAGAGGCTGCTTTAGTCACAGAATGGGATGCCCCGGGCAGGAATCGAGCTGGCAGGGTACAGTAGTGCTTTGGCCAGCAAAAGTGTCTTTATCAGGCCTAATTTCAAATATGATAAGAGCAAATGCTTATATGGTCTTAAACAGAGGCTGCTTTAGTCACAGAATGGGATGCCCCGGGCAGGAATCGAGCTGGCAGGGTACAGTAGTGCTTTGGCCAGCAAAAGTGTCTTTATCAGGCCTAATTTCAAATATGATAAGAGCAAATGCTTATATGGTCTTAAACAGAGGCTGCTTTAGTCACAGAATGGGATGCCCCGGGCAGGAATCGAGCTGGCAGGGTACAGTAGTGCTTTGGCCAGCAAAAGTGTCTTTATCAGGCTAATTTCAAATATGATAAGAGCAAATGCTTATATGGTCTTAAACAGAGGCTGCTTTAGTCACAGAATGGGATGCCCCGGGCAGGAATCGAGCTGGCAGGGTACAGTAGTGCTTTGGCCAGCAAAAGTGTCTTTATCAGGCCTAATTTCAAATATGATAAGAGCAAATGCTTATATGGTCTTAAACAGAGGCTGCTTTAGTCACAGAATGGGATGCCCCGGGCAGGAATCGAGCTGGCAGGGTACAGTAGTGCTTTGGCCAGCAAAAGTGTCTTTATCAGGCTAATTTCAAATATGATAAGAGCAAATGCTTATATGGTCTTAAACAGAGGCTGCTTTAGTCACAGAATGGGATGCCCCGGGCAGGAATCGAGCTGGCAGGGTACAGTAGTGCTTTGGCCAGCAAAAGTGTCTTTATCAGGCTAATTTCAAATATGATAAGAGCAAATGCTTATATGGTCTTAAACAGAGGCTGCTGTAGTCACAGAATGGGATGCCCCGGGCAGGAATCGAGCTGGCAGGGTACAGTAGTGCTTTGGCCAGCAAAAGTGTCTTTATCAGGCTAATTTCAAATATGATAAGAGCAAATGCTTATATGGTCTTAAACAGAGGCTGCTTTAGTCACAGAATGGGATGCCCCGGGCAGGAATCGAGCTGGCAGGGTACAGTAGTGCTTTGGCCAGCAAAAGTGTCTTTATCAGGCCTAATTTCAAATATGATAAGAGCAAATGCTTATATGGTCTTAAACAGAGGCTGCTTTAGTCACAGAATGGGATGCCCCGGGCAGGAATCGAGCTGGCAGGGTACAGTAGTGCTTTGGCCAGCAAAAGTGTCTTTATCAGGCTAATTTCAAATATGATAAGAGCAAATGCTTATATGGTCTTAAACAGAGGCTGCTTTAGTCACAGAATGGGATGCCCCGGGCAGGAATCGAGCTGGCAGGGTACAGTAGTGCTTTGGCCAGCAAAAGTGTCTTTATCAGGCCTAATTTCAAATATGATAAGAGCAAATGCTTATATGGTCTTAAACAGAGGCTGCTTTAGTCACAGAATGGGATGCCCCGGGCAGGAATCGAGCTGGCAGGGTACAGTAGTGCTTTGGCCAGCAAAAGTGTCTTTATCAGGCTAATTTCAAATATGATAAGAGCAAATGCTTATATGGTCTTAAACAGAGGCTGCTTTAGTCACAGAATGGGATGCCCCGGGCAGGAATCGAGCTGGCAGGGTACAGTAGTGCTTTGGCCAGCAAAAGTGTCTTTATCAGGCTAATTTCAAATATGATAAGAGCAAATGCTTATATGGTCTTAAACAGAGGCTGCTGTAGTCACAGAATGGGATGCCCCGGGCAGGAATCGAGCTGGCAGGGTACAGTAGTGCTTTGGCCAGCAAAAGTGTCTTTATCAGGCCTAATTTCAAATATGATAAGAGCAAATGCTTATATGGTCTTAAACAGAGGCTGCTTTAGTCACAGAATGGGATGCCCCGGGCAGGAATCGAGCTGGCAGGGTACAGTAGTGCTTTGGCCAGCAAAAGTGTCTTTATCAGGCCTAATTTCAAATATGATAAGAGCAAATGCTTATATGGTCTTAAACAGAGGCTGCTTTAGTCACAGAATGGGATGCCCCGGGCAGGAATCGAGCTGGCAGGGTACAGTAGTGCTTTGGCCAGCAAAAGTGTCTTTATCAGGCTAATTTCAAATATGATAAGAGCAAATGCTTATATGGTCTTAAACAGAGGCTGCTTTAGTCACAGAATGGGATGCCCCGGGCAGGAATCGAGCTGGCAGGGTACAGTAGTGCTTTGGCCAGCAAAAGTGTCTTTATCAGGCTAATTTCAAATATGATAAGAGCAAATGCTTATATGGTCTTAAACAGAGGCTGCTGTAGTCACAGAATGGGATGCCCCGGGCAGGAATCGAGCTGGCAGGGTACAGTAGTGCTTTGGCCAGCAAAAGTGTCTTTATCAGGCCTAATTTCAAATATGATAAGAGCAAATGCTTATATGGTCTTAAACAGAGGCTGCTTTAGTCACAGAATGGGATGCCCCGGGCAGGAATCGAGCTGGCAGGGTACAGTAGTGCTTTGGCCAGCAAAAGTGTCTTTATCAGGCTAATTTCAAATATGATAAGAGCAAATGCTTATATGGTCTTAAACAGAGGCTGCTTTAGTCACAGAATGGGATGCCCCGGGCAGGAATCGAGCTGGCAGGGTACAGTAGTGCTTTGGCCAGCAAAAGTGTCTTTATCAGGCCTAATTTCAAATATGATAAGAGCAAATGCTTATATGGTCTTAAACAGAGGCTGCTTTAGTCACAGAATGGGATGCCCCGGGCAGGAATCGAGCTGGCAGGGTACAGTAGTGCTTTGGCCAGCAAAAGTGTCTTTATCAGGCTAATTTCAAATATGATAAGAGCAAATGCTTATATGGTCTTAAACAGAGGCTGCTTTAGTCACAGAATGGGATGCCCCGGGCAGGAATCGAGCTGGCAGGGTACAGTAGTGCTTTGGCCAGCAAAAGTGTCTTTATCAGGCCTAATTTCAAATATGATAAGAGCAAATGCTTATATGGTCTTAAACAGAGGCTGCTTTAGTCACAGAATGGGATGCCCCGGGCAGGAATCGAGCTGGCAGGGTACAGTAGTGCTTTGGCCAGCAAAAGTGTCTTTATCAGGCTAATTTCAAATATGATAAGAGCAAATGCTTATATGGTCTTAAACAGAGGCTGCTTTAGTCACAGAATGGGATGCCCCGGGCAGGAATCGAGCTGGCAGGGTACAGTAGTGCTTTGGCCAGCAAAAGTGTCTTTATCAGGCCTAATTTCAAATATGATAAGAGCAAATGCTTATATGGTCTTAAACAGAGGCTGCTTTAGTCACAGAATGGGATGCCCCGGGCAGGAATCGAGCTGGCAGGGTACAGTAGTGCTTTGGCCAGCAAAAGTGTCTTTATCAGGCTAATTTCAAATATGATAAGAGCAAATGCTTATATGGTCTTAAACAGAGGCTGCTTTAGTCACAGAATGGGATGCCCCGGGCAGGAATCGAGCTGGCAGGGTACAGTAGTGCTTTGGCCAGCAAAAGTGTCTTTATCAGGCCTAATTTCAAATATGATAAGAGCAAATGCTTATATGGTCTTAAACAGAGGCTGCTTTAGTCACAGAATGGGATGCCCCGGGCAGGAATCGAGCTGGCAGGGTACAGTAGTGCTTTGGCCAGCAAAAGTGTCTTTATCAGGCTAATTTCAAATATGATAAGAGCAAATGCTTATATGGTCTTAAACAGAGGCTGCTTTAGTCACAGAATGGGATGCCCCGGGCAGGAATCGAGCTGGCAGGGTACAGTAGTGCTTTGGCCAGCAAAAGTGTCTTTATCAGGCCTAATTTCAAATATGATAAGAGCAAATGCTTATATGGTCTTAAACAGAGGCTGCTTTAGTCACAGAATGGGATGCCCCGGGCAGGAATCGAGCTGGCAGGGTACAGTAGTGCTTTGGCCAGCAAAAGTGTCTTTATCAGGCCTAATTTCAAATATGATAAGAGCAAATGCTTATATGGTCTTAAACAGAGGCTGCTTTAGTCACAGAATGGGATGCCCCGGGCAGGAATCGAGCTGGCAGGGTACAGTAGTGCTTTGGCCAGCAAAAGTGTCTTTATCAGGCTAATTTCAAATATGATAAGAGCAAATGCTTATATGGTCTTAAACAGAGGCTGCTTTAGTCACAGAATGGGATGCCCCGGGCAGGAATCGAGCTGGCAGGGTACAGTAGTGCTTTGGCCAGCAAAAGTGTCTTTATCAGGCTAATTTCAAATATGATAAGAGCAAATGCTTATATGGTCTTAAACAGAGGCTGCTGTAGTCACAGAATGGGATGCCCCGGGCAGGAATCGAGCTGGCAGGGTACAGTAGTGCTTTGGCCAGCAAAAGTGTCTTTATCAGGCCTAATTTCAAATATGATAAGAGCAAATGCTTATATGGTCTTAAACAGAGGCTGCTTTAGTCACAGAATGGGATGCCCCGGGCAGGAATCGAGCTGGCAGGGTACAGTAGTGCTTTGGCCAGCAAAAGTGTCTTTATCAGGCTAATTTCAAATATGATAAGAGCAAATGCTTATATGGTCTTAAACAGAGGCTGCTTTAGTCACAGAATGGGATGCCCCGGGCAGGAATCGAGCTGGCAGGGTACAGTAGTGCTTTGGCCAGCAAAAGTGTCTTTATCAGGCCTAATTTCAAATATGATAAGAGCAAATGCTTATATGGTCTTAAACAGAGGCTGCTTTAGTCACAGAATGGGATGCCCCGGGCAGGAATCGAGCTGGCAGGGTACAGTAGTGCTTTGGCCAGCAAAAGTGTCTTTATCAGGCTAATTTCAAATATGATAAGAGCAAATGCTTATATGGTCTTAAACAGAGGCTGCTTTAGTCACAGAATGGGATGCCCCGGGCAGGAATCGAGCTGGCAGGGTACAGTAGTGCTTTGGCCAGCAAAAGTGTCTTTATCAGGCTAATTTCAAATATGATAAGAGCAAATGCTTATATGGTCTTAAACAGAGGCTGCTTTAGTCACAGAATGGGATGCCCCGGGCAGGAATCGAGCTGGCAGGGTACAGTAGTGCTTTGGCCAGCAAAAGTGTCTTTATCAGGCCTAATTTCAAATATGATAAGAGCAAATGCTTATATGGTCTTAAACAGAGGCTGCTTTAGTCACAGAATGGGATGCCCCGGGCAGGAATCGAGCTGGCAGGGTACAGTAGTGCTTTGGCCAGCAAAAGTGTCTTTATCAGGCTAATTTCAAATATGATAAGAGCAAATGCTTATATGGTCTTAAACAGAGGCTGCTTTAGTCACAGAATGGGATGCCCCGGGCAGGAATCGAGCTGGCAGGGTACAGTAGTGCTTTGGCCAGCAAAAGTGTCTTTATCAGGCCTAATTTCAAATATGATAAGAGCAAATGCTTATATGGTCTTAAACAGAGGCTGCTTTAGTCACAGAATGGGATGCCCCGGGCAGGAATCGAGCTGGCAGGGTACAGTAGTGCTTTGGCCAGCAAAAGTGTCTTTATCAGGCTAATTTCAAATATGATAAGAGCAAATGCTTATATGGTCTTAAACAGAGGCTGCTGTAGTCACAGAATGGGATGCCCCGGGCAGGAATCGAGCTGGCAGGGTACAGTAGTGCTTTGGCCAGCAAAAGTGTCTTTATCAGGCTAATTTCAAATATGATAAGAGCAAATGCTTATATGGTCTTAAACAGAGGCTGCTTTAGTCACAGAATGGGATGCCCCGGGCAGGAATCGAGCTGGCAGGGTACAGTAGTGCTTTGGCCAGCAAAAGTGTCTTTATCAGGCCTAATTTCAAATATGATAAGAGCAAATGCTTATATGGTCTTAAACAGAGGCTGCTTTAGTCACAGAATGGGATGCCCCGGGCAGGAATCGAGCTGGCAGGGTACAGTAGTGCTTTGGCCAGCAAAAGTGTCTTTATCAGGCCTAATTTCAAATATGATAAGAGCAAATGCTTATATGGTCTTAAACAGAGGCTGCTTTAGTCACAGAATGGGATGCCCCGGGCAGGAATCGAGCTGGCAGGGTACAGTAGTGCTTTGGCCAGCAAAAGTGTCTTTATCAGGCTAATTTCAAATATGATAAGAGCAAATGCTTATATGGTCTTAAACAGAGGCTGCTTTAGTCACAGAATGGGATGCCTCACAGCAGACTTAAGATCAGTTCAGTATATATGCACAGTTAGTTACTATAAGCAGCCTGAAAACGTTAACAAAGGCTGGATGAAAAAAAAAAAATCTCCCTGTCAGCCAGCTCCGTTTTTCCTACCTTTCCCTGGCTTTCTGTCTGTCTCCTGTCTGTCTCCTGCCTGTCTCCTGCCTGTCTCCAGCCTGTCCCTGTCTGTCCCTGTCTCCAGCCTGTCTAACTGCCTCAGCTACACAGCGTTCTGTCTGTCTGTCACGAATGCAATAGAGAAATGAGGAAAAGCAAGATGGCCGCCGTTAAATACCGCTGTGTGACGTCACCGGGCTTGCTGGCTGCTGATAGGCTGCATGTGACTGCCCCAGCTTGCACTGGCGCGGGATACATGTCCAGACATGTCCCGCCCGCCATCTTAGAATGCCTGTAATGTAAATGAATGGATGTTAAAGGAAAACTTCGAGTGATCGAATCGCGGGGAAATTCGGATTCGATCCGAATCGAATTTTTCCTGAAATTCGGATCGAATCCGGGTTCGTCCGGATCGATTCGCTCATCCCTAGAAGTGACTATAAGGTCAGAATATATGTGTGGGAAGCTTTTATACAGAATCTATTGATTTTGGCAGCCTGCCTACACGGTTCTTTTGTGGACCTTTCTGATCATTAATCATACAGTATGTATTTACTGTATATATGCATGTATTGTAATTTATATTGATCTGATATTTTAATTGTACTTTATTACTTATTATCGCAATAACTTAGGACTTGTCTAAGTTCTTTAGGCATGTGTTATAATGGTGATTAATGAGATGTGGCTTACTGGTATAATAGCAATATGAAGATATTAACCTTTTGACAATCAAATAAAAAAGAGCCAGATTAAATGTGGTGGAGGCCCCTGTTTGAAAAAACTGGTGAAAGCCCCAGATACAGTATTTCTTTTCCTTTAAAATAATAGGCCAGCCAAGTAACTGATTGGTGGTTGTCTGGCACGTCAGATCGAGTCCCTTATGCCACCCTTGTGCAGATGCGTGCTTCTCGGGAACTCCTGCTTTGCCATTCTGGGTGGGGGGCAGTGTAGTAGCCCAGCTGGTCCAGCAGAAAACAGTTCCCTGCATTGAGCTGCCAGCAGCTGTGTTAGTTGGCTTATGAGCAGTGAGCGTCCGCCGATTTACAGCTCTGTACCCGCCCATCCATGTAGTTTTGCTGATGGTGACTTTGCAGTTCTAGACTCTCCATCCTGCCCTATGGTGGCTTTGGTTGCAGGTTTGCAAAAACCAAAAGAAAGCTTGCCCAGGTGCAGGGGCCCCCACTTCTGGGAATACCTTTGTTGCTGGCCCCGAGGCCAGTCAGACCAAAGACTGAAAAGCCTCCTGGATCAGACCATAACCCAAAGGTTGGTGGAGGCCCCCTTTGCAAGTGTTGGAGGCACTGGGGCTCCTCATAATCCAGCCCTGAGTTGATACTGTAATAAACAAATGGATTAGGCAGCACAAGCAAGTATGAATGATTTTGAAACAACAGGGGGGTTTTCTTGTCAGGTATGCACGACACTGCACAAACCTTGGCATTGGTAGCCAGCAGTCACGTGGGGGTGCAACATCAGCACAGAGGAGTAAACTAGCTGTGTATTCCTGATTACACGCAGTTGGGCATTCTAGGTTGGAATACTGGTGGGGTGGGAGGCTAGAGATGCAGCAGCCATGAGGATCCCCCTAATTTTAAGCTGATAGTTAATTTAAAAGCATTCATGCCATATTTCTGCAAAAATTGGTGCCATACTAATAACTCTGAAAGAAAAAATTACAGTGGGTAAATAGATACAGATAAAGGAGGTAACAATGGGAAGCCCATGTAATGGGGGTATAACAATAGGAAGCTAAAGTAATGGGAGTAACAATGGGAAGCTTAAGTAAAGGGATTAACATTGGGAAGCCCATGTAAAGGGGATAACAACACTCACTAAAAAGTTCTTGGATGACTTTGGGTTTGAAAGATAAGAAGGACAGGTATTGTGAGATCCAGTCTACCAAACTAAGCGTTAAAAAATGTGTCAGGTAAATGCACGGCAATCGTATACCAGGGTGTTAAAATGTAATGCTGTTGCTACAATTGTAATCTGGATGTCACAGATGGAGAAGTGTAAGATAAAATGTGTTATCTAGATTACAATCTGCAGGAGAAACCAGTTTAACAGATATTACATTTTATCTCTAAACACTAAGAGCACATGTGTGGGGGGTGTTCATTTTGCCTGAATGTATGATGCCAAGATATAGATTTCATAACCCCCCCCCCCCCCCCATAGCAGGATATTGGGTTCTGTGGATTTGAAGTTTCAGTGTGAGTTTTATATTAAACATATATCTGAATCAAACAGGGGAAGGTTACCTTTGTAGTAGTAATTCGTACTGAAAAAAACATGTAAAAACCTTCATCTAAGCCAGATGCTTTAGTTATGTAAAACACTATACAGTTTACATTCATGCCCTCCCACCTTTTTAAAGTCCATATCCAGGCATTAAATACTCACCTTTTATAACCCGCAGCTCCTTTGTGCAGCACCTGCATCCTCTCACTTACCAATGACGGAGAAGCGGAGATTCTGTTCTCTAGCACAGCGGTTTCCATCTGGTTGGATTCACGCCCCCTAACAAACTTACTGCATTCATTGAAATGGAGAGGGCCTGTCAGACAGGGCGCATTGGATCTACCTTGGCATTCAACTCCATTGGAATAAATACAATGAGTAGGCTTTTGGGGGCGAAAAACGAGAATAGGCTTTTTTGACATTTTTAGCCTGGATATTTCATCTAAATTATATATGGAGAAAACAGAATAGTTTAGATACCCCCTGTGCACCCCTTCCTAACACTACAATCATTGATGATAACATCTCCATAACTCCTGATACAGTACCTATGCTGATGCTGGTCTGCATTTTGCCGGTAAGGTAAAGAAATTGGGGCTTTGCCAGAGATGTATTAATGGTGATTAATAGTGAGCAATGGCAATGGATCCCCCCTTGCACTTAGACCACTACCCATTATGTATAAAATGGGTGTTGACCTGCTTTAATGTTTATGGGTTATTGCAATGTTTTGTAACCTCTGGCATTGCACATATTAACAATCTTTCTACGTGATTTCTTTAGCCTTAAACAGACCCAACACCCAATTCCTTACCAAATGGATGAAGGACCTCTTTGTAAAACGCACTTGGGGTATCTCGATTGCTGTGCATACACCCTATGCAAAGCCCCAGTTTAATTCACCTGCACAGTGATCCACCCACAATTGGCCACTAGTGGTAACATGGTTCAGAGTGGCCACAACTTTTCTGTCCCCCGGTGGATATACTGACCACTTGCCTGCGGGAAGCCAATTGTGGGATGCGCTCCCATGGGGGGATTGTGGTGCAGAAACCTGGGGATAGTGGGGGTGTATGCGCAGGGTCACTCCAGCAGACTGGATGTCCCCTGTGCCTGTCACAATAGTGGAGCACATTAAAGCAGAACAAAACCTAGGATTTTTACTATGCTGTGTTTTTTTCATTGCCCCTGGGATGCCCCACTGTGTGAAACTCCTCAGATTGCCCAGTACAAACTCATGTTTCCTCAGTCCTAACACGCATACGCTGGGTCGCTTCCAATCAGAGACGTTTGCTGTGCATATTAATGCTTGGCAAATGGCTCTGTGCTTTGGCAAATGAGTGAAAGCATGCACATCCCCAGACGTGGATGCGCTCCTGATTGTTTACATTACTGAGGTAGCCGCCAGAAAAGGTGGGGTTTGCAGTGCCCCAGGGTGTTTCACAAAGCAGGGAATCCTGATTTGGTCATAGAAATCAGATACAGAGAGAGAGCAGACAGTGGCCATACAAAATGAGAGTATGCGAAAGAGCAGCATGTGTCTCTACACACAGCACTTAGGTGAGAAAATCTAAAAACACATGCTGCTCTTTTATCCCTGTCACATACCTTCTTTTCTGTCATCTGTTCTGCCGCCTGATACACAGATAGCAACATTTATTTTAAATAAATTAGATTAACAAATTGTATTCTTTTTGTATGATTGTATATGATAGGAATTTCATTTCTGATTATTCAAATTATACATGTCCTTTAACCCTTTTAGTGCCAGCTACGTAAGTCTCACGTAGCTGACTTTAAACCCCCACAGAAAAAAAAGTATAAAAGTAAAAAACTCACCTGACCCCACGTTGGATCGGGCCGGGCCTTCTCTTCACCCGGGGGGCATCTGACCCCCCCCCCCCCGGGGCTCTTCTCGCAGGAGGGGGGACCCTATGTCATTTTTTAAAAATTAACCCCATATGTTTATAGTGTGGATAGTAGTATTTTATTTGTAAATTTTATAAAGTGCTAATTTCAGTTTAGGGGGTCTCCTGGGCAAGAATGGGGGGGGGGGCTACCGATACATATGTGGTACCGTTGTAATCGGGAGAAATGGGGCTTTCACATGCAATATGGTTTTCATTAATAAAACAAATGTTTTACTTAAAATAAAGGAGACAATTGTCTAAAAAAAATTTTATTTTTTTTTACGCAAAAATATTTAAAAAAAGACATTTCACGTTAAAGCCTAAACTCTGCTGCAAAAAATAAATATATAATTTTCCTGGAAATTCCGGCAAAAATCACGGTTAAACATGGCGCAAAATGGGGAAAAATGACCTGTCAACAGAGGGTGACAAAACTTCAAGTAGGCTGGCAATTAAAAGGGTTAATAGTACCTATGCATGTTGGGTATTGTTCTGCTTGGAGGATCTTGCGCTTTCAGATTTAGCTTGTTTTTTCTTGTTTGCTCAGTTATTTTTCAACATTTAACTTTATAACTTGATTTACAGAGAGCAGCACTAAGTAATAAAAGTAATAAAGTCCTGCTGTTACAATGTAAACCTGACTGTGTTCACTGTGATGTGTCGGTGATCTCTTGATCACATTGCTGTGATGGAGAGATCACTCTTAAAATGTATATATATATATATATATATATATATATATATATACACACACACACACACACACACACACACACACACACACACACACACACACATACACACACACACATGCAGTATATATCAGAATAACAGACATTTGGGGCAGTACCTGGAGTCAGCAGGATGACAGACATAACAATCATGGAGCAGATGACGAGAATTACAAGTAGTGCAATGGCTATTCCTTTCCAGTTCCTCTGTGGAGGGTTGCTCCCCACCAACTCCTGTAATAAAAAGAGACAACACAATTATTAGCAGACATTTAAGGAATAATTATTGCAACAGCAACGTTTAGAACATATAATGACAAAGTATAACCTGCCATTAATGAAGGTGTTCAAACACACCGTTCATTCCCTAGTCAGTATTGTACTGTAGGTTTGATTTCCTGCCCGGCTGAAGTGCTCTTTAGCCATACTCCCCCACCTGCTCGCCTGGCAACAAGGTTTGGGCAGCCCTCCGCTCCCAGTATGTGTGCGCTCATTGCTTGTGTTTGTCTCACTGTATGTATGGGTTAACTGGAGGAAACAATTCTATGTGTGCACAAGCATACAATGGCCATCTATGCACAAACAAGAAACAATGTCAACTGGGTCAAAATTAATTCTAAATATTCACATACTGTATGCCAGATGTGCTGTGTCTGTAGGAAGACACAACAAAAGTTATACATAGTGTTAGTTATTAAGATGAAAACTGAAGATATTTAATTAGTCATTTTGACAGGAGGACAAAACTTCTGTTTACAGTGATGCAAAAATAGACCAGTTAGAAGTAAAGTAGTCCTAAAGAGGCATTTATTGCGTGATGAATACCCAAAAAGGTGGCTTGCAAAAACTGAAAAGAAAAACATATTCTCACTGATTCATTCATCACCGGTCAAACCAGCTACAACACACATTACAAATGTAATCAAGCTATTTTCTAGAGCCAACAAAGAGGTTGACTCTGATCAGTAAGGCAAACTCAACAGCATTAGTTATTATTATTTGGACATGTTAGGGGGGGGGGAGATAATGCCTCACTTCCTGTTGGCTAATAAGAACGTTAATATCAAACTGATAGTGGCCCAATAACATTTTTGATGTTCACCATTAATATCGGGCGAACCTGAACCTCAAAGTTTGGGTTCGTACTGAACTTTGCGAGTTCGGGTTCTCAAACCTGAACTTCAGCCAGGAGTCTGTGTTCAAGTTCAGCATTCAGCCTAAACGCAGAAATGTTGGTTGATGGGTTGCAAAGTGTGAACAACTTACCTGAGCCCTGCAATACGCTCCTGTCAGCAGTCAGTGTTTCTTACCAATGGGCTCTGGCAGGGCCACAGAAAGTTGGCTGCTGATCCCATGATTGAGGACACGGACACTCATGGGAGTGGTGGCCATCTTAGGAATGCTAACAGGAACGGATCACAGGGCTTAGGTAAGTTACAGCAGGCTCCCTTTCAGAGTTCAGCCGAACTTGCTGAACCCAGTCTTTGGGCGTTTCGCTCATGCCTATTCACCACCAGTCTTTGATGATCTCACAACTACATCTCCCAAGTGTGGTCTGATACTGCAAAAATAATTCTACATGGCATCTGAACCTTTTCACATCTGTCCACAACAAAAAACAAGCAGTACTGGATGCCAGCTATGCAGATCTTATATGAAGCATTTTGACTATTTAAGTAATGCAGAATCTTGGTGACTGATATAGGTCATATAACAAGCTGCTTGTAAAGCATGAATAGTATTTTATACTACCAGATACACAAATAATATGCTTCTGCAAAAGAACAAATACACGAGCCAACTCTTTATAATACAAATCCCAGGAAGAAAAGAACATAACTGTGTTGCAATAATAGGATGATCTTTATTTTCCAAATCTGGACCTACAGGCACCTTAAAATATGCAAATATATTCCCAGTTTCCCCTGACATCCTTCAACAGATCTCAAGGCCTAGTTAACAAATGAAGTAAAAAATATATTTAAATGGGAAATTAGATATACATATACCTATTTCTTATGGAAGAATAAAAATTCCCTCCCTGTTCCCTGTTGTATGATCACTTACATGTGTTTGTGTATTGTATGTTCTCCCTTGTGGGAAAATAAAAAGATTAATTAGTGATGTGCTGCAGGTGCTAGTGTTGTGATGGCGGGGAGCACCTTTTGCAGCCATCCCAACTGTGTCACGCCAAACTAATGTTCAGTCCACCAGGAGCCTTTTATACCAGGAGCCTCTGTGGAAATCCCCCATGTACATAATACTGTCACTGGAGGAGATTCCCAGGGGATACCTTGGTGGTATAAAAGGCCCCAGCCTCTGTGGCCCGGCATAAGCTTGGAGAACACCAATGAAGGAGGAGGGGAAACATGTGTCCCCCTTCACTAGAGATGCTACGGCTCATCATTAGTTATAATTCTTGCTCAGTGTGAGTGTAGGAATGTAAAGTTTCTTCTCCAGGTTTTCCACCATTTCTTTGCCTAGTGCTGCTAATGGTCTAACATCTGTTATACAGAGCAGCAATAGTAAATGTGATGACATCTCTTTTTTAATGATTTTATGATAAACACAAGGGCTTGCAGCTTCCCAAGAAATTTATTGCAGGCAGACTTGGGCCTTGACTTCCCTGCTAAGTCTTACCTCCAATATGCTTCCCAACCTATCAATCAGTATCTCTCATGACTAAGGCTATACCATTGACTAGGGCAGGAGTGAATATGGGCACTGTTAAAGCATAACAAGGCTTTAGTATTGTAGGGTGAGATACTCTGGCATGGGTGGGTATGTCTCCAGTGATGATACTGAGGCTATAGCATTACAGAGACTGCATGGGCTGTGATGTTCTGGCTGGGGATACTGTGAGGTCAGGTATAGGGTGGGAGACTTGTTTAATAGGGAGTAAAGAGGGGTTGGAAACAGCAGTGCCCTGACATGTAAGAGTTCATTCTGGCATGAGCTCTGGTTTACAAGGGCACTGTAAGCTACACCCCACCCATCTGGCCCCAAAGCCATGTAACCCCCTGGGAATTCACTCAGCCCTCACTATGGCCAGGCCATTTCTGCTTGCAAGTGAGAATGACAGTTAAATAGAGCTTCTAGAAGGTGCACAGAAGTGCTTTTTATCCCATATTTGCACCCAGTTGTGCAATGAACTTTGTCTCCATATTCCATTCAATGCCTAAAATATATTACTGTCACATGCAAGCTTGTTTTTTTCAAATAACTAAAAGTTATTACATTGGCTGCAGTTTGTTAAGAAGCTCTTTCTTTATAATTAAGAAGTACTTAATTGCATTTGTGAAGCTTTAAATTAGGCAAATTAACACTATCTTTGCCACAAATAAGAACATAAGCACTCCTAATACAATTGAGATAGGTGGTTTAGAACTAGTTAATCTCACTAATTAATTACGCAACTTTTTAACTATAATTGATTATTTCTTAAGGCAAATTGATTTATGTCTGCTCTTGTCTTATCTAGAGGTTGAAAGGTTCTTCCAAGAAAAAACATCCGCTGTAATGTTGTGCGCTGAATAGTCTTGAATAGACCAAATATCATAATGCCTCAGGAGGATCTGTGCAATTTCGTGTTCTTGTATATGCAATATAAAACAGCTTTTATGCTGTTGCTTAGCAATACATCCCGTGAACTACTTTTGAAAATGCATGTGTGATTATAGTAAATTAAAAAAGCAGGGCTGTACCTGTTTTGGTACCATTTTGCATAACTTACCATTGGCTTTTATGTACATTATGACAAGAGCAGTGACTGGGCCTCCAAGTGCTGTGGTTGGGCAGCCCTTGGCTCTGGCCATGAGTGTATACGTTGCCCTCTACTGTGGATTACTGGCGATGCTTCACTGGTTTGTGTTGTTTTCAATACTGAGCCAAGTTTTTAGGGGATGGGGGGTCATTGGAGGACAAAACATGCTGTGCAGCACCCAAGGAACCGCCATCACTTCCAAAATACAATCTTGAAGAACCTAGGGTAAGCAGGCAACACCCCCAAGGACAAAACACACTTTGCACCTTCTAATGAACACCCTCACCCACAAAGCCTCTGATGGTATGTGATGAAACTGAGGATTTGTAGATATGTTTCATGAAGGAATATTAGAGTTAACAGTTTTAGAGTAGTGTTGCTTTTACCTTTCCCACTTTACTGACATCAGTCTTATTATCCCTAACAGAACACTTTAATCTGCCTTCCTACCCCCTAAGTCTAAGCCACGGTCTCCACTTATGCACTAATTATGTCCACAAAGCCTGAAAGAGCTGTATGAAATGAATGGCCATGTATTTAAAATGCCGAATTACAGCCAGCACAGTGCATGCTGAGAATAATATAAGAGGCTTTGCAACATCAAATGCGGTTTTCTACGACATTTTAATTGCAAAGTACAAATCTATATTTTTAATGCAAGTACAAAGCATCATGGTGAACATATACCACTCTAAAATATTTAAATAGCCCCTTCAATCATTGCTTTCAGTTTGTATGACCTTATGAATATAAAGACGCTGTCTGTAAAGGTCCGTCTTCTACTGAGAATTGAAAGTGGACCACTGGAAGGCAGAAGCATATGATCCCATAAAATGGCATGGTGGCTGTACTGAACTGAGGCTACAAGACTTGTTAAGTGGATACCATGAATATTAGGTTGCCATTGGCTTTAACTTCAGATTATGTCACGGCCATTACCTCTGGCTGTCAATTTCAGATTTAGAATGAAAATGAAATAGGTTTATTTTTTTTACACTGGAGACTGGTTCTACTGAGAACACTGCAGTTAAATGAATGGAATTGACGTTGCTAAATAAATGGCAGGGCTCTTGATAATTTTATACATTTATAGTGCTGCAAAAATACTACTATACTGTAAGACTACAGTATTTTATTTAACTTGGGTCCTGGCCAGCAGGTCCTAAGTTTGTTTCAAATTGGTGGAAGCAAATCATCCCTCCATATATTTAAATTGGAAGTCCAATGCCAGGTGACCCCCCCCCCCCATCACCTGGCGGCAGGTAGGGTGAAGGGGATTACAAAAAAAAAAACTCCTTGCCTTGCCCAGGATCTATCGTGGTCACTGGCCCTCCTGCTGCAGCCACACAGACAAACACAGAATGGCATCACCTACTCTGTGCCTGCTCCTGCCCTCACATTCAAGTAAATAGACAGACAATGCCACACTGGGGAAAACCTCTTTGTGCACTCTCTTCAAAATGGTAGTGCAGGGTAAGACTTTTTTTTCTTATAAAGCATTGTTGAATGTTTATTCTGTGCTTTAATTTGACATTATGTTGGCCTATTATAGGGATGCTGCACAAATGGATGCAAATCTGGTTTGTATCACGCAGCATAGTACAGCACAACTACATCACTTCCATGCTGCTGTGCAAGCCGAATGAACGCCATTACCCTAAGGAGGCTGGACACCCCGGCACCTCCGCCCTGGACCATATAACCGGCGGCACCTTATAACCAGAACAACTACTCAGTGACAACATAAGGAGGTATTCTCTTGTCCTATCCTACAGCAGTTACAGTCTGTATGTTCACATGTTATGTAAGACATTTTAGATATGAGAAAACACCTGACTACAAATAAGACCTGGACAGTCAATGGCTTATACATTGACTATCAATTGTTTATAAATGGGTCTTGGCTGTATTGTATGAGGATGTGGAACAATGGTGCACTATATGTATAATGATGTATTGTCCTAACAATGGAAGTTGGAAGTAATATTTTAATGCTTCTTAACAAAATAAAAATGTAAATGAAACATTAGGATAGCATGGTTAATGGGTAAATAAGGTCCAGAGGGGTGGCTCACCCTAATTTTCCAATACTGGTCACAGATTGCAAGGTCCTCCCATTAAACCAGCACAGTATAAATTTGTATGTGGTTTGGGAACACTAGCCAGTCCTATTGGGTCCATTGAGTTCCAGTATATTGACTTCACACACTTGAACAGCACAATACTTGGTCCAAAATCAAAATTTGACCTATATGAGAAGGTTTGTCCTGTTGCAACATGGGTAATATCTCATTTATACTGTATCCTAAACTTATTTCATACCAATAATGTGTTATTTTTGTAAAACATTACCTGGCCCAAAGAAACAACCTGTGATGGCCATAAACAGTTGAGATTGCTACCACATCCTAACATCCTATTCATCATAACTACAAATGATCTCACTTATTATGGCAACTGCTGACCTTTCAGACCATGTAACCCCTGTAGGGGCCAAACTTTGGAGCGTTGGCATCTGTCAAACAGCAAAAGCGCTTGTTCTACACATTTTGCAATAAATTGTTGGAACTCCCTTTTGAGGCTCAAATTAGCAGGGCAAAAAGCCCACTACTAAAAGGGTAAAGAGGAAAAGACTGACCAGAAATAACAGGATTGGCCATTATAATCCTTATCCAGTTGGCAAAAGCGATTCATATATAATCTACTATAATCTCAGTTTTATCATTCTCATCTTAGAAAGACTGAGACATGTAATGGTTATAACCTATATACTTTCATACTTTAATGCAACTTACACTTGTGTAACAGGTGTTTTAGACTTGTCAGCATAAGGTTTGTATTTTAATGGAAATGCTAGCCTTTAATTGTCAGAGTACCTATAGATTTTGTCACCCTCTGTTGCCAGAACATTTTTCAATATTTTACACTGTACATATTCAACTGCGATTGAAAGGATTTCCCAGGAACATTTCTATTGTTTTTCAGCAGAGTCTGGGATTTACCATCTTGTTTGTCATTTATTTTAGTGTATTCTCAATTTTCTTGGGTGAAATATGTGCAAAAAATATATTTTTTTTACAATTAGTGGTGGTTTTTGTAATAAAAAAATTAAGTTTGTCAATAAAATTATATTGCATGTAAGTGCCCCATTTCTCCTGGTTACAGTGGTACAACATATGTATTGGTATACACCCTTTCCTGACCAGTAGATTCCCCCCAAACTGAAACATTGCTTTAGGATATTTTCAGATAAAATACAACTGCTATGCACAACTTGCAGTTTTTCAAGAAAAACCACTCATTTGAAATACCCCCACAAACTTGTAAGTGGAAGTACAAACCTCAAGCTTTCTAGGTGTACCAGGTTTGTTGACATGGGCACAGTTTTCTGGAGGTAATCCATTGATGAATTAATTGGCTGCACTGGGTTTCCCTAAGAAATAGAATATAAAATTTTCCTAAAAAAATATGCAAACAAGCAAAAACAAGTTAAATCTTAAAAACGGAGGGCCCTCCAAACATAACAATACCCAACATGCATAGCTACTTTCAAAGGTAGGGTTGGCAAACCTCCCAAAGTAAAGCATGTGGGTAAAGGTAATTTTACTTGAAAATTTCGGGTAGGGAGACAAAAACAACCAAAACAAGCCTTTACATTTGAAATACTCCGCCACAAACCATATATCCACAGAAAATACACACATCTTTCTAGGTGTACTCATTTGGTTGCAGTGGGCTCATCTTTCAAGAACCCATGCTTTTTTTAATATTGAAGGGTTAAAACCCTCCCCCCTTCCCAGCATTACCAGCCCAGACACCATCTATGCAAGGCTTGTAGACCAGGACGTGGAGGCCAGCCTGGGTGCCCTTGGTGCTGGTGGCTGCGGGCCCTCACAGGCTCTTCCCCCCTCCCACAGGGATTGAAGAGGCAGATAATAAGGGGCCAGGAGTTAATGGCAAGTCACCCGCTAGCTGCAGGTTACTTTCCATCCCCCCAAGTCTTGTGAACTGGTATACCAGTTAACAAAGGGTTAAATACAAAAAAATAATTATGACGCAGCCAGAGAAAACAAAATGTATTAAATGCATGTTTTCTTTACTCACCTCAGATGACCTCAGCTCCATTAATTGTCCCTCTCATGGAGTATCCGCAATTTAGTAATGTGTCATATATATTTTGACACACTAATGTATATAATGTACAGATATGTTTCTTTGGCCATGGTAGTCATTTAGGAGTGAAAATATACAATAGAGTACCAATGTAGTTATCTTCATATTGTTGTATTTGTTTTTTATTCATTGTGAATCATGTTTTCATGTGTTTGTCTGTCCAGGATTGTCTGGCTGAGAGCAGGATCACTTAACCTGCCCTGTCCAGAAAGCTAGGTGGTGGGCTGCAGTAAAGGAGGAAGTGGGGCTGGGGCCCTGTTCCGGGTCCTCTCCTGAAGCCTGGGGGGGATCGGATGCCCCCCCCCCCCCCCCCCGGGTGATGAAAAAATCTTGCGGGAGGGATTGCACGCTGAGGTGAGTACATTTTTTTTCTTTCTTTTTTTTTTTAGTGATGTCAGCTGCGGTGGAATCAGGTGGCCTCTTTTGGGCCCTGGAGGGGATTGGATGCCCCCTGGGTGAAGCGAAGACCCGCCAGATCAATCGGGGGGTCAGGTGAGTGTTTTTTTTTGCCACCTGCAGGGTGGGTTTTAGGTGGCTGGCAATTACTGATTGGAGAGGCAACCACTTTACAGGCTTAAAGGGTGTGGGATGACATCGTAACAGGCCCTGTGGGCGGTTCCCGGATTGCTGGAGCCCCCCGACCCTTGATCCTCACAATCCCCTGAAATGCTTACCTAACCTTAATTCACGGACGGAGCGTATTTTGGCCGGCCTGACCAAGGTTACCAGTTAACATTTTTATTATTAAGTACAAGAACTCTTTAAAAAAGTTTCTCTCTTTTATAGCTTTTGTTATGATTGAGTGGTAAATTGAGGTTACAGAGAGGCAAGAACAGAATCAAAAGCATTAGCAGCTCCAAAAAAGGAACCAATATTTTTGCCATTACTACTCGTAATTGCCTCACCTCTGGTTTCAAGTATCCAGAAATCAGTAAAACATAGTAAGCCTGTCATTGGCATATTCCCATAAGTACCAAATTACACGGAGAGAGTGTATTGTGTAACTAAAAAGGAACATTTTCTTTGTAAGGAAATATGGGCAATTTTCAGTGTTAAGAGTCTGATTGCTCTCAAAACTGTAGACGCAATGTTTTACCGGAACTTGAAATTTCTTAAGATCCAGAGCAGTATTAGAAATCCTGATGACATTTCACAGCCTGAAATATAGATCTGTATGCCTTACAAATTTAGAAGGGTTCTTTCTGAACCTAGTAACAGTACAATGGAGGTGTTTTACAAAAGACGCTTTATCTGTCGCCTCACTTTCCTTCTTTACAAAATGATATTATACTCTGTTGATCAAAACTACTCTAAGCAAGAGTTTTTCACTGGCTATTCAAATCACCTGGTTTCCAAAGATCTGAATATTCCCAGAGAAATATGAATTATTCATGCTTCATCTGTATTCTACATTATGCCAAGCATCAGTGGTTCAAACTGTGCCAAGCTGAAACCCCCTGAAATTGGGAACCTTTGCAGGGGAATCTGAGCAAGGAGAAAATGCACAACTGTTAAAATGCTAGGGATTTATTTGTATAATAAATATATCTAATGATCATTTTCAGATATCACACACACAATTTATATTCCCCATAATGTGAAGTTAAACTTAATAGTCTGCATTTTTCAGACTGAATGAGCCTTTTCTGGGCTCATTCATTCTTACTTTCTTTCATTTGCCCTTGTCACACTGTTCTGGTAAATGCGGGAATTTATAAAGGTTCCAAGGTTCAACAACTTCTTATCTACCAATTAAATGAATGTGCAATGCGGTGTGTTACTGATATCCCTCGGCATTCTAACTTCAACCTGCCTGCTGCAATTGTTGAAAGCTGATATTCATAAAATACTTACAAATAATGTGTTCTTTATTTATTTCAGTACTTAGCCGTCCCCATTCACTTTACTGTATGCCTACTCTGGCCACTGTCTAACATTGTTATTTCTGTAGACAAAAATCAAAGCAACTGGACTTGCTGTGTTATTTTCTTAAAAACATTTAGCTAATCATTCGACTGGCTTTCTCAGTTCAGAGTTACTTGTACATTAATTTGGCAGCAGGAAAAGGTAACTCCTCTGTCTACCATTAACATTAGGGAGGTGAGGTGTTGATCTCATTAGCATGACTAGTTAATGGACATGACGAGTTAATGGTTGATGCCTTTAGTTTTAACACAGCATTGTATTTCCCAGAAATGTTACACCAAAGGCAGCAACTAGTAATTCCATTCATGCTAATTCGATTAACGCTATTGACACCTGAGGGGAGATCTTTCTTTTCCAAAGACAGTGATCAACATTCAAACAGGGATCCCCTGCTACCCTGACCCTTTTTACTTTCAGGCACATTATCTGGTATGCCTAATAGGTGTATGTAAGTTAAGTTAGCATCACATGCTGTCATAATCTCTTAGGTTGCCAATGAGGTGTCTTTAAATCCTGAATTGTGAACTGAGCTTTGGGATTAGACCCTCCAAGTTTGTGTGAACTAAAGCAATCACTTTATTGGGCATGAGTTTTCTGTATAAGTAGAAGTAAATAATAAATTATTTCAGGTAAAGTATTTAGAAACACATGATCAGATCCATAGCTGATGGCTAGGCAAACACTACACGGTGTAGCCTTACATGTCAACATTTATTTCCCTACAGCTGTTAAATTTAAAGCGGCATAAAACCCCTTCTGTCCGAGTACACAGAAGCCACGGCCATGCGGCATTGGCTGAGATTGGCTGATCTCAAGAGTGGTGGCTGATGTGACCCAACCATGTTGGCTGCATCGCCAGCTTCCTTGTAGAATTGGGAATGCCCCCGTCCTTAGCTATAGGAAAGCCGGGAATGCTGAATCTCGGCAACAGCAGCTAACCAGGATAAGTCATCTGCATGGCAGGTATGCAAACTATGGCCTAGACAATCCCTTTTTTAAAACGTCTGTTTTCTTTTTAGACTTTCCAACTGCTTTATATATCTTTTTTTTTACATATTTTTAAAACTGATATTTGACGACAAAAAATCTATAAGTAAGATTTTATTTTAAATATCTCTGAAACAAAACTAGAAGCAGTTAAATAACTTGCTTGAAGTAGCCTGACACAAGCTGTAGAAAAGCAGATGGGCAGAAATAAAACAACATTACAAGTGAGTCAGATTAATTATTGTCATGCATAAATCTTCCTGGCACCTAGACTACGGCTGTCTCCTTAGACATTGTAGATCAAGCACGCACTATAGCAAGTCTTCATGGACTCTCATCATCTTTGACTCTTGCAGAGTTCTTACACGGTATAAATGTGTAATCCTAGGCGCAAGATGAAATATTTGTGCTTGGGGAAATGACGGACGCTAAGCAATTTGTTTCCTGTACATATTATGCCTCCATTAGTAAACCAGAGGTCAATTTTTGTTCTTTTAAACTTCATGGTTATATATGCAAAGAAATCAGTGATATAGATTTAAACTGTCTGCAGACACAAAAGTGGCAAAAAGAGTAATACCCAGAGGTAGCCTTCTGTCTGATTCTTTGCTTCCTCTAAGAATAAAAGAAGAACAAGAAGGAGGGAGGGGCCTAATGCCATATCAATGGCAATTATAAAATATTTTCTAACATGTCATACAGATGTTTTCTGCTAGGGCTGATGGCTACGAAAGCCTGCTGTTAGCCTGATTAAGTTGTCATCTTAGTTGGGAGCTTTGTGTCCATCAGACCCACCTACGTACAGATAATAGGACAAATTTGATTCCACTTACCAAAGAAAAACCTTCCCATTGGCTGCATGTGTTCTGAAATCAGATTTGGGTGTAACCAGTCCCTATTGAGGTGGTATCATGACTGTCACTAATATTAAGGTGAACTACTGAACTGGAGGGTTAGGATGCAATTAGTCCCGCCTACAATTTGCTTATCCTCAAGTTTATTGATAAAAAGACCACTTGTCATGAGACTTCCAATCAAGCTTAGGGTCACCAGTCAGTGAGAATTGCTTCCCTAAAACCCATTAAGCAATGTTCCAATATCGTACATTTTTAACGAGGTCATAGCTCAATCTGACCTTTTCATTACTTCCGTTCCGCACAAGAGCGCAAAAGGCAATGCTTAAGATGCACATATCTCCAAGATATTTGCTAACTGCTGAAAAGTTTGTGTCCCTGGGGCATTCATATTTGGGATGCCCAGCTGTGCCCAGATCGTTCTCTAGACACTGGAAAGATGTGTATTTGAGGGCATCTGCCAAAGCTTTGCACAGTTGAATCCCAAGGAGTGGGCAGCTATAAGACTTCAGGGTCATTGAAAATGCTGATAGGTCCACTTTAATGCATGCTGCTATTATAAAACAACCTGGTAGTGAGGAACCTATCCTGCCCCATGAATTACTAAAGGGAGATCTATAACTTCCTGTGTAAAAATTACAATATGTCTAGGTGATGCTGCTTATGGTGGTACAGTGCATTTTAGCTGCTTAAAAGAAAATAGCAACCTTATATGCCTTCTTCATGGTTTCCTGAGGACTTTCTGGGGCTCCATTAGCAGTGCCCCCACTCCACTGCTTAAAAAAACAATAACCCTACCTGCAGTAATGAAATGTTCAGTCTAGCATCGGGCAACCTGCACAGTATGGTGTCGGCCATATTAGATCTCATTTAATTATATAGAAAGCATGTTTCATTTGAAGCACAACAATATAAAGCCCATGACCATTCACCCTTAATTTACAATTATAGTAAACAAAACCATTATCAGTAATGAAAAATAATGATCTAGTTGGGCGAGAAATAATTGGCTAATCTAATATAATTACCACGAGTAAAACTAGATACATCCTGATCATAGATTTTTATTATTGCGCACCTGTCAGAAACAGGAGATCTAACATCCCAGTTCAGACACAAATTAAGATTTGGTTAGAAAACTATACACACTATAATGCATCTGGCTAAGACTACCAGTTACACACAGTTGAACACTTAAAGCGGACCTTCAGCCTGAATAAGAGCATATATTATATGTTTCCCACACCCTGTACATACAGATTGCTCACATTAAAAATCAACCTGCCTGCATGTTATTAGACGTTAAACATCCAAGATGGCGGCTCATGGAGCATCAGGCTGCCTGCCAACAAGAGGTGTCTTCTAACTGTGTTGCTCTGCATTCTGGGATTGCTGTCCTTTTCCTGACCCCAGCTCTGCTCTGTCTGTACAAAGCACAGCTATAACCCGCACCCTGTACTTTATCCCGCTCTTCTCTCCTCAGTACGTGTGATGTTTCTGATTCAAGATGGCGGTACCCAAATCTCCTGCACAGAGAAGCCTGGTGGGGGAAAGAATAATAAGTAAGTGACTAAAAACCTAAAATATATTAATTTTAGATGCTGGGGAATAATTTTTTAAGGGTTTGGGCTTTTCATTAAATCATGCTGAAGGTCCGGTTTAAGAGTCCAAGTTACAGCCACGCACAATGCAATCTCACACAGCCAAGTGTACAAGGCACTAGCAACTAGCACACACACCCGTCTCTTATTTAGTAAAAACAAGGCCACCTTGTACAGGAAGTATTTTCATTGTGTAGGGCTACGCATGACAATCTTCTATTTTTTTTCCTTTTTGACAATGAATCTGTATTTTCAGAGTAATTATAAAATAAAGATTCACCTTATGATGGGAGTGGCAGGGCTGAGTGACACAAACACACTTTATGCATTGCATCGGAGTGAGCTGGGCTTGACTGACAGTATGAGTGGGCTCCATTCTAGCCTATCATTAACTGAGGGGGTGATTTGCGGTAAGGATCAGGGAAAGACTCTGAAGGCAACAAAAGAGGGAGAAGAAATCTGCCTTCCTTTCATTGACCAGAACAAAGAGACAGCATAGGACTGACACTTCACCAGGTAGGCTGTTGGGGATATTGATTTTAAAGTTTGAATGCTCGATCCCTTTAAGTTTAAATCACACATGGGGGGAGGGGCAGGGCATAAGTAAAACATTCAAGAGGATGGCTAGTTTTCTTTAAAACAAAATGAGAAAAGAACAGAGGGTATTTGTGATCCAGAGAGGTCCAGTTTGTGGGTGTATGCAGCTAGACAACAGTCTGTTTAGCCAACCACCACTGACATGTTGCAACCAGCCAGTGCCCTTCCCCCTAATTAATGATGGCATAGATTTTGGCCAGGCCTTCCCCTCTCACCAATCCTCTTTCAAAAGGAGGAGTAATTCTCATTTCAAATGAAATTATTTCTGTTTTTGGGGATCAGCCGGTTCTGATGACTGGGCTGAGCATCAGGTCTTCAGCATCAGGATGTTCTTCTAAATAAAATGGATATCAATTTCTTTGGGGAATTTGGAGTATGTGGTTATGGGCAGCTTAATATGTGGATGGTCTGATGGGCCAGCTGTAGTTTCTGTATAACTAAAATTGTATGTGAAGTATAGATTTTTGGCAATCTGACTTTTTTGACACTAGAATTAGGTGCAGCATTTACTGCTGTTAGAGCAAACAATTATCTACATTTCAGAGTAGTATAGAAGTACACAACTGTGCATTTTTTGAACCCCATTCACCATAATAGTTTTGTCTACATGGCACATAATAATATCTTATAATTTCCTATATTGTCATAAGCCTGGTAAGGGAGAGACCCATGCTAGGCAATGTAGGGGAATTAAAGGGATCTAAAAGTCCTCTATTAAAGGTATAAGGCAGAGAATGCTTTGCTAAAACAGAAAGTATTTGCATGGGGCAATCAAGTTAAGAATAATGGAATTTCGCCCAGAAACCCTTTCAGTAGGGAGGCCCATGAAAATGATCACTTTACACCTCTATATCCGCTATGTCCAAAGTGCCTGGATCAACCAGTTTGTGTAGTGATCTGGAATAGCATATAGGAAAATATGTCACCATCCACAAAGAGATCTATCACTTCCTGTGGTGCTGCTTATGGTGGTACAGTGTATTTTAGCTGCCTAAAAGAAAATAGCAACCTTATATGCCCCCATCATGGTTTCCTGAGGACTTCATCAGCAGTTCTTTGTGTTGTCCAGATATAGAAAGCTCCATTAGCAGTGCCCCCACCCAACTGCTTAAAAAAACAATAACCCTACCTGCAGTAATGTAGCGTTCAGTCTAGCATCGGGCAACCTTCACAGTATGGTGTCGGCCATATTAGATCTCAAATTAAGAATAATGGAATTTCTCCCAGAAACCCTTGCAGTAGACGGGCCCATGAAAATGATCTCTTTACACCTCTTGAAGCTTTATCCAAAGTGTCTGGATCAACCAGTTTGTGCAATGCTCTGAAATAGCATATAGGAAAATATGTCACCATCCACAAATGGATCTTTTGCATGGGCCTGCCTACTGCAAGGGATTTTGGGAGAAATTCCATTATCCTTTCCCATGCTAATACTTTCTGTTTTAGGAAAGCATTTTCTTTCAATTTTCTATATTGTCACACAACCTAAGGATCATTTCTTAAACCGGACCAACACCAGTTTTTTTTATTAACGGGTGTTGGTCCCGCAGTCTGCTAATCAAAACAAGCATTGAGGGGGGGCATCAAGAATGTTGGGTTCCCCCCCACACATAACCCTCCAGAACACCCGTAATCCTCACTTTCACTAAGCGCCATCACCAGGAAAGGAGGTCATGGTCGCGTCCACTGCGCCAGCCACTGGAATGATTGCTGCCGTAACCCTCACCGGCCAATCGCGTTGGCTCTTAGTGAAGGTGAGGATTACGGGCGTTCTGGGGGTTATGTGATCTATATCTACAGGTCTTCCACAAACTGGGGGGGGTCTTTATATATTGACTCAGAGCCAACCTGCAACTGTCTAGTGCAGAATGTGAGGCTAGAAAATGAGTTGTTTTGATTAAGATGGCAATACAGATTTTTCATTAAAGACAATTGGTTACCATTAGAGCAATTACTGCTCATCCCCCCAGCAGTGAACCATACTAATACTTTTCCTTTGCTCCCATTCCTATATTGGTTACAATTCGACATTGCTAAATTTCAAGCAGTTGTGTCTATCAGAACTTTGATAAGAAAATATAATTACTTCTGCACTTTCCTCATCTTTCATGCCGATGTGTTCCACTCTTTCCGCTATTGTTCAGCTTCTTTTTAAAGTCAAGTCTTGAGAAACTTGAAAACATGCATAGCTATGTATTTTGTAATTAAGGTGGAAAATGAGATTACAATTTCTCCCACATTTCCTGTCATTCTAACAATGACACATCAAAGCAACACAAAAAGGATCAGGGATCAGCAGCGCTGAAAAGAAAAGCTTCTTGCACATTCAAATGAGATTTATTTCTATTATTTTAGTGCTTGTAAAAAATAAATCAAAAAGCTCTGTGAAGCAGAAGCCTGATTTATAGCAATATATTTTCTATAGACATACAATACAATTCATCTGACCTCTGTGACAGGATGCGGTCTAATTGATACATGCAGTAATACTTTGACATAATAAAGTATTATGTCACATCTCGTCGTTCATACATTTCTTTTATTTGCGTTATGAAAAAGACAAATAAGTATAAAAAGATGTCCACGCAGTCTTGGCTAAATATGTGGTTCCTCTAGTGTGGCCAGAGCCAGATGGTGGACACCTCACCTACTTTCCTTACAAGATACTGCAACCCAAACTTTAAGGCTGTCACTCTGGTCCCACTGCCTCAAATACTATCATCTAAACTGGCCACCATGGCAATTAGGCATCTACCAGACAACTGACACCACCATGAACAATGTATTCAGCCCAGCAGGATAAATCATTGGGCCCTCTGATGATACCCTTTGGTGAAACGCATAAGGGCTGTGATACCTTCTAAACCTGTACATAGGGTGAAACCTGCCCTCAGTAAACTAACTGGGGACATTGTCATTTGGACTGGAACTCTTACACGCTGAAAATACTGGAATTTTATTTGCTATGTTCTCACATGAATGTATGTGTTCTATGATGTACATAATCAACAATGCTTAAGCTAGACCAGTGGTACTCAACTGGCGGACCAGGGTCCGAATGTGGACCTTGGCTTCAGATTTCCGGACCCCTGCCCTGACAGTCCTGCACTCAGTTGCTTCTGTGTTGCCATGCCCAGAGCTACCCCCATGACTTGATCACGATGTAGTGCATAGTCTCCCTGCCAGTGTCATAATTCTGCTGCCTGGCAACTAGCATTGCAATATGAAATACTGCATGGGCAGGAAGTGGCATTGCAAGGTACCGGCAAACTTTCTTTCTCTGGCTCTGTCCCACTGCCCCAGCTCAGCCCCATCTATCCCTGTCCCACCATCTCTGCCCCATTCATCTCCATTCCCCCCGCTCAACCCCGTCCATTTCTGGCCCCCCAGCTTTGCCCAGCTCTGCCTCTGGAATCTATAGCCCCCCCCCAGATTTTTAACTACCCCCACCCCTGTGACAGCTCCCCACCTGGACCTTCACCTGTTACCGGATGCTTGTATATGGACCTGTAGTGGTTGAATACCCCGAGCTAGACCAACACCTGTTACTACTTTAACAGGTGTTAAGAGAATGGGGGTGCCATTCTGCCTGTAATTGGGGGATTCTGCACCTTACCCATTATTTGGTTGTTGGGGGGGGTGGTTTGAGCACAAAATTTGGTACAGAATTTCTTTTCTTATATTCCTCTTCCAAATCTTAGGCGCATCTTATGGGCAGGAGAGAGGCCCTCTTTTTTTCCCTATTTCTCTTTTTCATATGCAAACCCTAGGTGGGCTGCCTGGCTTTTACTAATGCTCGAAAACATCCAACCATCATTTAATTATTAAAAAATAAATAATTATTCCCACCATCCCTGTCCCAATGGACGGGCCACAGTGAGCGGTGGTGTACCTCTCCCTGGCGCTGTTTCCCCGCTTAGCACCCTCCCTCGGGGGGGTATTATTTCCCCCCACCATTCACACACACAGGGGGGGGGGGGAGAAGAATCATCCCCGCCAAGTGTGGTGGGGATTCTCCCCACAGCAGGCAAACAGGAAGGAAGAGGCAGAGGAAGAGGGGTCTATTCAGTTGGGGTACTTATGTTTTCTCTCTCTTAATTCAGCATACAACCTATCTAGGTCGGCACATAATCACAACTGTACAAGAAAGTCATTGTTGAATCTAAGCTAAGCTTAGCCAAAGCACCGCGCAGCACCCCGGCCCTTTTATCCCTGCGGGTTTGATGTGGGTACCGAGCAAGGATGCTGCAGAAATGTTTGATTTGAGATTGATGTGAGTTTAAGGTGAGGCTAGGGGATTTCACACTGCGGGGAATCCCAAAACTAATTTTTAAAATTGGGGGAGGGGGCCACTGGATTTTGTTTTTTTTATTATTCTAATAAAAAGAGCCATGGTTCACTTTCCATGTGTTTTTATTATTTTCAAAACATTTTTATGTCTACAGCACGTGGTACACTTTATGCAGGTTGTGTTTCACTGCATTACTTATGGGGTCATTCCCGGCTTGTCAGTGTTGTGATGAGCAATGCACAGAAAACATTGAGGGTGACCTTAATCTTGCTGAGCGGCAAAGGATATTGATGTTCCTTTTTCTAAGGCACCAGAGAGTCCTAGGTAAAGCGGCTTCTCACGCTCATTAAGCTAGTCAGCTTTTCAGAAAATACAATAAATGTAGTCTTATGGCGACTTTCATGATTCAGCAAAGTGCCTTCGTTGCCAAGAAAGAAGCTGTATTTAGAGACTCTCCTGGGGCATCGTACATTTTAATCAAACTTCCCCAACATTTTCCTACAGAATGACTGAGCACTCTGGGATACTCTGCTGTGGTTATATAAAGTTATAAATACCAAATAGGATGTGACATGCTGACAACACCATTTTAACCTATCGTTGAGTGTCAGGATGCCAGACATTAATAGGTAAGCCTCTGCTAGGCTTTCTTTAATGTCTGTGATCCTGTTGGGCAGCATAAACTTTACTTTTAAGTAGTTCATGTACAAAACAATCTGCAGTCGTTATGCATTACTGATGATCTGGGATCTCCTGAGGGATTCCTTGGCAGTAGAGGTAATTACTGTAGACATATTTAACACCTTCTTTTATCTGTAACCCCTGATCCCTCTTACGTAGATTTTAAGAACATGTTCATGAATGTAACTGCAGTTCTGTTCGGCATCCTTAACCACAGAATAGCTTTCATAATGCAGAAGGTGATACAGCTACTTTCAAAACCTAAATCCTTTGGGAGTCCACTGGTACTTGTCTATCTTTGCTTAATCATTTTATTAATCACAAGTCCACAATACAACGTTTTGGGGCCACAGCTTTAAAATGACTAATAAAAGAATAAAGATAAATGAGGCTTAGTGGACTCTATTCTTATAGGGTGCTGGGCCATTTGTCCCACAACTGCTACACCTTGCTGGGCTGAAAGCATTGAAGTGATCCTATAACTAGAAAAGAGGTTTATGTTTATCACCTTCTATCCCCAGCCCAATGTCCTAAAACAGCCTGTGTTTCTTTTTTTTTTTTTTTACCAAAACCTTTGCCCAATATTCATAACAACACAAAATGGATACAGTTAGCCATATTGCTTCCTGGCTGAGCACCCCCCCCCCAATGCTTCACAGCTATGATACATTCAGTTCAGAATTGGGGAGCAATTCAACCTAATTACCATTATGTGGCAGTTTAGTTGGAACTGAATGAATTAGCATATGGCTGCCATTTGTACATTTGTATAACTCTTTCCTGTTGTGAATACTGGGCAAAGGCTTTATTAATATAAGAAACAAAGGCTGTTTTGGGGCACTCGGCTGGGTATCGAAGGTGACCACAAAAACTTCCTTTCAAGATATAGGATCAGTTTAAATTAAAAAAAAATCAACATCATAGTCATGCTGCTAGTGTGCACATGATCAGGAGGTTGAAAATTAATAGATGCTGCATTTTCTTTAAAGTGGAAGTCGAAGCTTTTTGTAACCCCCAGCTACTCATCCCTCGTGCTGTGCTAAGCCTAATTTGGGTGTAAAATAATAAAGCAACTCACTCGATCACCAAACCCCACCCGTGGGCAATTGAGTGACTGATCTGTCACACAAGTTTCTCCAGCTTCTTGGTGACTTATTTTATGTTATTTTCCAAATTAGGCTTAGCACAAGGAGAGGGAGGGGGTTTGGAGTGTTACAAAATGCCTCAACTTCCTGTCTAACTCTTGTACCAGCCGTGCAACTGCAAGACTCAGCGCTAATAGACAAAGAGTAAAGTAAGTAGAACAGGTTCTCAAAGGTACAGGTTACACAAAGGAACAGGTACTAGGGGGAAATTATTATATAAATTATGTGCATTTCGATGACCTTTAAGGGTTTTATGTTACTAATGAAGTGCAAAGAATAGCCAGACAAAATGTAGGCCACCATATACCTTCTGATTTGTTCTCTCATTTCAAGCTTTTCCGAGCATAAAAATAATATTCAGATCTGCTGTTTAGATGAGCTGCCAGCTTGTTTCGAAAATCTCCTAAAGTGACACCCTCTTCTTCCCAGCAACCAGTAGTCCTCCGTGCATAGATCTTCTGCAAGCCCAGGCCCTAGGAGTGCAAATACTCATCTCTTTGCTTCCATTAGTGGTCACGTGTGACCATTCCTCTAAAAAGCAATGACCAATAGGCTCCAGGAGGAACCATTGCCCCTTTATTTTCCGAACAGCAAACCTATTACTAAAAACCTGTTACAAAAAAAAATCTTTTTGCCTTTTTTATGGCGTACTCACATTTTAGCACAAATGGAGCAGTTTTTAACAAAATTATTCAACCCAAAATAAATCTTATGATCAATTTGTAACCAAAACATATTACTACACATTATCATAGCTGATCCATAAAACAATGTAACTTTCTTAACTGCATTGCAGTATTTCATAATAACTAATAAAATAACTAATCAGTTAACAAGTATCTCCTGTGAGTTAGGAAAATGTTTGCGAAAAACTTCAGACAGTACCTCATTGTCCAAGAGCAGCATGCCTATAGTAAGAGTCATTTTCCTGATTTACTTAAAGAGGTTTGAAAGGTGTCAAGGAAAAGCACAATCAGGTATTTTCTCTGCTGTTTTGCATATTAAAACAAATAACTTGAGTTTGGCGCACAATACGGATGGCCATGTTCTCCACTTTATCTTGTCAAGTCTAATAATAATTGATATTTGTCTCTAGCAGATAAAGGTCTTTCAAAACATGAATCAGCACAATCAATTTTAATAATAATTCTGTTCTTTTCCAAAATGATTTATCGATAATTATATTTTCTCTACAAAGAAAGTGTGGGTGGGGGGGCTGTAGTTTGGTAAAGGCAGATGAGGTTGCATGACCTTCATAAATGTTTCAGCAATGCCTTGCTTTATCTACTAAGCTCAAATAAGAATAAACAAACCCATCTGATCGTCTATGGGAATGCAAACATTGCAAAAATAAATTGACTGGTGATGGGCATAACTTCTGTTAATGGTCCATTTTATCCAGTTGAGGTGTATTAGGTTCTAATAATTTCATTCTGAATTTAAGGTGCTCCAATCCCCTCAAAAGGTTGTGGGTAAATGGATGAACTTTTCTATTAGCAAACATCTTGCTTAAATATGTATGGTTAAATGTTTGGGAAGATTTTGAGTGATTTGTCCTAAAGAAATTCTTCAAGCTTTGGGTCTGGCACCATCCTGAAATTTGATTTGTTCTGAATGATTTGTTCATCTCTATCACTGACCGTTTTTTATCACCAGCCAAGATTTATCAGTAGCTTGGCCGCCTCATTGACCCGTTTATCAGTTCACTTCGGAATTTTTCATTCCCCTGACAGCATTTTAAGGCTTTAGAGTCCAATGGAAGCCTCTAAAAACTGCAAAACAACGGTTATGCTTTTATTTTTTGTCCAAGCTTTATCAGGAAATATACAAACCAGTCTTTTGTTTTCAATAGGGATCTACCCCATACTACATGCACTGAAGATTTTGCCATCCAGAGCCTCCCAACAGTTTTCTCCTTACAGTTAAAGAGTAAGCCTAAGCATATTTTAACACTCCGCCGACCCCCCCCCTTTGCTAAACCCAATTTTAACAATAACATGAAAACAACTCAATGAGGGGTGGGCAATGTGCACTTAATCTGAAGCTGGGACCTTTAGTGACAGGTCAGTCACCCAATCCCGGACAGCAGTGTGATTGTACTGATTTGTCACTGAAATCCATCTGTCACTCAGGTCTATGGCTGGTATGCACAATATAATTAATTTGAAAGGAGATAAGTCAAATTTGTGATCATACCCTGTGGATGCCAAAAGGATACAAGTGACCTAATCTCAAACATCCTCCCCGATGCTGGCGAGAGGGATTGTGTCATTTATGGTACTCATCAGTCAGTATAAACATTATGTATCTTCTAAAATGTTACAAATCGTTCAGCTGTGCCTCGGAGCAATGGGTCATCTCAGCTCATGGCTTTCTACTAGAAATTAAGGAGAATTACGCTGATGTCAGGCAATTTTGACCGTGGGCTTGGGTTTTTCAGAAGCTGGACTCAAGTATGTGGTAAAATGGCCGCTGCCATGCAGTTATGCAGCATAGAATCTGCATGGAGTTAAGCCCTCTTAAATAGTTTGCCACTGATTGGATTTCCAGAGTGGAGCTTTAGGGGTGCAATTTACGGAATTTGTTTCTTTTTATTTTTGACTTGCTTTAACATTTTTTAAGTTGATTATTATATTACTGCAAAATTACAATAGTCTAGATTTTAATTATATATATATATATATATATATATATATATATATATATCCCCCCAACCACACACACAAGCATATATATATATATAGATAGAGAGAGAGAGAGAGAGAGAGAGAGAGAGAGAGAGAGAGAGAGAAAGTAAAAAAGTATGCAACATTACCAAGCCTAGAAAAATGGTAATGACAAATATTAGCCTGTGAGTATATCTTTAAATACACTGGTTTGGCCAAAGCTGTCTTCAGAGTTGCTGTAACAGTATCCCAAATGAACCAAAGGATATGATGTTTAATCCTCCCCCTAGGAAACTGTCAGAAACCAAGCTTCTAATCCTTGCCCCAGAAATTCATCAATACAAAAATAAAGTACAATCCAGCTACAAGTCATCCATCAACAATCGAATGAGTCTAAGCCAGCTGTTTATTCCCTGTAGTCCTTCTCATCAAAGTGGATCTCTTAGAATACTTATCCTATGTTAAGTGGCCAATGCCCAACTAATCTTTGGATAACATTATGTTGAGGCATGTAAGGCCTAGGTCTTCACAATCAGAATATTCTATAATAATGGCAAGTTTGTGCTCATCCAGGACTGAGATTTACAGAAGCTCAAAGTGAATGGTTTATTGATCACCAATAAAATAAAAAACCTGCAATGAATGCTAAGAAGCGGATAATGACAGCAGAATTGAATGACCAAGAATTGCAATTTCCTGACTGTATGATATGATTCACTGCCTCAAAAGAATTCCCAATTAAAAATAAACTTAAATATATTAAAACAGAGAGATACTGGTGTGATTGTTGGAACATTAAAATGATTGCTGGTAATTTACTGGCTTTGTTCCAGCAAACATAAACAGGCGTATTATGACAATTTTCTAAGGCTGAGTTGATTAATAGCATATAAACAGAAATGTGTATGGATGTGTGAAATGCTACATGCTGACATCTGTAGTCTATTTCTTAACTAGTCCATTGTACGATCGTGGTGAAACATGACGACAACCAAGTCGCAAGCCGACTGAGAAGTGGCTATATTATGTAGAAGGTGTTAATTGAATAATATACAGAGAGAAAGAGAGAAGACAGAAATGCAAAAAGAGAGAAAGGCATAGAACTAAAGTGAAGACCACAATAGAGATAGAGGGAATGTGCAAAATGGGGAAAAAGGGAAGGTTAACTATAGAAGAACAGGAGGAGGTGCAACTGTAGAAAAAAGAAGGAGAGAAAAGGGACAATAGATGAAAGTGAAATGGAGGAAATGTGGAATATTTATCAAAATGAGGGTGGGGGTAAGGAAAAAATTGTAATTGAAATTAATAGAAAAAGAGGGATCCTGAGTGATCTGTGTGTCTGGTGGTAGTCTCTTGGCACGCCACCACAGAGTGGTGCGTCTTGGCACTCCCTCACAGAGACTAGGTTGGCACCCTGTGTAATAGCACGGTTTTCACAATTCAAACCATGGGGTTGGGGTCAAGATTAGAGCAGACCTACATCTTTGAAACAATTTTGCCAGTGAGGGAGTTGGTCTGTTTTAAATAGGTAAAGTCACAAAAATCATTAATCTCTCTAATTCATTTGGGATGCCCTGCTTCTCTTCCCTCGATCACAAGCCTGGGACTGGCCACTGCCATACTTACCACGTCTGCATTCTATCAAAGTTGGCTACCATTCTGCAGTGTCATGTGCTTGATGGAGACCAATCAAGTTCTTGAGTGTATAGGTACTGGGCGCCTCTGAACCCTGTAGGTAGCTGTCAATCACTGCATGGCTGCCAAACTAATGGAACATAGATGAATAAGTATGGACTTGTGCAGGGGAGCGACATGCTCCTATGCTGCAGAGGTAGAGGAAATCTTTACTTCCCTCTTTTTTAAGCCATGGAAGCGAAGATGTAGACCAAATTGCCAGCTTTTCTCTTTCTTGCCATATCAGTTACCAGTTGTTTTAAACAGGAATATAGAAAATATAATTGACACAAATAGTAAGCATTATAATAATCCTTTTCCTGAAACTAACTAACTGTATAATTTAAACTTTAGTGCTGCCTTACAGCCTTGGGTGAGTCATTTCATGTGCTAAAAGGAGTGTTATTTTACATGTCTCATTATGTAAATGATCTGCTCAGAGCAGATATGGGTGGTACAAGGGTCTTCACATTGTAAAATGTAAAATTATTTTGTATACCGATGGCAATACACAGTAGATGACCAGAAAAACCTTCTTATTCTCAAAGGACTTGGAAACATCATCATAGCTTGTCTAATACAGAATAGAAGGTGACATTTAAAAAAAACAAGCGAGGCAAATACTGTAGCAGCACTCATTATCACGATACTAACATAGGTTTAGCATAATGATGTGGAAATTGGCCATTCATTTGTCAGCATTACATGCTACACAATGTCTCATAGCCCAGGATCATGTTGATACCTTTTACATGTTGATGATGTTTTGGGATCGCATTTATTACTTGCTTATAATATTTCAAAATGCAATCCTGTCTCTTATATAATTGTATTATTGTATGTAATCAAATTACTGTTACAGTAACACTGTTAGTCAGAAGAGGTCAGTCTGTTCGCTGGGAGAGCTTCACACAAATTAAAAACAAAGACCCTAATTATGATGTGCGCTGTTTACCATTTTTCTAGTGGCTCTAGTGCCAGTTTTTTTCGAGCGCCAGCATTTTTGTCTTTTCTGGTGCTGTGGACTACAATGGCGCTAGAAGTCACAGCGACAAATGCTAACTAACTTGCTTTGATTGCCACACTAGGTATTGGCTGGCCAGTGTCAGCTCCTGTTGGACCCGACTCCTGATTATACCTGCGGCAGTGAGCGACACTTTGTACTGCCGCCTTTTCGACGCTGAACCGCATATTTTTTCCTGCCTGAAAAGATTGGAGCTGTATTTTCATAGTGCTGGTTAATGTTTCATCATTAAAGTTACAAGAAATCATTGCTGGGGACAAAGAGACAAAACTTTACAGTGTGTTTAGGCTGCATTTTAGTTGTTGTTGTCCAAATTACACATTACACTTAATTATACTTAATTACACTTAATTATAAACATAAAACACTTCAATCCAGTTTTGCTCATTGTGCTCTATGGGATCTTGACCTACAGCGCCACTATAAACTGGCACTGCTTCAACCAGAGAGCCCGGCGCTGTGACTTTTTCAGCGCTAGTGTTAAATAAGACACTAGCTGGCTGCTGTTTTTTTGGGTCTTAAATCGCATGCTAAGTGCCACTGAGACCATAAAAGTGGAGCTGTGTGGACCTGACGATTCATCAATAAGGCTCAAAGTTTTGCAGAAAAATCCTCCTCTGTAACATCACAAGTTTTCTTAAGACGAATTTAAAGCAGGAATACCAAGATATGTGGAAAATAGCACATTTCTAATTGATTATTTGTTCTCAACTGAAGGGAACAGTGTTGGCATACTAACATTCGCCTCACAATTTACACTTGTGAGATGATATATTTTGCTGCTGAAAGGAAACTGTTTTTGGAGAACAAATCTGCCATTTGACTGTTTAGGGCTTTAAATTACAATTCAATCTTTGTTATTTCCTGGTTGTATTAAAAATGTTCTCTTGTTGATGGTCACATCTGGGGATCTGACATTTGTTAAATTAAGTACTCTTTGATAACTAGTTGTCCTTGGGGACTGTTCTTGTTGATGATCCAAAAATTTAGGCTTTTTTGGATCAAGCCATCAACTGTCCAGACATATATTAACATAAATTAACTTTGTCTCATTGTATTCCCCAAGGGAACAATGTAACATTTCTGATTATACATAAATACCCTATACATCCTAAGCAAAGCTACTGGCTTCTCTTTGATTTCTGTGCATGGCAGAGCTGGGAAGAGCATGCCATGGTGAAGCTTTATAATTCTTGAGTATGATCAGGTCACAGACAACTGTGAAACCATTTTGACTTGCTGTGGTCAAAAAAAATGGAGCCCTGCTACAGATTCTACCTGGCACTGCAGTAAATGGAGTAGAAGAACATGGGACTGGCAGCAGGTGAGCCGCAAGCTGCCTTATTATTGCCATTGCCTGGACAGTCCTTAAAGGGTATGTCCATGAAAGGACCTCAGATCATTAGTATCAGAGTACACAAGGAGACCTCTCTTACCTGCCACCCACTGCCATGCCACTTCTCTCACCCACAGTGCCAGAATAAAAAGCAGTTGCATTGTGGAAGTACCTGGTGTATGGAAGCTTCGATTGAAGTCAATGTGAGTTCTCCAGACATAGGCTACAACTACCAGCTTCTCATACCAGTGCTGCGATTGAGAGATAAGGAGCATATGAGTTGGTGGCACTACTGCCCTGAGGTATGTTGGGTAAGCACCCGAGGGTGGATTTTCACTTTAATTCCTATATGTCTACTCCAAGTTCTAGATATGCTGAGTAGAAAAAATGTGTTGCCCTAAGTAATATACAACTAAGCACTTTTGATGTAAAACTATATTGAAAAGATAATATAATGCCCTACCAGCTTGGTTTACTGGATACTACAGTATGTTTACTATTTACCATTTACTATTTTTCTGCCATGGGTTCTGGTAACTACTGTTTTAGAGTCTGCTTTTTGTATGGAGATGGTTTTACTGATGCCCCATCATTTTACTGCTCAATATTTAACCTTTCCTTTTTATTTTGTCCTTCTATGCATTTTAGCCAGAAAAAAACTGAAAATAAATGATTAGGTAGCAGCTTACTCAATGTTTTTTTACTAGTACTTTGTAACTGATGTATGGTAAAGAACCAAAGAGAAGCCAACCTACCCTAACTAGTGAAATACTTTGAGGATTGAGGATCTTTTAATAATAATTTAGCGTATTTAAGAAAAAGTTATCACTAAACATTTTGTCTATTTTACAATCGTAAAACCATTTAAATTCAAATAGTTTAGTTTAGTAATAACTTCCACATCACTCTTGGCTATACAAGTCACCCACCACAATGAGTTACCTACCAGCAGTTAATGAAACATGGAAGCTGACCTTTTATTCTGTCTATCCTAAACATACACAGGAAAAGATAAGTTCCCTATTTCTATTATCACTCAATAAATCTTGAAGTGTGAATCTAAAGTTTACTTTGAGGAGATTTAGGGATGATTGTCACATGATTATCACAAGCTGCGTGAAAAGCAAAGCAGCCTATTCATGTTTTATGTGGGCTGGAGATAGAGTCTCTAAAGGAATACAGAGATTGAGATTTAGATAACATACACGTGGTCCCCAAACAAACTCCACTCTTATTCCGGAACATCAAGCTAAGAAAAGTCTTATAAGAAAGGAATGTCTGAAACTGGAGATAAGTTGCTCTTTTCATTGAAATGCCTCTTTAGAGAGAAAACACATTTATAGTGCAGTCTTGTGTCACTCCTGAAGAAAATAAATTATTGTAGTATTTAAAGAAAATCTTCAGGCTAAAATAAAGCTATATTCTCCTAACCCACCGAAGCATTTAATTCTTTCAGCTCCTTCTGGTGAACAGCAACCAGCAACACAGTTTCTTTGTGCTCTATACTGACCACCTCGACCTCTTGGGAGCTTGTCCAATTGGACCTTAAGGCATAAGCATGCTAAAGAGGGAGAGAAAAAGTATGGATGCTGAAGGAGAGTATAGATTTTTCTTTAGTTCAGTGTTTTTAAGGAACCAAAGTATTTCAAGGTTTGACCCAATATTCAACGATCTAGCCCAAAACAAACATAAACTGGAGTTTTATATAAGCTAAGGATCTATTAGATCCCATTAGATCCTCTTAAAGTTGTGATGGCCCAGGATCAAATTGTGTTCAAGGAAACACAAACAATAACAAATATGTTATGCATGAAATTAGTACTCAGATCTTGGTCATATGATTGCCTTTAATGTGACTATGTAACACAAGCTGCCAAGGGGATGTGGTGCCCATGTTCCAAGGAATTTACTCAGACCCCTATTTTCTTACAACTGCTATTTTTACAACAACCTTGACATTTTGGTAGAGAGATCCAATATGAGCGAAAGATGGGGGCGGCCATAATTGCAGGGCAGTTCTCTTAAGGCACAATGAACTCTTTAGGCATTAGGAAAAAGAAAGAAGAACATATGCACGCATCTTTATTTACAAAGAAAACACTTTCACACTGTAAGCTTTGTAAAATAATCACCCAGTTAATCAATGGGTTAAAGTTGCAGATCTCAAAAGATTTATTCTCTTAGTAAATAGGGGAGATATATGCTAATGCTACATGTTTGCTTTAAGGCTTTGACATTCCAAAATATCTATTGCTATGCGAAACCAAGATTGTCAGCTCTTTGACTGTGGTGGTATCTTCAGCCATTCTCATCAGTCTAGCACAACAGGACAACCATGACAGAATGATACACACACCACATGTGTAGCTCAATGTAAAACATTCTATTGAATATTTCAGCCACTCTAGATTCAGTTTGATATGTATAATGTATTTAGAAGGGAATGAAAAAAAGTTGCTTCTTCAAAGACAGCTTGCTTTTCTTACTCTAGTGGTGCATTGAATATAGTATCCACTGATTTCCAGGCAGTCATGTTACAACTTTGGGAGTAAAGTGAAACAACCGCTAGGAAGTTGTACTGTGTTAGCTACAATTTCCTGTGTAGAGTTACAGCTTTTTGCTACTGCAATACTTTTGGCGTAACTCACAAATATATCCCCCTTCTACTAGTAGAGGGAAATCTTGAGCCGGGCTGTAATTGTATTGGGGTGTTGAAAAACCCTCATCTTATTACTTAGCATGTTCATGTGATTTTTTTTTAGACATTTTTGTGATATAGCTCCTTTAAAGATTATCTGTGGGTAGAAAAACAGGGAGAGTCAACTTAACCTTCTTTCTTTGACTTCTTCTCACAGCACAACTTTTGTACTTCTTTTGTAATCATATGTCTTCATGGTACACACCCCTGACTGACTCTCATGAGAAGAAAAAATATGTTTTCTTTGGCTATGGCTAGAGCTGGTGAGAAAGATTACAGAAAATGCAGGAGATGAAAAGATGTGCACTTGATAACATGTCTAGGGGTAAGGTGAGTATTAGGAATGAGCGAATCGGTTCTAATGAACCTGAATTCGCTCCGAATTTCAGGAAAATTCGATTCAGCACGAACCCGAATTTTTAGTGGTTCGTGAAATGGAAAAAAAAATGCCGGCATGGTGGGAGCAGGGAGTCCGGCTGCGCTGTCAGCGGGCGGCGGAAGCCTGCCTCCACCGCCCACTGACAGCGCAGCCGGCCTCCCCGCTCCCACCATGCCGGAATTTTTTTTTTCCATTTCAGGGCTTGGTGGGAGCAGGGAGGCCGGCTGCGCTGTCAGCGAGCTGCGGAAGCCGGCTTCCGCCGCCCGCTGACAGCGCAGCTGTCCTACCCACTCCCACCAGAGATGAGCGATTCGTTAAAGTTCGATTCGGACGAACCCAAATTTCTTTGAGAAATTCGGCAAATCGCCCGAATCGAATTTTTGAGAAGTTCGCTCATCTCTAGTGAGTATCCATGTTCTCATTCTAAAGATGATCTTGAAGGCTACTGAAATTCTTCTCTAATTTAACAGATACTAAAATTTAAATGTTGTCTGGAATAGTCAGGTAAGTTGAATCACAAGGTGAAAGATCATCTTTACTTAATTCCTTATCCCCTGGCACGACAGTTTCACATTTTGTGTTGTGAAATATGGCTTGAGAAAACATAAATATATGACCTACAAACAGAAAACCTTCCATATACTTTTCAGCAAAACACCTATCCTATCTTGACCAAAGGTTATAAACTATTCTACCACTAATCCATGTTGTGCTGCAAGTATCAAAGCTGGCTTGAAGCTCATTGGAATCAAAGCCTTGGGCACATTACTAAAATATATTGCTCTTTCGAGGGGGAGTAAACATTGTTTGTGAGAGCATGCGGTTCATCTAAATGTCATTTTAAGGGTTATTTTTCATTTTTAGACATATTTGTGTCTCTCATTTTTGCATTCTGTACTTCATAATACAGATTTACAGTGTCTACTTTTATTCAGCACAGCTACAAATGACAATCCACCTATCCTCAAAAGTTCACTCTCTTCAAGTCCCTTCGGATCTAACACTCCGGGATTTATTTGGCATTAAAATAGTCTGCACATAGTCATATAGCACAAGGGAGGGCATATTCAAACATTTAATAAAAAATAGATGCAATACATGCATTTTAAACGGTCGAATCTTCAAGCTGGTAATAAAAAGCTAGAAAGCTTCCTGTAACCAAGAGTTGACTTTTGCCATGTGTCACTTAAGACAAAGAATTACCAGGATGCTAAATGACCATCCTTATCCCACTGTCAAAAAATTAATATATCCCTAATGTGGACAATAATATCTCATTGATAAACACAGCTCTTCTCTTTCAATACAATGAGTGGCAGATGATAAGGGGGGACATTTGTCCAAAATGTAGATCCAGTGGGGTATTAGAGAAAAGTTTGTGCCTCTCCTGGCATGTGATCAGAACTGGCACATTAAAGGGCTCTCCTGATAAACAGGACTTTCTTTTGTTTGTTATTATGCCTTCATTGGCTTTGCTGTTCATATTCAGGTTAACAGTAAATTTGACCAGAATTTTCTGATTTGGTTTTCTGATTTCTGATTTGGTTTGGGTTGCTGAGAACAAAATCATGTCAATATTCAGGAAATATTCGGGCAGCTCTATATTTAATCAAAAAGAATCCTTAAAAGCCAGTAATAAAGCCTTCAATGATGGAAGGTAACTGCTTTGTTTTAGTTTATCTTTCTGTCCAGGATAATGCAACCACACAAGAATTAAAGATATTGAGCACCCAATAAGAAAACAGAAGGATACTCACATTTCATCTTGTGTAGCTGATTGGCAGTTCGCAGCTCACCTGATCAATGGATCCCTGTCAACACCTCCCTAGGTCAAACTCCATTGACTGGTGTCCCTGTGTCTGGTTTGCACCTCCCGCCACCATTCACAGGGGCTAGCCGTACCCTCTCCATCATTATGATGGAAGGACATGTCAGGCATGAGCCCACCCTCTCAACTGCAATGAATTGAGAGGACATGGTAGCACCCCTGTTACTGATGTTGGGTTGCAAGCCTGACAATGGTATCTATCACAAACCCATGTTCATGTCTGTGGCGGTGTGGGCTGGAATCCAGCGATCAACTGAGTTGCTGATCACTGGACCAGCTATGAGGGACAAAAGGGGACTACCCTTTGGTTTTTTTATTGGGTGGTTAGTCATTTTAAAAATAGAGATTAGTATTGACCAGAACATAATATTGCAGAAAAATCTTCTGAACTGAACTAGGACAGAGGTATATTTGATCAACACTAGTCTTTATATAGCAACTCTCTCCCCCTTGAGGCATTCCATTAGCCTTTGCAGTACTGATATTTATCACATAAAATTAATGAATATGTCTTCATATCGTCTCGCTTTAAGGTATGAAAAGATGTCACTAATCACTTCTGGATCTCACTTACTCAACCACTTGCTTTAATATGTGGCAGAACTGCACTGTACACACTTCACATCAAATTTTAATAGGAGCAATAAATAGTTGCTATGTAAATGTATGCTGTAATGCTTCAATTCACTGGATTGAGTCACCTAGCAGTTTTATTAATTCTTCTTTTCAGAAATACAAAAAGAGAAGGGGGGCAGAGGAACATGGAGATAAAGCGAGAGGTTATGACATTCCAGTAGCCCGCCTAATGTATAAGAAGTGCAGAATGCGTGAGATTGTGTTTCCAACCCATTAGCTCCATGATTAAATGCCAGCAGACCATTCCCCTGGCAACTGCATAGAATAATCAAAGTGAAATGACACTTTCTACTGATTAGCGATGCCGTATAGGGGGTGTATGTGTGTTTGGGACCAGTCTCCGAAGCACCACAAAAAATTCATTGGGAAAGAACTCTTTTGTTAAACATTTTGATAGTATGAGCTGATAAGTTAGCTCTGGTGGTGTAAGCTATTATCGCTTTGTATGCATATTTGTAATTATTTGTTTATTCGGGTGGAAAGCTTGACCTTTTACAATTACAATGGTCCCAAGACTATTCAATAAAGCAGTACAAAGATCAATGTTTATGTGCAAAGTGCAATCACCTATAGCAAGTAATGACATTTCATTTTACTACTAGATCAATGCACATCTCTTTTTGCTCTGCTGAAATAGTTTGGAAATTTTTTTGCAAATGTTTTGAAAAACAATAAATCAAATTGCTCTACATTTGCATCAAGGATGCAGACATCTACTACTCTTAAAGTAAAATAAAACTTTGTAATTTTGCCCTTTTCCTGCTAGTTTGAGGTTATGTCAACCATGTTTTTGGGCTTAATTTTATATATTTAAAATGTTCGGCATGTTTATCCACTCACAGGCTACAAGTAGCTACACTACTAACACCCATTCTCCTCTCCATTTTCCATGGACTTTAGGTTTGAGATCTCGGGGAGTTTTTAAAGAGGTCTAGCTCCCTCACATTGGTCGAAAGACAGAACAGTTCTTATGGATGTCCCCAAGGCAGCCCATAATGTATCATAACTACAACAGTGGGATTCAGGGACCAATCACTGCAACTTCATGCTTCTCCTCTCTGAGGCAACATATGACCTTTCCTAGCAGACAGGGCATTGACAGCAATTCAGAAATTTCACAAATAGTAGTGTGGGATATAGAGCCTCAACCTGCCACACCAGGTGCAGGAGCAGCCAACACAGCATATTTAAATCTGTGAGGATATTTAGTGTTTTTGACATTTGATAAGTATTTGCTTGGACTTACACTTACAATACACTGACTGACTGTAGTGAAATCCAGAGCCCATTCTTTCTGCTGGTGATCAACAAAAAGTTTTGATACTAATATTGAATGAGAAACGAAATCCTACTCAAAACTTTTGTCTCTCATCAGAGCCGGCAAAGAGGACCCGCAAGTTAATTAAATGTTAAGGACATTTATAGAATGAAACCATTCGATCTATTATAGGTGACAACTAATATTCAGAGTTACCACACCTTGGTCAAACTCGGGAGTCTTGCTAATCAATCATTTATTGAATGACATGTATAAAAAAGGGAATTACTAAAGGGGGTCTCTAGTCTTGTTGTTGAAAACAATCTGTGTACAGCAGGAAAAGTCTTTTTAGTCTCCTACCCTTGATTGAGTGTTTGAGGTCGGTACAGATAGGAATTTTCATAACTACATGTAAATATTTAAAATCTTTCAAATGATTTGTACATTTATAGTGAGTTGCTGTCTAGCGTGCTTTTGCCAGATTTCTTTTCACTTGCAATTATCACAATGTTGCATTGTTAGGATCCTAAACATATCCTCAGGTTTTAGAAAACATCTCAAAAAATATTTTAGTTTCTCTAAAACAATGACAATACCTTTCAGGCAAATGATAACTTTTAACAAAGGTATTAAAATGTGTTATTGTGAGAAAGGAAAAGTTTACACTGTGGTGTCAGGTGGTGTCAGGTTAAAAATGAGGATAAAGAAATCTGTTGTTCCTTAAGGATGAGAAGTGAGCAAAAGCCAATTATTTTTTAACAGTACAAGAAGGGACCTTAAAGAACACACCGAGAGTGCATTGCTCTGTCTTAAAGTGAGCCAAACAAAGTCGAAGGTGCATGCTTTATTATTGATCCCCTGTGATCTTTTAGAGCCCACTGAATCTCACTTTTAGAGAAATTCACTCCTTTTTCATCTGAGCTGAGGAGGGGCACCAAGTCTTTTGGCATACAATGCAATATGTGCATGTGCTGGTACTCTACTGCTTACTAGGACATGCCTTACTGTTGCCATCTCTTTATAATGGAGCAGCTGAGACTGGCTAAGGACAAGACACAATCCACCTGCTCAGATAAAAGATTATCTGTTTTTTCAGAAGGCCAGAAGGTTTGTGAGGTTAGTGAAGCCTGGGCACAGGTCAACTTTTAGCGCTTAAAGCAGATGTCCAGACTGAAGTGTAAAGGTCCCTCCCCCATCCATCTCTGCCTTATTTCCATTTAGCATCTTTCTGCTGACTATAGCGCCAGTGCTGGCAATTTTGTCTTTTCTGGCGCTGTGTGGTGGCCTACAATGGCGCTAGAAATTGCTGGCGTATGCAAAAGCCAGCACCCCAAAGTAATTATCCAAGAGGCAGATGAGCGTCTGTATAGCGGCGCTTAGAGCGACCGCTAGTAGATGCTGTAAGTGGGTATCGGATACTGTAACAGAGCGCCTCAGTCGCTCTAGTAACCTGTCCGGCATTGATAAAAGTGATATATGTTGGGCGCTCTAACACCAGTACAGTGCTTCAGGGAGCGAGAGGTAGCGCCAGCTCAGTGTGACCAACTCTCGACACTCCACACCATACTTTTCAAAAAAGGACATACACAAAGCCAATGTTTCAAAGTCCTGGCAGAACTTTGCTCCAAAACATTGGTGTAATTCTTCTCATTTTTTGGATGGGTATGGACTCTATATGTTGTTGTAAATGTAATTCGATGATCACTTTGAAGTGCTGTTTTTTGAATATTCCTGGACTGTTGTGTCACCTCTACTAGCCTTGCACCAAACACCCCCACAATGAGATTTAATTATAAAGGTAAGCAGTGCAGCTGGTGGAGTGTTCCACCAGCCATCATAGCTTGAATTGTTAAACTTGCCGAATTCACCCAAGCATCCTCCTCCGGTACTGTATAGCCAAGCATCCTGGTGTGCACACACGTGACACTGTGCACTGCCAACAGAGCCAAAGACCGCTGGACATGATATTTCACATCTGCCAGATATTATTCCTTTAATATTCCCCTTAAAAACTATAAAGTTTCTGCAGTCGCTTATATTGTTATAATCATCAAAATGAAAATTAGCTGAATTTTTTTTATAAGCGCCGATGGACAGATGGGCTTTCAAGAAATTCTAACACACTGACCCAAAGACACAACGATGGTGCCCACTTCTGCAGCAAGTTATTAACAGACGAAAGTCATAGGGGAGATATGCTAATTGCTGTAACATTAGATCAGAATTAAAAATACAATAATAACAGCTCTGTAACCCTGATAAATGTATCATATTTGCAGGATTTAGAACCACCATCTGTCTAAATACACAAACTGCCTGATTTTTTAGCTAGCCACAAACCTTCCAGCAAATTACACGTCACCAGCCATATGGACCTCAAGCACACATGAAAAGGAACAGGGTGGGCATAAACAAGACCCACTTGAATTGTTAATACTTGGCAGGTAAAAGAAATACATTTAAAGAGAAATTGTTAGGCAAGGAATAGGGTGTGGGACCCCTGCAGACATAATTGTGGCCTCCATCATCAACATTCTCCGTAGAAAACAATGGCAATCTGAATGATTGGCATTTGCATAGTGCCTTTGATTGCTAATTATTCAGGTACTCTACTAGTTAGCTATCACCATGTTTTGCTTGATTTAAAGAAGAATCCATGTTACCAGGTATTTGGACAGTTAAAACACAAAATGTAACTATTGTTGGGACAAAATCTTTGAAAACTATGCTGTGGGAATCAACGAGGTCAACAATATATTCTCAAGCCACTTTTTTAGAAACAATACAAAAAGTTACTTTGATGGTGTACATTTCTCCTCCAGTAAATGTATTCTCCATAAACTTCCAGACGAAGGATATTTCCTGCTGCACCACACTCTGTGTGTATTTCAATTCTGTAAGGCTTGTTTGCATGAACAAAGCAAGCGAACAAATGTATAACTCGTATGCGAGAGGACAGCTTGTGTTCAGACATGGCTAACTGTTTGTTAGAGTGATCGTTTGTGAGGCTGATCATGCTGTTTTATCCATGTCCTATTTATGGTTGATTTCTGTTCCACGTGTCACACAGTTATGCGAAGTGTAGAAAAGTGAGAAATGTTATGTCCACCTAAACTATACAACACTTCTAAGGATACATTCTTGTCTGATTTTGGTTGATATAGTAATTTTTTATTCGCAAATCTTTTGAAAATGAGCCATAAGTAGTCAACCATGCAACATGCCAGGACAGGCTTTACCACAGAGGGGTTGCTTTGCTTTCAGCAGTCTACATACTGGAAGTGTTAGTGCTTCCCCTATCACTGATTGGCTTTTGGTGAACCTCCTGATTACACATTAGTTACTTCTCATTTTTTGCCTTTATTTGCTATTTATTTGGATATTCTTATATTGGCTATTCCTTTTTCTCATTCTAAGTAATGGGCTCTGTATGGCACATGAGTATATCTAGATGTTTAGTTTTATGTGTATGATTTAATAGAAATTTAATATACAATTTAGGATTAGCCAGTGCTTATTTTTTTGTTTGTTATTTATTTTACTTTGTTTGCTATTTCATTCTGTGGTATAATAATTATTCCTGGTAACTACTATTTTTTAGTAGGTTATTCTGCAGGTAAAAACGGGTTTACCTATATATCCATATCTATCTATCTATCTATCTATCTATCTATCTATCTATCTATCTATGTATGTACATTGATTTTAAATAGTTGTATTTAGTTTCTAATTAACTTCTTGCAATAAATGTGCTACATGTTATATATATATATATATATATATATATATAGTTTCTAGTTTTGATCAATGTATTCCTTTCTTGTTGGCCAGCACATTGCTCTTTTTTTAGTAATTTGAATAGTATGATTTTAGTCTGTTTCCTGCCAAACTTGCTATTGTTATGTTGTGATCAGAGAGTTCCAGGCAACATACTGAGAACTGACATCAATAAAAGACCCGAGGGAAACTTTACAAAGATCATAGTGTAAATGCACTTGAGAAAAAAAGTCTGATATTTATTTTGCATATACTTGCAACACCTTTTTTCCAGCCTAGGTGGTAAATCGATGTTACAATACATGAATAAAAATAATGTGTTTGTCATTTCCTAGCGCCCATTGGATTCATAGTATACAGTCGGGGTAAAATTAGCTATTAGTAACTATTTGTTTCATAATTCACAATAAATCAATTGCCTTCAGAGCATTTTGAATATTTCATTCTTTCTGTGGGACTATGAATGCTAAAATCAGTAGTTTTTCACAGGAAAGGGAGAATACACTAAATTTAATAACAAATCTCGAAATCTCAGTGAAGGGGTCCTAGGCTTCCTTAAACTGCTAGGGCCATGCTAGTGGGTCCGCACTTGCACATGAAACTATATAACATCACAGTGCTATAGAAGATGGTATATAAGATACATTACACATTTAACACTCATTATATAGTTTATTGCTGTCTTCTGGATGACTGACATCCTCAATCCTTAATTCTGCATACACTAAACATGTTCATAAACCTTTAAACCTGTATGTGTACCACAGGTTGAGAAACATTGGTTCGTTCATGTTACAGGTAATGTAACAGTAGAGGGTCGGGATCACATGGTCAGTGTTCATCTGGGTTCTCATGTAATGCACTACCTCTATTTTCAAAAGGGTTTTGTGTGCATGCCCAAATGGAGGAATGATGTGGCTGGATATTTTCCACACCATAATGTGCGATATACTAGTATCATGTGACAATTTAGTTTGCTATTGGTAATTTTGATGTTTAAGGGAATATTTCATTCTAAATATTTTGTTCTATTGCCTATCATCTATTTCTTTTCTTGATAAGGAGGTAGAGTGGATTCTATGGCACATAGTGTCAAAATGTTAATAGGTGTGTTTTATAGGTGTGGATATTATACTTTCAGGCACAGGATTTAATTTTCTTGTTCTTAAGTAATGTTTAAAATTAGGGATGAGCGAACCGATTCGGACGAACCGGAATTCGCTCCGAATTTCAGGGAAAATTAGATTCGGCACGAACCCGAATTTTTTTTGGTTCGTGCTGATCGAATTTTCCCTGAAATAAAAAAAAAAAATGCCAGCATGGTGGCAGCGGGCGGGCCGGCTGCGCTGTCAGTGGGCCGGCGGCTGCCCGCTGACAGGCGTAGCCGGCCTGCCCGCTCCCACCATGCCGGCATTTTTTTTTTAGATGAGCGATTCGTGAAAGTTCGATTCGGGCGAACCCGAATTTCTTGGGGAAATTCGGCGAATCGCCCGAATCGAACTTTCAAGAAGTTCGCTCATCTCTATTTAAAATGATTAAATAGTGGCCTAGGCAAGGGTCTTTTAGCTTTCTGCAGTACCCTAGCAACACCTAATATTTATATTTGTGTTCCCACACCATAATGTACAGAAAGGAAGCACAATTTTTTCTTGCTTTTTCGATCTTAGATAGTCTCGTTGTATCCAATAAGTTAAAATGACCAGAAAAATGTTACTGTATGACAGCTCCCCATTTATTGTTCACACCAGGGCCTAGTCACATGTAGTTAAACTATAAAGAGATTTATGTGGACAGATAAAAGGTCTCTATGAATAGGCTTGGCACAGGGTGGGATATAGATGAGATATGTTACCTCTGGGCTCAGTCATGACATGATTGTATTAAATCCACCCAGAACAAAATAATCAAATCTGCAAAAGCAAAATTGTTGGCACAAGCTAAACGGCTGATGTTATTTACGCTAAAGTTGCACCAAATACTTTCATTTTTCAAGAAAGCATTTTCTTATGCACGTAAATTGAGGAGTGAATAAACATTGGGCACAAATTGCAGTAAATAGTTTTATTACATGTACAAATCATATTAATGCAGATTCGGAGTACTTTAGAGAAACATCATTTACAATCTAGTAATTTACTGCAAAATTACAACACCGAGCACTTAGCTCATCTCCACTCCATATTAAATCTGTCAGAACCTAAAAAGTAAAACATATTCCCTCTTTAATAAACTCTTTCAAAACATATTTTAAACAGCCTCATTATTTTCACTTGACTAAGGTTTAGAATGAAAGATTGGAGCAGTTCATACTTTTCCAAAATCTGCAAAATCTGCTTTTTGGAGAAAATTAGGTTCTTACTATGTGCGGAGGTTAGGGTGTAGCTCTAGATAGATGCATAATGTATTGCACATAAATAGGCAACATCACGCAGTATATTAGTAACTTTCTTTTATTTTTCAGGATGAGATTTGCAGCCCTAAGCCAAGATTTGTGTTTTACTTATGGTGAAGCCAGACAGGAATTATCAGCTCTCTGAGAACCTTTTCTGCAAAGCAAAACCTAAAATGTGGAGCATGTGCCATCAATCTTCGGGACATGCTGTAACTTGTGCCTGATTTACTATGCACTACGGCAGACTGTATTGGCTCATGCTGGGGTAACAGGTTTAGCATTTTTTTTAAATTGGTGTATATGTCGTAGATGCCAAACATTTAATATATATTCAGTGTACAGCTGTGCACTCCAAGGAGCACTTCTGGTTTTAGTGGCACAGTGCTCATTGCTTTCATAGGATATGAAAGGCAAGTTATACAGCATGTTTTCTTTTTTCCCAAGGCAAATGTTGTCTATGACAAAATGCAAAAAGGTGAATGCACTCTGATTTATAAATGTGCGGCAGGGTGCATGAACCGGGGCATCCCAAACCCCATGCGCTTCCAGAAAAACAATTCAAGGGTCAGCACTCCTTAGGGTCAGATCTAGAGCTGCATCATTTAGGACTGCTGTCGGGGTCTGGTAACATGTTTTTATGGCTGTTTCCAATCTGTTATATATTTTTAAAAAGACTTTAATCGATAGTGACTTTAAGGAGTGCTGTCCCTTTTTTTTGGGGGGGGGGGAATGTTGTCTATGACTCTGGGTACAAGACAGGGGCTCAAATATATGTGCATTTAAAGTTATCCCACACCTGGGCTAAAAAAGTATACATCAGCATTACACTACAGTACTAATGACTAGGGGTGGTATTCCAATTAATGATGCTCTCCCGTAAGCCTGGAACCTGGAGCCCTTCTTTTCTGGGATCTGGCGACACATGACTGCTAGTGGCCAATTTCTATCTCCAGACGGCATAGCATCAATGTGCCGCCATCTGCAGTGCAGACGCTAATCGCGTTCGGTGGTCACACATGTTCTGCTTTTGTCCACTAGTCGAGGGAATCCAGGTAGTTGTAAGTATCTGGGCTCTGGGGATTGGGTTTTCAGGAGGTTTATGTGTAGGGTGCAGTCTGCCCTTAATAAAGAACTAGACATGGGATCTTGCATACATTTTCTTCAATTTTGCATCAATTTTTCTCACATATATTACCTATAAAACAGTATTGCCCTTTATTTTCCAAATAATAAATTCATTAATGCACCATAAGTGAATCATGTGTGCCTGGTTACACATTTGCATAAATAGTAATAAGTATGGCCTGACAATATTGGTTCACCCCGGTATAGCTTGGGGTAGCCCAGCATAGCCTATGTAGACACTACTACCTACTTGCTGCTTATTGACCACATAACACTAAACTACAGTGGGAGTTTATACTTTACTATTGTATACCATGGCAAGCTGTGTGCTATCAACAACAATACAATGCAGCAGACTTGGAATATCAGGCCCAGGTTTGCCATGCTGGTGTTAGCTGACGTAGACAACAGAGAGGGAATATAACAACAGAAACAGAGAAACACCATAAGAGCAAATAGAAAGTACCAATTCAATCAGCCATAATTAGCTAGAGGAACCCTGAAACCAGAATACGAGAAGGAGAGGGAGGGAATGCCAATGGAGTGGATAACAAGACGCACAAACTTATGAGAAGCATAGAAATTAGAAAAAAGACACAGGATGGAGCAAGGTGGAGATAGACAATGTCAAGCATAACAGAAAAAGAAAGAATAGAGAATGCAATAACACTTAATAGAAAGCAACTTCTACAAAAATACAACAGTTGTGTTACAGCCCCAACCCTACAGTGATAGTGAATGGGGTGTGTCTTATGAGTTCTTCTAGACCCAGGCATGTCACTTGGGGTATGGTGGCTGAAGGTGCTGTGGCACATAGGATGTTCATAAGTCCATTCCTCTCAGATTAAAATGCTTTATTAAGGACCACTACCAGTGCTACCCCTTTGAGAGCAAAACAGTATAATCTCTTTAGTATTGCCAATTTAGTTGTCCCTTTGGTGGTCACTTGCTACCACAGTCTAGCTGTATCACTCGTGACTACAGTTGCTTAAATACTTGACACCTGGGCAACTGATCCCCCAGTTCCTCCTCAGGTTACCTGAAGCTGCTTTTCTGCACTGGCTAGGCCCCTTCATTTATTGAGCTGATCCTGGCTGGTCCATCCCACACCGACCCGGTGCTTAGGAACTTTTTTATTCATCACTGCAATTGAACTGGTTCTAACTATATACCTTTAAATTCTCCCAACCCTGCAACATTGTATGAGCCATCTTCATAGAATTCACATGTTCTTAGATAAATCACATGGCTAGTCTATCTAATTTAATTATTTTCCAAACCACACTGACTAACTACTGTAAAGTATGTTATTCCCATAATATAATGCAGCTGTCCTGGACTCTACAATGCAATGATGTTAAAGTGGCTTCTTGTGTTTTATTTTCTACTTAGCTTTCTACAACTGTATTTATTGAATCAATTAAAATGCCATTTACTTGTAAGAAGGCCAACTTGAACAGCGATTAAAAATAAACATTCTTGCCATCTTCTTGTAGAAAGCTTTTATTGTTTTATTTGCACTTATTTATACCATGATGCAAAAAAAATAATAATAAAATAATAACCGTTTTAAGATTTATTTCAAGGGATTTGATATAAAAAATAGATAGACCTGGTCAAATTTCATCCAAACATTGTCAAAATTTTGTTATGATCGAACCAATTCAGGATGAATTTAGAGTGGATCGAAAGGCTATGCAGAATCTTCTCCGGAAGCCACCATAATTTAGGATGCTCTGTTGTGTGTTCTGGTGAAGAAAACATTATGTTTCAAACCACTGAGGGTCTGCCGACACACAGATTGCAGGGAGCAAACATTCTACTGCTCTATTACTATTTTTTTTAATCTATTAAGAAGGTCAACTTAAAAAGTGATTAAAAGTAAACATTCTTGCCACCATCTTGTAGAAAGCATGTGTTTTATTTGCACTTATTGATACCATTTTAAAAATATAAAATGAAGGTTGTTCTCACATAGTGCCATAAGTACATAACTCTTTGCATAGCTAATAGCTGTTTAGCAGTCCGCTACTGGTGTCATTATACTTAAAAATACAGCAAAGGTGTAGGATCCATAATGTGAGTTTAGATCACCATTGATTGCAAGATACATTATTTCCCTAGTTTTTATGCATGTGACTTTTGTTGTAGGGAATAAATATTTAAGACTTTACTTTACTTTTATTCACGGTTGCACTCTATTGTTTGAATAGTATATCCACATGGGATGTGGTATTTTTGTCATATTAAATGAACTAAAGATGATGAATTTGTCGTTTTCGAGATTTAGACTTTGATGCAGTAAACCTTCCTTAAAATATCTGATAAAGTAATAACCATTTTAAGTATTTATTTCATAAGCGATTTGTGATACAAAAAGATTTCTGCAAACATTGTCAAAATTTTGTTCTGATCAAAGCAATTCAGGATGAATTTAGATCGGACTGAAAGTCTAATCAGAGTCTTGGTCCACTGCCTAACTTCCCCAGAAGCCACCTAAATTTAGTATGCTCTGTTGTGTGTTCTGGTGAAGAAAGCACCACGCTGCACACAACTCAGGGTCTGCCGACGCACAGAGTTCAGGGAACAAAAATTCTGCTGCTTTACAACTCACTCTTCTGCATGCCACAAGATTCTGGAATTAGGGGAGTATATGAGTACATTGGGCGACCAGTGGGGTTTCTCACAGCAGGACATCCCAAATTGGCATTTGGCATTTGGAGTCTTTTAAATTCTAAAGCTGGGCCACCAGGCTTTTGGTCTACTTAAACCAGCATGTGGTCCGCACCAGTAATTTCATAGGATTTCTTTGGGTTCTATCATGTACGCAATTTGCCTTCATTAACAGAATGATGCCATCGTAGTGAAATCTAATCATTTTTTTCTCTTCCTCTAATTTCTGCAAGATGAATAATTTAACCCACAATCAATTACAATAAAATGGAACAAAACAACTTAAATGTGTTAATTTCTGAACTTGAATGTTTGTCCTATGTAAAAAAATGTTGGTGCATAATGCATAATTCTAAGTGCAACATCATCTGCTGCATTTGGCAATGATACACTTTTTAGGTCAATAGAAGAGGATTTATGCATTTTCTGCCCTTTTTGTATTTTTTTGTAACAATCCAAAGAGTTCATCTGTTTAACAGCATTTGAGGGCCCACAGGAGTTCTGTGGGTGTCTCAGCAATTAGTTCTTTGGCGATCAAACAAAGGAAACGGTAATGGTCTTGGCCTTTTTTTACTTCACTTGAGTCAGCAGTGGTGCTAATTATTACACTGTTTGGCGTTGGTAGTACACATCAATACATACTGATGTATACATCATCAAATACTTTTCTGTCTGGCGCTGTGTAGCCCTGGCTAACCTTCATCATACCACCAGTCCAGAGGCCCAGCTTTCTTCATCACACAATGAAACTGCTAATAGATTCTACATTGACAAAAGTCATAATTACATAAAATACACATTTTAACACACACACACACAAACACACACACACACACACTGTTATTTCTGTCTTTTTTGCCATTATAATAACAACTGCTTTTATGTATTTATGTAATGCTGCCATAGACCTGCACATGTTACTTATCATAATTATGAAAATAAAACAGTTGCTTTCATCCCTGCTGGCTGCAACACTCATGACAACTGCTCTCCGATGCAGCTGGTACACAGTATAAAGGAACGTAAATGTTACAAGATATCCACATAAAGGGACACAAAGGACTACAATAATGATCCGTTTTAATTTTCATTTCAAAATTGTAGTCCTGTGCCATGTCAAATCACCTTGACTGGATTAGTGCTGGCAATTAGCACTAATCTAGGTTTTATCTTGTTTTATGAGATGCCATTTCAATGGTTGCCTCTTCCAAGGGAATGAGACAAAATGAAAAAACAATCTTTATTGTTGTTTAAAGGTACAGTTGATAAAGATGAGAATGCTAAATTCAGATATTGCATTTTAAAAGTCAAAATCTAAACATTCTAACCCGACTCCTCCAAACCTTTCATCCCAGATTCCTAGCTACCGACTAAATACATCATCACTTTTTGCTGTTTTCCAGTAAATGCACCTTGCTGTGGCAGATCTCAGTCCCTGGTTGAAGGGAGAGGGTATCTGAGCTTGTCTGATGAACCAGGGAAAATGTAGCTTCAAGCCAAGAAGGCCCTTGGGGAAGGCTATATTAAACATGAAAGGAGAGGAAAGGCTTTAAGATCAATCAAGAAATTGATTTTGAGGGGTTGATTTTGTTTTTTTATGTTGTCAACGTGGTGAATACAAGGGGTCGTGTTTATGTTTGCTAACTTGCTACTTGTGAACTGGTTTGGGGTCTCAAGAATCCCTATACCAATTCAGAGATAAGAGAGTGAATGGTGTTTTGCCAATGCCATTTGCTGACTATCCTTACCTTGTCACTGAGGGTGTGGATAAGCCTGGTAATTGTTGGCATTGACCTGGTGCCCATTTTATGGTGGTACTCTCAGCAGAGCATCAACCTAATACTGAAGGGCATAGGGGCTGGTATGTAGCATAGCCAAAGCCTGGCTGTGCAGTTTCTACGCCATTGGGATACCAACCTCTTTGTCCAAAACAGATTAAATGCAGGTAAAGAGGTCTATATTTGTTGGGCTGCACTGACATAGACATCTGTAGGGCTACACTTCAGTAGCTACACTGCAGCCAAACAGCTTAGATGCCCTTAGCAGTGTTTTGCCTAAGTTGTAATTGTGCTGCAATAACACAGATTAAATAGCTAGATGTGAAAGCACCCTAAATATGAGGAGCACAGCAGGCATCTATCAGGAATAGGCTCGGCTTACTCTTGCAGCAATGGTCAGTCAGCTGGTGGTGGTGTTACAGTATATGTCCCCCATTGTGTTTATGTGTTGTCTGGCCCACTAGCAGTTGACCCCCCCCCTCCGCCACAGTGTTAAGTGCACTTCAGAGAGATCAGACAAAACATTATTACTTATTACCATACTGCCTGCATTCAGCCCTCCAATCCAGTCCTCAGACTCTGCATTTTCAATCTTCATTTTACCTGCTACCAGTGACCTACCATCCTTCTTCCTCAAGGGACTGTCCAGACAAAATGTAAAAACGTAATTCAGCAGCTTACCTTGCCATATCTGCAAACTCCCTTCCTGTAACCTAGCAGCAGTACTAGAATCAAAAAACTTTACACTGACTTCTGGCACTTCCCTGATTCCCCTAGCAGTAGACCACCAATCATAGGGCTTTACTGGTGGTCTATAACCCTGCCCCTGTTGCCGTCTGTGTATTGCAACATTGGGATAAGGTGTTAAAGTATACTGATATAAACATACTTCCTGCTTTTTAAAAAATGGTTGAAAACTTCGAAATAAGTATTCCCTGCTTTGAAAAAAAAGAAACAGGGACTTCTATTAACTTTCTATTTCAACCTCCCTCACTACTCACTAGTAGCTACAACTGCAGGCCATTTGTTATTACGGTCCCTCCAGTTTGTCCCTGCATCTCTGTTACATATAAATGTGTAATTATTATAGTTACCATATTTTTTTGCCCTATAAGACGCACCTGCCCATAAGACGCGCCTAGGATTTGGAGGAGAAAAATAGGAAAAAAATATTCTAAGCTAAATGTTGTCCTAAAACACCCCATTATAGGCAGTGTGGCATTCCCCCATCCCATTCCCCATGGTCAGTGTGGCATCCCCCTATCCCATTCCTAATGGGCAGTGTGGCATTCTCCCCTCTCATAGGCAGTGTGGGATGCCCCCATGCCATAGGCAGTGTGGCATGCCCCTATCCCCTTCCCATAGACAGTGTGGGATGCCTTCATCCCATTCCCATAGGCAGTGTGGTATTCCCCCCTTCCTATTCTCCATATAGGCAGTGTGGCACCCCCTCCCATTCCCCATATAAGCAGTGTGGCATTCCCCCCATATCATTCTCCATATAGGCAGTGTGGTATTCACCCCATACCATTCCCCATATAGGCAGTGTGGTACTCCCCCCTCCAATTCCCATATAGGCAGTGTGGCACCCCCCCGCATTCCCATATAGGCAGTGTGGCATCCCACCCTCCCATTTCCACATAGGCAGTGTGGCATTCACCCCCCCCATTCACATATGGGCAGTGTGGCATTCACCCCCCCCATTCACATATGGGCAGTGTGGCATTCACCCCCCCCATTCACATATGGGTAGTGTGGCATTCCCTCCCCCCATTCACATATGGGAAGCGTGGCATTCACCCCCATTCCTATATAGGCAGTGTGGCATTCATCCCCCCTCCCCTATAGGTAGTGTGGCATTCATCCCCCCTCCCCATCCCATATAGGTAATGGCATTCATCCCCCCCTCCCCATCCCATATAGGTAGTGTGGCATTCATTCCCCCTCCCCATCCCATATAGGTAGTGTGGCATTCACCCCCCATCCCATATAGGTAGTGTGGCATTCATCCCCCCTCCCCATCCCATATAGGTAGTGTGGCATTCACCCCCCCTCCCCATCCCATATAGGTAGTGTGGCATTCATCCCCCCCTCCCCATCCCATATAGGTAGTGTGGCATTCATCCCCCCCTCCCCATCCCATATAGGTAGTGTGGCATTCATCCCCCCTCCCCATCCCATATAGGTAGTGTGGCATTTCCATCCCCCCCATCCCATATAGGCAGTGTGGTATTCATCCCTCCTCCCCATCCCGTATAGGTAGTGTGGCATTCATCCCCCCCTCCCCATCCCATATAGGTAGTGTGGCATTCATCCCCTCCTCCCCATCCCATATAGGTAGTGTGGCATTCATCCCCCCATCCCATATAGGCAATGTGGCATTCATCCCCCCTCCCCATCCCATATAGGTAGTGTGGCATTCATCCCCCCTCCCATTCCCCCATAGGCAAAAGTAAAAAGAGAAAAAAAAAAGTAAACTCATCTTTCAATCCTCCCCGCTGTCCTCGCCATCTTTACACAGACACACTGGCTTGGAATAGCGAGGGCATGGCCGACGCTCGAGCCCACCACTGTTTAAGTCTGGGTGTCTCTGTCTGCTGGTACCGTGGAGAGGTGGCAAGGACAGTGCGAGTGTCAGGGAGCAGCTGCCTCCGCCGCTTGCACTGTCCTTGCCACCATGGTGCCAGCAGACAGAGACACCCGGATTAAACAGCATCGGCCACGCCCACCGCTATACCAAGCCGAGTGTTCACTCTATGCTGGCGCTGCAGAGAGGAAGCGATGGGGGCAGCTGTATCTGCCACCTCCTCTGCAGCGCGAGAAGGCGGCAGACACAGCTGCCCCCATCACCGTTACCACTGTAACAGGCTGGGTGTCTGGCTCTGCAGAGAAGGCTGCCTCCGCCGCTTCCGGGACAGCACGAGCAATGGAAAGGTGAGTTAACTTTTTGCTTTTTATTATTTTTTTTTGCCCACCTACGCCCGATAAGACGCACGGATATTTTCCCCCAACTTTTTGGGAAAAATAAGTACGTCTTATAGGGCGAAAAATACGGTATAAATGATATAGAATATAGTTATATAGATGTTGGTGCAATGTTACATTTTTTAGTTGTCCACTGTGTATTGTTTGCCTAATGTAGACAGAGCAGTTTCAATGCATTTCCTAGTTATTGTTATTATATTTTTGGTTTGGATTGCATATATAATGCTTACCATGGTTGCTGGTTGCTGTATTTCACATAACAGCTGTGCCACGCAAGGAGACATATCAGCCATCATCCAAAAGATTTGAAAAAAGTCTCATTCATGTTTAAATGGCCAGAAGTAAGATGAGCTCAGCAGCAAAGTAGCAATGTTAAGCCCTGACCACCCAAGCCCAATCAAAACCACATCAAAATCACAGAGGATGAGCAGCAAGAAAAGTTGCCCTTTAAACCATCAGCATTATGGAGCAGAGGTCGCCCTAAAATACATGAAAGTCTGTGAGTGCACACCACTGACTTAGAAGGCTTCAGGCATGACAACCACCTCAGGGAAAGGCCTAAACTTACAGTGCTGGGAATGGACTTATATTATACCCTTACTTGTTGGGTGAGAAAGTAAGGAAGAAACAGAAGAGGATTTTCCCCTTGATTACGCCAGAACAGTGAATTATGGGAAGAAATTATCTGGGCATGTTTTTGAATTTAAATCCTTCCAGTCTAAGGCAAAAAATTAAAGTGACAATTAATTGCCATCAGTAACAAAACCAGCTTTTCTCTTTACCAGTCTACTTTTCAGCTAATTTTAACACAGGCAAATTATTGAAGAAACATGCCAAATGTCGTCTAATCTAGAAATGTTAAGTTCTGTTTTTTCTCCACCAATTTCAGCGGGATGTCAAATTCTCCATTCTGTGTATCCAAGCTGAAAACAGCAGGGGAATAACATGAGGAACATTACCTCTAAAACCTGAGCAATTATGATTTAATTGGACTGATTGAACCGTAGAGAATGCAGCACCAGTGCATGACATAGATGACCTTTATCAAGGTTTAGATTTGAGTCCAGACAATGATCCCAATGACATACTGCTCCTACCCCAAATAAAAAACAAAGCGTTAACACATATTTCTGCATATTACTTAGCATTCCACAAATAAAAGAAATGAAAGCCGTTTTCCTATATCATGTGTGACTGTGCACTGAACATCAAAAATTGTCTTAAGGTACCAATATATCAGTATAACTATAGGAGGCCCCTGCATCAGAGGACCCCATCATTGTTGCTTATCCATCTTATTTATTAAATGTGTGCTCACATGGCAATTGAAAGCACCAGTTGTCTGCTGTTTTACTAGTTTCAGGTAAAACTGCAGAAAAAAGTTTACTCTGTCACATTTAGTTACACCTCTGCCAACATCTTCTAGCATTTTTTTCGGGCTTGAAGTACAATATTTGGTTTATGGCAGTATATTATCTCTGACGAGAGGCCTTCATAAGTCTCCTTTTTGGACCATGTAACACACAGCCAAAGACCTTCCAACCTTAGCCAAAATGATACACTCAGTCTGACATATAAAATATATTATCACTGATTGTCAATCCTATTTTACCACTTAGTTCCTTAAGAAGCCTTAACCATGACATATGCATTTGAGATTTTTGCCTAATCTAGCCACTATTAGGGTGGATTGTCCAAATGTTTTTGGAATCTGCTCTACAGCCTGTTCCACTTCTAAATCAAAGATCACAGAATGCTCAACTTCTAGGTTTCTCAATTGAACTTGTTTGACAACCAATCTCTACAGCGTCTGCCAATTTCTTTGTGTGCATTACTTAGGTGGAGGAAAAAAAACAATACAATTGGCTTGTATTGCCAACATTTTGAATTTTGTTTTTCTTTTTAATACTTGTATTGTAGAGTTAGCCGACAGATGATTGTTGCTGAAGTTAAAATTGAGTCCCCCTGTTAATCTTGTTTGAGAAACGTTTAATGAATTAACACAAGTGTGTAAATCTAGTGTGTGACACGACAGGTCATGCTGTGCCCCATTTTTACAATGCTGATTGCAGATGGCACAGATCCCAGACAACGTGAGCAGAAGTTGGCATTGTATTACAAGTTAATGGCATATTGTTACACTTTCCTTGAAACTAAATGGAAAAAATGTTCTTTCTGGACGTCAGAGGAGCTTCATTAAAAAGGCTATAGTAAAATCAAAAGCTATTGTTTGTTTTACTCAACACAATTTCTTCTTATTTCATGCACTGATTATTTTTGTCAAGGCAGTCTAATGTCTTCTTCTACTGTAAGTGGTTATGCGGTGCTATTTAACGAATTGTGCTTGTCTACTGACCGGCTTAATTCTCTGGCTCAAACACTTGTCTCTTAAAACGATTGCCTATAAAGCAAGCATTTGAATCCCCTTGTTATCATCAGTTTCTGATCAATCACCAGCTAACCATAAAGAAGAAGACTTTAAAATAGGTTTAAATTGGCAGAGAAAGCACGCAACAAGTAACATTAACTTACAACAGAAATTATTGAGTGTAGCCCTCTTATTTTATTGTTCCTGTCATTTTCATTTATATAACTAAGAATTGTAGCTAATGTTATAATTATCACATTACACATTAAGTTTGACAGTCAGTGTCACACAATTTGTCATCCACCTTGACATATTTCAAAATACATAATTACCACATTTTTATGAAGGTTGATAAGTCATATTGGGCAAATCGAACAACGTTAGATATATGCAACATCTTTGCAATGTAGAGTCACTAATTCACTGGCCAAATGTTCCTCCATCTCTCCTCATAGGGAGATTTAGAATACCAGATCTTAATAAAAAGGATAAGAGGAAATGTCTTGGTGATTTGAAACCTACCATGGGATCCCTTGATGCAACTGACAATGGATCTATGCAACACAACATTCCTCCTTTGTCTAACTTGGTTTTCCAATGTGTTTTTATATAATGCTATACAGCAAGGGTATTGCCATATATTTCATACAATGATCTTAACATTATGCATGGCGTGTAAACACAAACTCTGCAATATTTCATTTCCTCATGTACAGTATAAAAGGATCAATTTTAAAACAAACTTAGTGACCAAAAAGTCAACAGGTAGACCATACAGGGACAGGGAGACAAGGTAAACCATACACAAGAATTCTCTATTCTTCTATTTTTTAGCGGCAAGGCCAGCCTTACTTTGGGAGTTGCTTTGTGCAATACTGCAGGATGCTCCCCCAGCCAAAAAAAACAGGTTGTGTGCCCTCCAACAGACCCCTCACTCTTAAAACATAAATCTGGCACAGGCGAGCAGGTGTGGTCTACTCCCCTCAGAGGACAAATCACACTGTCTTCGCTCCAATGAATCCCACTTCTGTCTGCCAAAAAGCAATCCGGCACAACCTAAGCTAAGCAGGTGATGCCCCCTTTGCACCTTGCCCCACCATGACAGGAAAATGCGTTGTTCCATTATAACAAAAACTCCAAATAAGAAAATTATTTTGCCCCATCACTCCCACTGAACACCCAAAAGGCCAGCCATGACCACTGGTAAATCTTTAAATTACAACACCATTAAGTTATACTGGTAGCGATAGAATCCCATCATATTATCAATTGATTCATGAAATCATGCTTTCTAATCAACATTTTGGCATTTTCTGCATATGAGTGTCCAAGATCATGGTCATATTTTCACTGATGTATAGTTAGGTTTGTTAATAAGGTTTAAAAATAATTAAATGGCTGGTTTCAAGGCCCATCTCCAAATTGTTGGGAATTGGGAAATTTGCCTGCGGAGATACAGTAAATATAAGACAGTGAGGGTCTAAACAGGCCTGGTACACATTTTTTAGTTTTTAGCTTTCTGCTAAAAACAGCTGAAGAAGGTTTAAATGAATCTACACAATAGTTCAATATTTTGCACCAGAATTGATAGAACTAGGAGCTAGAAGTGGAATAGGGAGGAAGCAAGGAGACCACAATGTACTGTAAAAGGCAAGGTAGGGTTGTCATTTAACAGATGCTGATGTAATAGCCAGGCTCTGGACTGAAGATGGCAAACAAACAAACAAACCATATCACAGGTAATAATGCTCTATAACACATACTGAGATTGAGACAGCAACCCCAGATATCTTGATTTATTACTAAAGATAAGAAACCCTGCCTTTATTGGCACCTAATGGAGAGCTAGCTATAGAAGCTAGGGAGGGGTTATTCCACCATATTATTTTGCTTAGGTTTATGAATGATAGTCAAAAGAGTTGGAATTTCTGAAGCTATGGATATGTTCTTGAAAAACTGAAACTTTGGAATTAGGCTCATATTTTGGACACAGTATGCTAAACATAAAACAAAAACATAATTACATAAAACCTTTAAGTGACAATAAACAGCACAAAAATGCAATGTAATGACCGCAGAGAATAGCAAAGTTTCACATAAGTAATACATCACCGTTAAAGTAATTTAGTTTTATATGACAGCATTTTGTTCCATCAACATGATTTACATATCTCTGATTTAATTCTAGCTACATGTTCTCACAGCGGATAACCTGGGCACTGAAGATCTTAAAAAGGAATTGGGCAAATGCCTTTTGCATTTACAAGCTTCTATTTTAAAAAGGAAGGGGGGTGGTGGGTTTTATGGCAATAATCACCCCTGACAATGACAAGATCATTTTAGACAAGAAACCCATCTGAAATTGTGATTTTAAAAGTTTGTAAGGGTTTAAATACTGTAAAAAAATTCTAAGGAAGGTTAACAAAAGATATTAAAAGAGGAACAAAATAAAGGGTCTTAAATAGAACCAAGAGCTTGTGTACCATATATACTCGAGTATAGGTCGACCCGAATATAAGCCGAGGCACCTAATTTTACCACAAAAAACTGGAAAAAGTTATTGACTCGAGTATAAGCCTAGGGTGTTGGAGGGTAGCGGCCGCCAGCGCACTCAGATCCACTAGCCTTAGACGAGCTATTAGACGAAGGGGCAGGAGCGGACCTGAGCGTGCCGACTGAACCAGAGGCATTAGCCCCAGCCTGTGCCTGTCCCAATGGGCAATGCCCCAGCTATTCTACAAAACTGCCAGCCACAGTCATGGTATTAGCCCCAGTCTGTGCCTGTCCTATTGGGAATGCCCCTGTCATTCCAGAATTAAACACTGCCAGTCATGACATTAGCCCCAGTTTGTGCCCTGTCCCAATGGCCAATGCCCCTGCCATTGTAAAATAAAACAATGTGGTCATGGCCACAGCAATGACCCCCCAGTATAGTGTCACCCCCTCACACAGCCGCTGGCAGCCTGCCCTCCCGATGCCCAGTCATATTGGAATGGCAGCCTGTGACGGGCATGATGCTGCCAATGAGCAGTGCGAGGGAAGCAGCAGCCAATATTACCTGGGCTGGAGCGGGCATAGTCACGCGCACACACGGACACTGCAGCCGCCACCCTGTCCTCGTGACTGCAGCACGAGGACCCCCCCCCTTACCTGTTGTTGCGCGCTGGCCACCTCCGTTCCCTCTGCCTCCGCCGCCTCCTCCTCCTCCGCCGCCGCCTCCTCCTCCTCCTCCGCTGCCGCCTCCTCCGCCACCGCCGCTCTCACAAACACGCAGGCACTTCCTGGTTGTTGCGCGCCGGTTGGTGGGCAGGCCCCATGTGGTCGGCGTCCAATAGAAACAATGGACGCCTCCCACCAACCTGCGCGCAACAGCCAGTAAGTGTCAGTGTGTGTGAGAGCACTGACCACTGACTCGAGCATAAGCCGAGGCGGCTTTTTTCAGCCCAAAAAGTGTGAAAAACTCGGCTTATACTCGAGTATATACGGTAATATGTATCAGATCAATAAGACACTAAAATAGCCAAGCTTTCAGGGCAGAACTTTGTTATGTCTGATATTAGCAGAAAGTAGGGGAAGTGCCAGAGGAGATTAAGCTTAAAGGAAAAATGTCCCAATGATAAAATACATATAAATATGTTGGACCTATACACTTGACATTAAGGTTTTTTTTAATCGTAGGAAAAAGAAACCACAAGTTTGGTAGAAGTTTTATTCAGTTTGGGCATATATACAACTTCTTTAATTAGCTGATGTATTTTATAGATTTTTAATATTACACAATTTTGTGATACACTTCCTTTGGGTAACAAATTAGACATATAAGGTGAGTATGTCTAATTAATGTTAAATTGTAAACATGTGCTAGTCTGTTCATTAGGAAGCAGCACCATATAAGCATACAGAGGATAGATTTTGTTTAGTTTTGAGGGAGCAGTTGGGGGGTTAGCGACCAGATTTAGAGTGCCAATGCGGGCCAGGTTACTACAGCGAGTGAGGAGCTATGATTACAGCGTCTACTAGTGGTCGCTCTAAGCGCTGCTATACATACGCTCATCTGCCGATACCTGGCATTCGTATTGAATCAGCCTCCACATTTCCTTATATTCATGGGTTAAGAGAGATATCTAAATATCATTCTTGAGGAAATATTTCATGTTTTAAGGAAACATTTATCGGTCTGGTCTATGGTTTGGGGTCAAGGTTTATTGCTGCACTTTTGTCAGGCACCATTTCTTAACATCTTGTCTATCAATTGAGCTTGTAAATATTTCAACAAGAAACATTTTGTCTACATCAGTGTCTAGCACAAGACACACTTTTCTAATCATTTAAAAAGATAACATTTTAGTTGGAATTGAAGAAAAGTTCAGTCTGATCATTTGTAACATTTAATAGTTGACAAGATAACAAGGGCTGAAGAAAGATTGCTATTAGTTTCTACCTTGCACCGCAACCAGACACCTTGCTGTTTCATATGCAACATTGATGTCTAGCAAAGGTTGCTCTTACTTTTCTTCAGAGGAAAATAAAGTTGGTTAAAGTTGCAAAGGGAAAAAATACTCTTTGTAAATATGATAATTTAATCTTTTTTTTTCTTTATCAAAATGCTCTTGTACCACAGGACAGCTGGCATTTCATCTGACTAAAACAGCACTGCTTGTTATTGGTAAATGTCAGGCCTGCAAAGGTGTAACGACGGATCAATTTAACTGCAATAATTTATTCGGAGGCAGAAAGATTGTGAAAACAGCCTCCATCATCTGCTCCCGCTCCAATCTCCAAGAGAGAGGTTTGATTTAGTTGTTTTCTTACTTAATTGGCTGGCCTGTGCCAAACATCTGATGGTATTTGGACAGAGAAGAGCAAGGTTCAAAGAAAATTCATGGATTAGATCCAAAGTATTTTCACAGACGTAAAAATGTGCACTGCGTCAAGGACTAACAAGCGATGAATATTCCTTTTTCAGAGGTTGGGGGACAAGCTGAAATGCTAATTATACTTTAAAACATGACATTAAACACTGGACATTCTTACGTGGATACTCTTTATATTTCCATATTTATCTTTAGATTCTTAGAGGCCGATTCATTAATAGCGCCAGGTAGCGCCAGATGAGCGACTGTAGCGTGATTTTTTCAGCGCCAGCCAGTATTCGCTGTGCTTGGCCGGTGTTAGCTTGTTGCCAGCGACTCAGTCGGTGTGCGGTAATGTTGAATACGGGCTTAGGGGTCGCTGTTTCACAGGTTCAGCGTTGTATGTGAGCGCCTGACAACGAATGGCCAGAGCGAACGGCTAGCTTCATATTCATTAACAAATCACGCTCCGAATTTGCTGTCGCTGTCCATTCCTTGTTTAAACCCCAGAGCGCTGGCGGCGATGGGTGTTAACTAGTTTTTAACCCCTAAACAACCATATTTTTTGATTGTAACATTATACATGTTTTTATAATCATTTTGTAATATGTATACATTAATATCAGACCTGTTAGATCAATTCTGCACACATTTTTTTAAATTTTTTTTTTTACTTAAAAATAAATCCTAACATTGCAGAAGTGGTCTCCGAATTTTTGACATTAAAAAAAAAAAAAAAAAAAATTAATACCAATTAATTATGATTAATTATAGATTGCTCCATTGAAATGCATTGGACATCGCCAGGGAGCGACAGCTCATACCTGGCGCTGTGAAGGAATTTGCAGCTGCGCTGTTCGGTCCAGGCGGCTTCATGATGAATGCCGCACTAGCCGTAGCTGTCGCCGGCGCTAGCCTCATTTTGCTTGATAAATGCGTCATTGTGACCGCCGCCGGGCGTACTTGAGTCGGTAGCCGCCGATAGCTGGCGGTACCTGGCGCTCGTCAGACACTACCTGGCGCTAGCCAGTGATAAATAAGGCCCTTAGTCGTGAACCATTAGAGCATATCAAAATATTCCTTAAGCTACCTCAAGAGCTGTTTCAAAAATCATAGATTATTGATCCAATTTCCTAACCTGCAATTAGCATTAGTAACATTGATTTCCCTGAACAAAGAGGTAATGCAACTGATATATTGACCTTAAGCCTTGTTATACAATAATGTTTTTCATTATAGCCCTGGTTCCCAAGCTAGGTAAGAGGTTTTCCTGGTATAACCCCCATGTCCTGCCTTAGCACCAGAGGAGGGAGTCAGAGTGGGGGGCTTACAGACTGGACATCCATTTTAACTTCCCCAAATGTACAGGGTTTATCTGACCTCAACACACCTTCTCTAGTGCAATGAATGGGATGGCCTGCCAGCATCACTTTGACTGATTTGGGGGGAGGCTGTTCATTACATAGGTGCCAGTGGCAGCTGTTAGGAACCGGACATTGCAACAATGGGTATCAAGTTCTAGAGCAAATGCAGTAGGTGGGATCAACCATAAAATGACCTATTTTATGATTCTTCAAAAATGTGATTTTTCTTAGCTTTGAATTGACTTGAGAACCATTTTTAAAACTAACGAAAAAAAGAATCATAGGGAAAAGCAACTATTGATTTCTGCACCCCTGCCGTATAGGTAAATTATGCTAGCTCTAGAGGAAAGAGTCTGTCAGGCCAGTTTTTATTGTTAAATTCAGCTCAGGTTGGCTAAACTGGAGTAAAGAGGATGAAACTGGTGGATGATGGTGTAGAGGTTCATGCATCAGACCCTATGGGCATAGGCTTAAATGAGTAATAGGTGTCATTTGAAGATAGCAATATCAAGGTTCTTAGTGTAGCTAGGTGAAAACTTTATCAAAACACTCTGATAACATGAGAAACCATTTCTTTTATTCTATGTACACAAGGTAAAGGAAATGTACCATAGCAAAAAAATATTTCTTGAAACAAAGCTTAACTGTTCTACTGCAAAAGCTTTCACAACTCAGCCATTGACAGAAGAGAAACTACATCAGGATATGCAGCGTAGTCCATATGTCATCTAGCAGTTATGTTAGGCAGAATGGAAAGTGAACTGTTATTTCTAAGCAATTGAACGACTATATTGAACACAAATTGAAGAAGGACTATTCGCCAGCAAGCACACAGAACTGTGACTGACAAACACATCTGCTGTGATATTCCCAATGACCAGTGACAACCACCTAATAGAAGCCTGTGGGCATTAGGGAACCTTTGGCTACTTCAAGATTTCATTTCCTAGATTGAGCTATTGCAATAGTGTTATTCTCAGGAGCAAGTATAACCTATTTCATTATATTGCCTAGTTCAAATTCCAAATCAATCTATTTAAAACTATATGAGACATTATTTCACCCTCAAATTATAGTTCATGGCAATGGTTTCCAAAGTTTCTTCATAATCATTTTTGAGACAATCCTAAGCTTCAACACTGTGGGAAAACATTAGGAATCAACTCCATGTTTCTAAAGATTTACTTGTGTCTTTAAAAGCTATAACAACTCTACACAAAAAGCAGGGCTATGCAATAGCCCTACGGTTAAAAGTTCATATTATGTTATGTAATATATTATTATCTTCTGTTAACCCTGTTAAAAAAAGTCTTCATCCATGAAAAAAAAATACTGAAGTCAAATACCTTAACTTTTTCCATCAATAAGTCCTATAAAAATATGAACGTGTCCTGCAAGCAAACCCTGGCAGGACAACATGACCTGTGGCGGTACTTTGGGAGTACCGAGAGATGAATAAATGTCCTTAAAAACCGGTGGAATGTGTATCCTTTTTTGACTATAAATGCCTTTTTAGAAACAGAAAGCTGTATGTATTTCTTCATTTAGCAGAGACAAGCTTTGATGGTACATACAAGATGTGACAATGCACTATTAATACTCAATCATTGCTACTACGAGATTTGGACAACACAAACATCAGCTTCTCCTAAGCAAGCTCTTGCCAAACAGTAAAGATCACATCATTTAAACCTACATTAGCAAACAGATTTTTCTTCCCTGCTGTGCTGTATTCCCCAATAATTAGTTCCCAAGAAGTAGTGACACAGAGATTTGTACAAGCTCCGATGCGCTTCTTCAGAGTAAAATCTTTGCTAGGTAATACGGAGTGTATTTTGTGACCTAAATATTCAAACAGTGTAGGGACCCAGCAGGACTCTAGTGATCCCAGCTGGGTGTCTGATTTAAAAGATTTAATCCTAGTGACTTGTGGGAAAGAAAAAAAAAGGAAGAATTGCTTTCTGTTGACAAAAGCTTAAAGGGCTTTAGTAATAAATATGTTAAAATACCACCAAAGAACCACCAGGTTGGCAAAAATGTCCCCCCAGAAAAACATGCATGATAAAAACGATAAAATAATACATTTGCTTAATGGAAATAAAACAGTAATAATTACAAAGTATTTTATAAATTGTTAGCCTACAAATGTTTTTTTTACAAGGATGCTCAAATGCATCGGATCATAACATATTGTATTACAGATCTGATAACTATTAGAAAATTGGTTATGAGTTGGACTGGAACCTGGGGTTCATGGAAGAAGGTTGTAACTAATGGGGTGTAGGTGTTATACAAATGCATAAAAAACAGCCCCATATGGGAATTCAATTATATGGAGGCCCACTCATTCTTTTAGATGAATCAGTTTTTAAAATCTTTTAAATTTTGTTGTTTTAATTGAAAAAACTCTTAAAAAGCTATAGATGTTCTGAAAATGATGGATAAACCTCAATGTATGTAAAGGTTCTCAGATATTATGTATTCAGTTGTACTAAGGTCAGATATGTGGAAGGTCTCTCCGAAGTATATTGTACTAATATCACCATTACGGATGAGCGAACTGGTTCGGACGAATTTCAGGGAAAATTCGATTCGGCATGAACCTGAATTTTTTTTGGTTCGTGCCGATCGAATTTTCCAAGAAATAAAAAAAAAATGCCGGCATGGTGGGAGCGGGCAGGCCGGCTACGCTGTCAGCGGGCGGCGGAAGCCAGCCCGCTGACAGTGCAGCCGGCCTGCCCGCTCCCACCATGCCGGCATTTTTTTAAAAAGCAAACACTTACCTGCATGGTCGGAGCGTGGAGGCCGGCGCCGCTCTCAGGCGCCCTCTGATGACGCGCCCTCTGATGACGCGTCCTCTGATGACAGCTGAGAGCGGCGCCGGCCTCCACGCTCCGACCATGCAGGTAAGTGTTTGCTTTTTAAAAAAATGCCGGCATGGTGGGAGCGGCAGGCCGGCTGCGCTGTCAGCGGGCCGGCCTGCCCGCTCCCACCATGCCGGCATTTTTTTTTTCAGATGAGCGATTCGTGAAAGTTCGATTCCGGCGAACCCGAATTTCTTGGGGGAATTTGGCGAATCGCCCGAATCGAACTTTCAAGAAGTTCGCTCATCTCTAATCACCATGCCTACTTATATTCTCTATACCAGAAGAATGTAACACACTCTGCTCTAGTCAACCTGTAATCACTGTTTAACCTCCAAACTGCAGTGATTTGTTATATCACTGTGTAATATATTGTACATCACTTGTGTACTGTCCAGAAAGTAGAAAATAAACCTCATAATTCACAACCTAGAATCCCCCCCACCACCATTGTTTATACCTTTGGGTAAAACCATTGTTCTTGGACAGAATACATATATTTAGTTTTAGAAAGGCACTCATTTCATTCCTTTTAGTTGTACATTTGGTACACTTCACCAAGCCTTAGCTAGGTCCTCTTGAAGTTGGTGCTGTATTTGCTCCTACACCTTCCAAGCCCAGAAACACCTGAACTGAGTATGTAGACTTTATACTATTGGTGTCATAGTATGTATCTAGGAGATGGATTGGTCAGCCAAAGTGGGTAGAATTAGATTGGTCCTTCCCTCTCTCCCTCCATGTTGTTTCAGGTTGGCAGGGCTGGTCAGATGGGTGTTTTTAATGTGACAGTGCATCAGAGGAGGTGAGTCATCCCCATATGTTGGGATGTGGCTTTCTCATTTCTTTCCTCTGAACTGTTTAGTGGCTTTCCCCATTTGTTTGACCTTGTCTCTTCCAGTTTCTGTCTTAAGGGTGGTTAAGGTGGATCATTTATTGCAGTATCCCCTAACTTTCTCCTGAAGGCCTACCTAGAGGCCATGTTCTGTGGCTTTTCACACAAATCTGACATGCATACGTACATGCAAGTGAAAGAATTATACCTATTAAAGTTGTATCTAATTGAATTGTTAGAGGGAAAATAAACGTAACTCTGCCCACACTTATGGAACAATAATATTTTTTGAAGCCTACAGTATGATTTTTTAAATTTGTCTTTTTAAGGCAATCTTAATGCCTTCAAAAAACAATACTTGTTTGGCCCTCTTCAGACATAGCCAGATGCATTACCACCACCACAGTGAGCCAAGGTTCTTCCGAACAAATATCTGCCAAAAACAGTAAGGAGCCTGTTAGCAAATATGTTTTGCATTTCATTTCAATCAACATGTGCTGTTTTCTTTTTACACCAACTTGCAGGAATAAAAAGGACATCATCAAACAGGTGTTTTAGGATAAAGAACAAAATACATCTGAAATCCTTGGAATCCTCTAGATGTTTGTAATATAATTCATGCAAGTCCAGTCAGATAATACTCTCGGTTTTACCATGTTTCAGTGAGTTTAAAAGAAAAAAAAATACATAAAATGTTTCACTCACGAAAGAAGCCACATGCCTTGTATAACAGAACAATTGTCCAATCAGAAGCTTCACCTCTATGGCAGAAAGCATGATGGGTATGAGATTAAATACAGCTAACTATCCCAGCATATTGCCCATCGGGTCACAGCTGGAGAGAAATTCATTCAGTGACATTGTTAGTTCCTTTTATAGCAATCCAAAGGCCATCAAGATTTATGAGGGTACTAAATTGACCATTCTTCAAAGCTTTATTAATAAAAAAAACTGAACGTAGGACGAGTGAAGAGTAAAATTCTTCAGAACAAATAGCCTGTTCAATTATACATTGTGGTGTAGCATAGAAGTTGATTGCATAATCTTAAATAGATGCAGACTGCTATAATAAAGTTAAAAATGACAAGTACTAAGTTTGTACTAATGGGACTTTTTTTTATCATTTGTATGAATGATAACATATGGCATTATTTACCAATGTTTGTATGGGGGAGAATTTTTTCAAATTGTGGTTTATTGAGCTACCAAATGCAAGGCCAAAGGCTCAATGTGCAAGGTTTTTCCGTGGCTTTCAAAATCTGGCCCCAGAGTCAATAAGACTCCAGAGCTGGCTGATTCCCTCTACCTGGGACATCTTTTCCACCGAGCCCATGGTGCATGTGCAGCCGGCGGGGGCATCAATAGCATCCCTTCTCGACTGTGCATGGCCATGAAGTGAAGCCACACATCGCCGATGTGTGCGGCTGGGTTTCCATTCAGCTTCTCCAGCCGCACATTAATATACAGCCAGAGAAGCTGATTGGATGAGCATCCATACATGTACCATTGGCTAGAGGAGAGATGAGTTTGCTCAGCGAATGGTGTGGTTTCACAAATGGAGTGCCCCAGGGGGAAGGACCAAAACTGGGGTTTTGGACCACTTTAAGCATAGTATACACACTAAACCCAATTTTTACTCTTAAGCTGAATATTTTATGTAAGTCATTTTAAGTTGTAATCTAGGGGACTCAACAGGACTCAACATGTTTTCTTGCCCATTCTTTTTATTGCCCACTTTGGTTATGAAGAATATAATTCTGCATATTTTTAAGAGGTTCCCGGGGGGTCTTAGAACCTTAACTATTGTTTTAGGCACTCACATGGCTTTTTGTTGGGTTAAAATATAAATACTGAAGCATAATCCGTATACGCAAAATATGTCTCGTTATTGAAAAGACCGGTCCTTGGAGCTGAGACAAGACTGATATCTGCAGCACTAAGCAAGAAGTATCTAATTAATATCTGAAATATTGATTGGCAGTATTTCTTTAATTTACTTTTCATGTTCATCAAAGAATTTTTTACATCTCCGGCAGAAGTGTTTGATAACCTGGCCAAAATACACAAATTGCTAAAGGTACAGTATGCTTTGAAGATCATTGACATGCATCATAAAAGCTTTATGTGAAATTCTGGGGGAATTCTGCCTGTGAAGATGTGAAGTTTACCTTATAACCAAGGAGGTAGGGTGGCAAATAGGGCAACAATGAGTGAAGGTCATACTAGGGTATAAAATCAATCAATCAATTTCTCCAGGCTAGGTGAAAAAGGAATGCACATATTTCTATATTCCTTACCTGGTTTCTACCAGCCTGCTGAGTCAGAAGAGCTTAGTTAGGGCTAGATATCAGATTTAGCAGCTTTATGCAGCAAAATGTCAGGATAAATCAGCAGCATAGCAAGTAAGGAAAATGTGTTTTGGTTTCACACTTAGAGTCTGATTTATGAAGCATTGCCACCATTTAAACCCACCTTGCAACAAGGGTTTTAGCACAGGATCACTTTAAACTTAATTTAAAGCAACTATAAAACCAAGGCCAATAATAAGTCAGCAAGCAGTTCATCTGATGCATACCCCGTGTGCCTCCCCTCCATTTTCTGCAGCGCAGAGTAGAAGCCATAGCAGGGCTCCAACGTCTGCCCTCCTTTCAATTCCATTTATTCAGCACCACACAAAAAAGTGGTCTAACAGCCACTCTGTCTCTTGGTGCTCTCAGTGTGGCAAGTCACAGTGGTCCCACAGCCCTCTCTGACCACAGCAAAGCATGTTCATGAATCATAAAGCTGCACCATGACATGCCCTTCCAGAAGCGAAGAAAGAACCTTCACTTAAGGTATTTACAGGTATTTACATAAATACTTAAGGTATAATCAGGTATTTACATATATACATAAGGCATTTACATATAATCAGAGATTATATTACCTTACCTGCAAAAAGACATTATTCTATTAGAACGAGTCCAAAGGCGAGCAACAAAAAATGGTAGAGGGACCTAATTTGTACAGTCTAGAGCAAATAAGGGAGAGAGGGGACATGATTGAGACCTTTAAATATGTGAAAGAATTGAATAAGGTTCAGAAACTTAATGATAGAACAAGGGGGCACAACCTGAAGCTAGTTGGAGGAAAGATCAGGAGCAACGTTAGAAGTTATTATTTTACAGAAAGAGTAGCAGCTCATAGTAAATCGCCAGTAAGTGAATTTGAAGAGTACATACAGTATACACATAAGGACAGACTAAATGGATGGCATGGTCTCCTTCTGCCGTCAACCTTCTATGTTTCTAAGGGGGTTATTCATCAAGCCATAGCGCCAGGTAGCGACTGGCAGCAGCAGGTTGCCAACGGTGAATGCCGGGCGCTGTACACAATACGAGTCCGGTGAGGGACTCTAACAGCACCATGTAGCGTCCGATTCATCATCACAGACGGCTCAGAATATACCGCCGCCACTCTGGCTTCCAGAGCGCCTGGTATTACCTGTGTTTTTTTTTTTTATCAAACCATTGTGTGAGTGACCTCTCCTGGTCTATTAAAAGTCATTTTTAAAACTTTTTTGATTTTTTATATTTGTATGCAGAATTGTCATTACAGGTCTGGTATTAAAGTGTTAATGTCGCAATGTAATTCCATATGTTTTCACTTTGTTACTAGTGGATATGTGTTCAAAAACGGACTTTAATCACACAGCTTCTGGTGCTCTTGGCTACAGCGACCCAATTTTGAGCGCGGGCACTGTGTGAGGCTGTTTTTTTGATGAATATGGTTTGAGTCGCTCACACTGACCAGTTGCTACCGTTCGCTCCCATATAGCGCTGTACTGGTGTTATAGCAGCTCACACATCAAATTCATCAATGCCGGCCAGTGACTGAGGCGCTCGGTAACAGCAAACTATAGCCGATCACAGCAACTACTAGCGGTCGCTCTGAGCGCTTCGCTACAGACGCTCATCTGACGGTACCTGGCGCTAGTAATGAATCAGCCTCTATGTTTCACACTAAGGCGGACACATATGCCAAGAAAGGGACACTAAACAGAACAGAAAGGTGCACTTCATAAATTAGGCTCTTCGTCTGGCTAATCGTCCTTCAGTTAAATGAGCAAATCACAACCTGAACCAGCAACATTGACAGTTAAAAGTTCAACATTCATCTAGTGTGGCGTCTGTCTGCTATAAGCAGGTATGAATGACATTTCTCCTGAGTTACAGCTACATCCTGGTCAATCATAACTTCACTGTTCTCCATCAAAGCATCATTCACTGTCTATTCAGCTTTCGGAAATAGTAAAGAGTTCACAGCCTTTATATTTCTGAAAGCTGAACTTTAACTAAAACCGTTGAAACAGTTTTTCTGTAGTTTAAATAAACAACTGCAAGTTAGTAATATAAAATCACAGATTAAGTTACATGCTATACAGCTGGAAAATAAAAAACAGTCAATGACCTTCAGGCATTCTACAGTGAAGTGGAGTAAAGCACCATTATCATGGGCTACTGTAATATACTTATGTAAAGCTTCATTATCGTAGGAAAATGCCTTGAGAAAAAAATGAATAATATGGGAAATTATTATAGCTGGGTGAATCACATTTATTGTGTTGCTAAAATCTGAGCCAGAAGTAAAACTTTTTAGATGAACTTTATGCTTATTTATTTATATTTGCATATATTGTTGCTATCCATAATAGCTTTAATTTTTTTTGTTTTTTTGTGCTAAAAAACGTCATACTTGACTTTTTAGGGCAGTTTGGTCCATTCGGACACCAAACAAATCTTACAAAATATTCCTCTCGATCAGCGACACAAGTTAACTTGGAAATCTCTTCAAATGTTCTTAGTTAATGCAGCAAGGACTGCAATTCCCAAATATTGTACACCCCCTCCTCTTATATTAGGAACTGGTTCAAAAAGATCCAGTGAATCATGGAATTCAAGTAGCTATCTTTATCAATATGGAATAGAAATGACATTTGGAAGGTGGGGGAGACAGCTAAAGAACCCTCCTGGATCCCCCAGCAATTGGACCAGCACCATCTTCCAACTAACCATAGAAAATCTATAAAGGACTGTCTGTACAGTGTGACCATTAATTGGTCTCAGAAATACCCCCCAAAGGGACAACAGCAGTAGGAAAATAACATCCCTGAATTTTCTTATACAATAAGCTGGGTACAATCTTCTCTGAAGAAGCATCATGTGAAACGCATTGGAGGAAACCAACCACAGAAACATAGAAGGTTGACGGCAGAAGGAGACCATACAGTCCATCTAGTCTGCCCTTAAGCCTGCCAATAACACTGTACATTATGGATTTGTAAATAATATTTACTGATGCATGAAAGGTGCATACGTCAACAGAAGTAAACGGTACATAAGTGTATTTGATATTTATGTTATTCTAAGAGAAGACGGTCGTAGGACTCCCCCACAAAGTGAGGTTCACAAGGGGTTATCTTCTGGACTTGGTGCCCTCTTTCTCTCTCCCCCTCCTTTTTTCTATTCTACTTGCTGTATTGCTTTCATTTTTTTATTTTAGTAATTACGTTTCAGAATAATCTCAGGGATAATTTGTGGAACCCTATAAGCGTAGTAGTAGTATATGTTGCTGATATATGATTATTTCATTTTCCAGAATTGAAATATAGAAGGATGCAAGCAGTTTTTTCCTTTTTCTTTCGACATTATGATTGCAAAATGTGAATACCAATATGCTGTATTATTTCCGAAAGCCTAAAATAAAGATTATACATTAAAAATAAATGTTATGCCATACAGAAAGTATGCCTTGTCTTAACCAGAGATCTCTTTCAAGAACACTGTACAAAACACAACATTTACAGAAGGTCAAGACACCAGGTATGAGAATGTTAGGTGAGGAACCAATTCATCAAGCTTTCCCTCGAACACCCGATTATCAAAGCTAACCTTCCAGTGGTATAGCCATCCTAATAAAAGAGCATAAAACATTTAATAGAAGTCAATGGACCATCAAGATTCCTTCATGGCTGCAGCATCCAGCAAAAACCCACAGCCAAATACTTTGATATTACAGGATACGCTCTGGTGAACATCTCACAAACACTGATCATCTTCTCCAGAAAACAAAAAAGAAAAAGAAAAAAGGATTCTACGCAGAGCCAGGGCACTCCATGATAGAAATGGATCAGTAACAAACATTACACCTTTAGTGCTGAACTACAAGCAAAACAAACTTTAAATCCACCACTCTACCCAAAGTTAATAGAGCTCTAAATTTATTGTTTCATGGATCTCAGCCCAGTGATTTCTCAGTAGGATTTTTATTAAATTTCCAGCTTTTTTAAGTTGGCGGCACTATCCGCAAGAGCCAATTTCTATGAGTTCTGTTTACACAATTTGCTTCTGTAAATGGAAATAATAAAACATATGTTGGGATGATTATGTATTGGTCTATTTTGCTATTCATTATTATATTTATAAATGCAATTTTTCTCCAAAGTCAAAAAGTCACATACAACACACAATCTAACACCGTTGAGTTCACCTATTTCACCTAGTCCTGCCTTGCTTAGCCTCGGAAAGTGCTATATTCTGAAGGAATTTCACCTTTCATAATAAGAACCACAAGCATACTTTTACATTAACAAAAGAATGTTTGATAGAGAATAAAAAAAAATCACCCATTCAGAGTCCAGAGATACAGTTGAAAATCTGTGGGTTGACCTGAAGAGGGCTGTACACTGGAGATTCCATCGCAGATTTGGATCGCATTTGCAGGGAGGAATGGGTAAGTGCCAAGTCTAAGTGTGCCATTCTGATAGACTCCTAGCCAAAATGACTAAATGCTGTTATAATTGTAAAGGGTCATTCAACATAGTATTAGTTTACGGGTGAGAATATTTATGTATTTGCATTATTTTACTTTACTTTTTTATTTTTTAATAGAATTATACAGGACACACTTATTTTTCTCCAAAAGTGTGAGGAGGAGGGGGGGGGGGGGGGATGTCAGTGCGTCTTATTGGGTGAATATTAAATAAACAAAAAACAAAAAAATTAACTCACATTTCCATTGCTCCCACGCTACTGGCCAGGCCACCACAGCCGTGGGAAGCCAGAAAATGTAGGAGCGGAATGTGGGCAGGCAGGGCAACCGATTCCCTGCAAGATGTCTCCGCTGTTCACGCTGTCCCCACCGACCATGCTGTCTCTCCATGGAGAACAAGCAGCAATGGTAGAGACAGCATGGACAGCATGATTGGCGGAGACATCGGCAAGAAACGGTTCCCCTTCCCGTCCACCTGCCGCTCCTCCATCTTCTGGCCTCCCGTGGCTGTGGCGCCTGGGCAGCAGCACAGGTGTGATGGATATGTAAGTTTACCTTTTTTTTATTTTGCCTATGGGGAATGGCAAGGGGAAATGCCACACTGCCTTTAGAAATGGGAGGGGGGCTGTAACACTGCCTATGGGGAGTGGGAGGGGGAAATGTCACATTATCTATATGGGGAATGGAGGGGCGGGGGAGAATGCCACACTGCCTATGGGAATAGGAGGGGGGGAATGCCACACTTCCTATAGGAATGGGGGGGAATGGTGCACTGCCTATGGGAATAGGAGGGGAGGATGCCACATTACCTATATAGGCAATGGGGAGGGGGAGAATGCCACACTGCCTATGTCAATGGGATGGGGGACTGCCACACTGACTATGGAGAATGGGATGGGGAAATGCCACACTTACTATAGGAATAGGAGGAGTGATGCCACACCACCAATGGGAATGGGAGAGGGAATGCCACACTGCTTATGGCAATGGAAGGGGGGTATGCCACACTGCTTATGGGAATGGGAGGGGGATGCCACACTGCCTATGGAAATTGGAGGGGGGTATGCCACAATACCTATGGGAATGAGAGGTGGGATGCCACACTACCGCTATGGGGAATTGGAGGGGGGAATGCCACACTGCCCATGGGGAATAGGGGGGGGGTGCCACACTGTCTATGGGAGGGGGGAATGCCATATGGCCCATGGGGAATGGGGGGGAATCTGCACCTTGCTTATTATTTGGTTCTTGGGGGGGGGGGTTAGCACAACATTTGGTTCAGAATATTTATTTTCTTACTTGCCTACTGCAAATCCTAGGTCTTATGGGTATGTATCATATAGGGTTAAATACTGTACTTTCGTCCTAAACCTCTACCTTGAAGTTATTACTTTTAAAACTTAAGTCTATTCAGTTGTCTGCTGATGAAAATGACTATTTAAGCAGCACACATTTATTTATTCCATGCAAATAACGTACTAATACATTTGGGTGAAGGCAAACAAACAACCTGAGAAAAATTCAAGCCAGATGATTGATTGTCAAACACAAGCAGGACGACAAGTCAATAATCTTGTAGCAAGGTCGTTTCATCTGTGACCTCTCAACAGATGTTAAATACAAGATGAGAATTCTTCATAAACAGCAGAGAACAGCTATGATAGAGATGTCTAGCCGGGATAAGGGAGGTAATAGATGCAAAAGTATTCCAACATAGAACTTGCGATATACTCCTTGATTGTTTAATTCTACTTGTATGGAGATAGCCAAATGTTTTTTTTTATTTTTTTGTAGATAATTTCACAGCACAGAGGCCTTGGGCTTTGATTATTCAAAATGAAATGCCTTTAGGGGAAACTAAATCGGCCCTTGTAACTTTGTGGTTCCTGGTCCACTGAACAAACTTAACCTACAGTTTTAAACTCATCAGTGGAAAATCATTACTATACATAAATATGCACACGTTTCACACATTCAGTGCTCTCTCCATCAGAGGGCAGGAAACAGTTGCAGAGAGGGGATATAGCACTGCTGTGTGCAGCTGTTCCCTGATCTCCTGTCGTACTGAACTCCATGATGAAAAGGTGAGTGTCTCTTAAATTCAGGGTCCACAGGCAGTGTGAGTAAGTGGACAAGGTCCAACAAACTATCTGGGACAAACAAATTTACCAGGTTAGGTTCCCTTTAAAGAAGACCTGTTGCTAAGAGAGTTGTAGGAATCCAAAATAAAATTAGATTAATCAACGCACCTTCCCTGATACTGAACAAGTATGGAGGACCAACACTCAAAAAATGTATCGTAGTCCTCCGGAAATTGGCAATGGGGGTCCCCCTATTTCCAGCATCACGCCTACTGCCGCCAGACTGTAACCCCATGTGAGTGTTGACATTTAGGGGGTTTGCCTGATTTTTTAAATATTGTATACTACTGTACATCTGTAATAGTTTGTGTATTATTGTGGCATAGAAGGATTTATGGGAGGAAAATGTGGAAAACAAAGTCAACTTTCAAAAAGTTGTTTATAGAAAACTTTTATAAACTTTTATTTAACTACCAACTATTGCCACTAAATCATGAGAAGTATATGGTTATCATAATTTGAGATGGGAAAGCCCCAACCTCAAAGTTCAGGTTTGTACTGAATCTTGGGAGTTTGGATTCTCAAATCCATGTTCGAGTTTGGCATCCTGCCCAAACATGGAAAAGCTGTTTGATGAGCTGCTGAGCGGCCCATAAACCAGCTTCACCTAAGATCATCTTCTGTCAGCGCAGCGGAGAGGCGGCTGCATTGGCTGCCACAGCAGAATTTGAAACTGGCCCCAGCCAGAGCTACAGAAAACTTGTCGCTGGCTCCCACGAGTGAGGACCCTTCTAGTGCCAGCACTAGGAGTTTCCTCACTCATGGGAGCCAGCGACAATTTTTCTGTAGCTCTGGCTGGGGCCAGTTTCAAACATTAATGTCGTCGCTGCTCCGCCCCACTGACAGAAGAAGCAGCACACTTCTGCTTCACAGTCTGCAAACCCCCTTCACCACAAACAACTCCCAAAGGTCAGGTCCCCATTTATTTCAATAGGGACCGGGGTTTAGTTTTGGGCACCCGAACCTGAACATTTATTCAAAGCTTGGCCAAATTTGCTGAACCCAAACTTTGGGGGGTTTGCCCATCCCTAATCATAATAGCTTGAACATATGACTTGTACAATCCATCATGTCCTCTGTTCTTTATCGAAAATATGTGTCCTTCAAAGATAAGCTTTTATACATCAGTCTGCCCTCCAAAAACTGGTATCCTTGTCCCTAAAAGAAATATTTCAGCTCCAATAATATGTAGCATTATTACAGTTTGGTTGTTCAATAATTGTTGAAGGACATTGGGATTAGTGCATTTATTTGTTGTTTTCAATATAGGATAATACAATGTATTGTATTCAACACATATTTATTCATTGTGTAATTGTAGCAGAATGTTAAGCAGACTCTGGAACTCCTATGTGACAACTAAACCAAGGATCCCCTCACCTTCCATTTATTTGCCCAGTGGCATCATTTCCCATTCATTTACTTAGTCAAATTCCATTCCCTATTAAATCACATTCTTCAGTATTGTTTCATCTGTCTTTTTTTAGCCTTGGGAAACTAAATACAGGACTTTCTCAGAGGTGATGGTACAGCACAGCTACAGGCATCTTGACCGTTGTATCATTAACCGGTAGTGGGAGGAACAGAAGGCCGTCTAGAACCATAAAGCTGTATTATGCACAGCATTGCTTTAGCAGCTTTACTTTTAAATACCAAAACATTATTGTTAATCTTGACATTGACAGAATTAGAGATTCACACAGTCCCAGAATGTTCTCATATTGACAAGTGGGTATCAGACACTTGGAGAACCATTGCTTGGAACAGAATTAAAAATGAAAAGAATATTACCAATTTAGAAATTGTAGAAATGTTTGAAATTCTACTTCAATGTAGTTCCCCCATTTGTGAAAGAGTAAACTCACTCCCAAGGTTCGGACATGCTTAAAAGGTTCCCAGTTGGTCTTAATTTGTCATTTGCTGCAAAATCAATAGATTTAGTGCTAATGCTATCTAGGAAAAAATCCACGTTTTTTAAAGTTAGACACTAGAATCGTTGAAATTTATTAACTACATGATTCCCTATAACCATCATTTGTGCTTCTGGCCGTTTTCTCTCTACCAGTATGTGCTGTGCAATTTTAGAAAGCTTTTGAAATTAGGTAGTAGCTAGTAAGATGTCTGTACTGGGTTAGACTAGGGGGTTGATTCAGAGCCAGATGAGAAAACTGCCATTCACTTTTTTGGCTACCTTTGGGGGATTCGATAACCGGATGTAAATTTTCACCTGGTGGTGAATCAGCACCAAGGTAGACAATAAATGTGAATGGCGGTTTTCCCCTGTAAAAAAAGAAACATGAAGGCTTTAAATGCCTTATTAGAAATCTTGAGGATTTGAGAGAAATGTTAAGTCTTTCTGTATGCCAAGGAAAAGGGACTCGGAATGAGAATGGACCTTTAGCACTTACCTGCTGAGGACTTCCAGCATTGGATCTGTATGCATCCCCCACACTGTCTGCTGAAGCCTGGTCACAACTCCTGCTTTTGTCTCCCCTTTGTCTACAGCAATTAGGGAAGGTACATGGAGCCCCTGGCTAAAAGGGGGGGCTATACTTACTGAAAACTATGAAGACTTAAGAGCTGGCACACATGCTGCCTAGGGGTCATCACAAATTATGATGGCCTGCAGAGTAAAACAAAGTATGCCCAAGAACAACCTTATTTAACCAACTTCCATGTTCCAGTGACTACTGCAAAATGAGGCTCTGCTGTGACGAGTATTTTGAGTGTTAGCAGCGTCACTGGGGTGGTGCAGTGAGAAAACAGAGAAACTTTCTAGAAATTTCCCAACATTTCTGCATATTACATTTGAACTAAAGGATGTATATAAATAAATAGATCTTTATCTGCATTTTTGCTGTGGATAGCAAAAAAAAAAAGGAAAAATCAATGCCTGTATGAAGCGCGTAAAGGTTACCCTGCTTGGCAGCTTGCACATGAATTGCGAGCTACGTGTTATTATTGAGCTCGGTGCTCTTCATCTTGCACGTGGTGTGATTGCCAGACTTGGAGATTTGTGTTTATGTAGGTGTAAGACAGCTCCGAGATTCGGTTAATAATGAAGCACAAGCAAGAAAACAACAACAGCATAGAATAAGGGATAAAGAAACACTCTAATTATGTGTAAAAATCAGCTTCTTTCTATGGTTTGCCACTGAGAAGACAGCTATAATCTAGACAAAGAGCTGCACTTAGCTGCAGTGCTAAACACGCAAGGCAGTGGCTAGGCTCTATTTTAACTGATTTTGAAACCTCACAAGGGCACAGTACAAATATCTACTTTAACTGAAGATCAATGAATTATTTATCACAAAGCTGCTGTTTGAATCGCTGAAACTGCTGCAGTGCTCTATTGTCTTATGTGGTGGATAAAATCAATTTTATCTAACTAAAATGAAATTTCCTGGTAGCAAACATACATGGTGGAAAAGTAAAGGCCTACATGATGTAGCCTATACATTATAGTATGGCACATGCAGGGCTGGATTATGGGACGGGCGTGGGACCTCCACCATTTGCCCTGCAGAGGGGGCCTCCAACAACCTTTGGGTTATGGTCTGTTCCAGGAGGCTTTTCAGCCTTTGGTCTGATGGGCTGCAGGGACAGAAACAAAGCTATTGGCGGCAGTGGGCGCCTTGTGCCTGGGCAAGACTTTTTTTGTTTTTGCAAAACCGCAGTCCACCACAGGGCTGGATGGAGAGTCCAAGGCCGCCGTCAGCAATGCTAAATGGATGGGTGGGCGCAGACCTATCAATCAACGGCCCTTTAGTGCACATAAGCCAACAAGCACAGCGGCTGGCAGCTCAATGCTGGGAACTGTTTTCTGCTGGACCAGCTGGGTGACTACACTACCCCCAGCCCAGAATGGCAAAGCAGTAGTTCCCAAGCAGCACGCACCCACACAAAGGTGGCACAAGGGACTTGAACTGACTTTTCAGTTAGCGGGTGCCAGACAACCACCAATCAGTTACTTGGTTGGACTATTATTTTAAAGGAAAAAAATGCTGTATCTGGGGCCTCCACCAGATTTTGTGCCCAGGGCTGGATTAAGTGTGGTGGAGGCCCCTGGCCACTGCCTAGAGTCTTATTTAACTCTAGCGCCAAAAATTATGCAGCTCCGGGTGCTCAGGTTAAGGCAGCATCAGATGAAACCTGGTGCTGTAGCTCAGGATCCCATAGAGCACAAATGGCAGAACTGGATTGTAGTGTTCAACCATAAAATTTACGTTGCTGCCTCTCCTGCCTTACGTCACATTGCCACACATAGCGTAAGTACTGATCTTGTGCGCAAAATTAAAATAACTCTTACAGATTGTAAGCTTAATCATGCATTGCATCAAATGCTTTTTAAAACCGTAAAGTGGAAGTTTCCCTCCTTCCTGTTTCCTCCAACGTGTCTCGCATCTCTAAAAGCAAACTGTGTAAACCGCCGAGTCCCAGGCCTCTGGACTCGGCAACCGTCAGCTGCTTTCGGGGGTCACGTGATTGGCAATAGGCTCCGCCCTAGATTTTTTATTATTGAACCATTTTGCAATAGTGCTTCTTTAAACTTCTATTTAATGCACACCCCCAAAATACATTTGGCCATAGCCCCTGCTGATGTTCTATTTAGTTTTTCGAATCGTCCTGAAACACTGATCAGTCATTGCATTGGTGTCGCAATGACATCATTGCCTGCACAATGTGCATGGGAGAGGAAGAAAAAGGGGGACTCCAGGAGTGGTGCCAACACCCTTTCTTTGAAAATAGCAATTGCCAAAAGCAAAAGATCTGGATCCCAATGGGTGTCCCAAGGATGACAATCCCCTGTGCAGGCTTTACATCTGCACATCCTACAATTGCCCTTTTATTTCATGCTCTGTACATGAGATTTTAGCCACCAGGTAGTCTTTAGTATTTTATAAATAAAGCTAATGAGAGAGAGAAACACAACCCTGTTCAGCATGTAAATAGTTTATAAGAGACTGGAAATAGAAAGTTGGGTCATCTGGAGGTAACAGTGAGTAACGGGTTTCCTGACAGCGCTCTGCTGCTCTGTTCTTATTTAATTCTGCCTTCTAATTGTATTATTGCTACAAGAATATCATCTCTGTATGATTTTCCTTCTCTGGCTTGAATCAATGGTTTACACAAGTACTGCAAGTAATGCCGAGCACAGCAGAAAAAAAATGCAATTAATGATATTTTGACTGTGCTGGAACATCTCCCAGCTTCCAGCTTGGAATTGCCCGACATTTTCAGCTAAAGTATGACTCCGACAGCTGAGTAGTGAGCTGGGATATTCCCCTTTTCCCCCAAGAGAAAAAAAGGACTTTATTCACACAGTATAAGGGCCAAGATCATTATATACCCATTTAAAATATCATATATTTTTACTAGTTTACTAGCATATATATTTTTGGTATATATTTGCAGGTATTTATGGCATTGGCATTTAAAAGGTATAGTCCTCATCATTTTTGAACCTTTGAAGTATTTTGTTTGTAATAGTAGTCTTCCAGTAACATTAAGGGTATTTTAGTCTATGCATGGAAATGTGAGGTTGCTGGAGCATTTTGTGTGTCTTTTATTTAATATTGGACAGAAGCAAGACACCTTAGGGTGAGACCCATGTTAGGTCTGAGTTAAAATAAATAACCAAAAAGCCCCACGTTCAGCAAACAGCACTTTCCTAAAACAGAACATTTTGACATAGTACACACAGACTAATTATAACAAAATTAGCCATCACTCCTAGCAAGTAGGTGGGACCATGCAAATTATCTCTTTATTGTCCCCTTCTTATCCTAAGTACTCAGTGTCTGTACTATAACCACTCTGATTCCTTTGTTTGTCTACCTAAAATAATCTCCTGTTTCTTAATCTCCCCGAGCATCATGTCTAGCTTTCCACCTACCTGTGTTACAGCCTGGGTCTTCTTCTGGTTAAGTTACACACTTAAGTTGTGCTCTGGATAACATATTTTTTTAGCTGTTTCCACTGTTTCTATTTGGGGGTCTGTACTCTGGATATCACTACCTGTTTCTAGAACCCATTTCGAATATTGGAAACCTGTATTCTCTAGCCCTATGTAGACACTACCATAGAAAACACCATCCACATTTATCTGTTCTGAATATGTGGCCCAGTAAGCTGTTCTGTGTTCCTCAGTTCTGGTTGTCTCTTTGCTTATATCCTGTCCATCAGTCTCAATGAGAAGTCACGTCTACTTTATTTACTCTAACGGAGGGAGCGTGCAAGACCACTACATGCCCCTATTATGCAATGAATAGAGTGGGCATAGACTATCACATTTTGACTGATGGTGCGAGAGTGGGTGTACAATCTTGGCACAGCTAGTCTGTGGGGAGGAGGCAATCCTCAATCTAGGGAACTGGTACTTTTTATTAAACTGGTGTAGGACGGATCAGCACAGAATTTTTTTTCCGTCCAGGCAAGGACTGGGAAACCAGATTCTGTCCCCTTGCATATTTACACATCCTTTTCTACAGTAGCCTATGAATTTAAAAAAGATCATATGGAGGAGGTAAAAGACATACCAAGATTTAAGTACACATCAAAGGCATTTTTGAAATAATTCTTCATATGTATATTGTAAAGTTAGGGATCAAGCAGGTAAAAAGGCAAACAACATACTCACCTTTGAACTCTGCAGCAGATGGCTCCTGCCATGTATCTTTTATACTCACCTGACCAAGCGATTCTGGTGTACTACTAGTGATCTTCTGGCAGGTAATATTATAGTGAATATATATTGACCCAGAGTTATTTACTATGGAGGATTTTTATTTTTTCCAGAGACGGGCTTTAAACAATATTGATGGATAACACGCAATAGAAAAAAATCTTTTTGGACAATTGTCATACTGCAAATTTTGTTTTCACTTCAGCATCAATTTTGTCATCTTATCCTCAAAAATGCTCTGGTACAATGAAAAATGTATAATAGATTTTATAATGGCAAGCTGCTGTGTCAAACAAGCTCCAAACCTTAGTATTCTCACCCCCATGATATACGGTTATTATCAGATTCATCTGTCAAAATACTTTCTCTGGTTTTCGACAAACATGCCTTCGGGTACCCTGGCCAAATAACTTTATCTTTGCTTTCATAGCTGTACAAAATAATTCCTAATTGGGATGTAGCTCTTCCCGATGGCTTCCAATCAGCATTCTATGCTGTGCACAGAAATCTAAAGGGGGAGCAGAGGGCGACTGATGCAAATGCACAGTCAAAAAGATTTTGGGGCTACCTACGCGTCACGTGCGTGTGCTGTGGGTTCCCCAGAAATGTGGCAATCCTGGAGGATTCACACATTAGGGTCGATTCATGGTCAGTGAGCAAAAAACCCAAACCAAGCACAAACGATTCCACATGCACCTAGGCGTCTGATTCATGGCTTTGTGTGCATGCCAGGAGCATGTTTGGATCACACCAAATGGCATGCGCTTGCGTCGAGCGCAAAATTCCTCTTCAGACACCTTCCTCTTCTGCAGTTTTGAAACACAAACCCTGTCCCGTGTGCATTTTGCTGGCTAAGCCCTCAACTGTTCCCAATGACCCCTCATGTCTCTCCACTTTCTTTACTGTTTCCAAATTGCAATTTTGTCTCTCCAGCTTCTGTGTTTTAGATAAATCTCTATTATCTCTATCTTTATTTATTTCTTTATTTATAGGTGCTTATATCTCCTTATTTTAGGTGTTGTGTTTTATTGGGTATATCCTGATTCCAGATCACCTCCAGTGTTGTTTTTTCCAAATTATTAGTCCCAGGTGTTCTCTTTAACCCCCGCCCTGTTTTGCATATTAATGCATAATAATTGTGCTACCAATGTTTTTCTTTTTTATAATTACCCCACCTTTTTGGTATTTTGATCATTAAACATTTTGAGATCAACCCCCCCCCCCCCAAAAAAAAGGAAAAATTACTAAAATAAACTGTGGCTGACACTTTCATTACTAAGAAACATGCCAGATGCTGCCGCCATGCGTTTTAGGAATGTAATAAGCCTGTTAGTCAGTGAAGTCGCCAGCTTTTTGCTGGTGGAAATTCACTCTTGAAAGTGACACATTTGTGAATGCTTTTCTGCCCTCTAAACACCCCATAAATCAGTCACAGGAGCCAGTTTGGGGTGCCAAATTTGACACTGCAGAAAATTTCAGGTACAAATTTCTGCATTGGCATGTGCGTGCACAAATTTTCACCTTAAATAATGTTCTTCATATTTTGATGACCTTGAATCAAGCGGAAACCTGAGCGCGACTTGGCGCTCCAAAAACATGTGCAAATGCATAGACGCACGACCATGAATCAACCCTATTTAGAAGTCCCAAACTGGAATCTCCCCCCAAAAAGGAAGACTTAGGCTGGTGGATGCTCCTCTTTAAGGTTTCAGGGGTCGGGTATGGAGGTTAGTTGAAACACACATCTTAACAATGAATAGTCAAGTCAAGTAAGACACCTCCAGGGTGGATATTCCTGGAGGTGTCTGCAACATGGAAAATGATTTAGCTTTACTGGATATATGGTCAAAACTGTGGAAACTAGAGTTTAATGTCACTAAATGTAAAATCATGCACTTGGGTAGAAGGAATCCCTGCTCTGAGTACCGTATGGGCAGTACTGTGTTAGCCAGGACCTCGGAGGAGAGAGATTTAGGGGTACTGATTACTGATAGCTGCAAGATGAGTGGACAGTGTAGCCAGGCAGTGGGAAAAGCAAGCAGGATGCTCGGCTGCATAGCTCGAGGCATCACCAGTAGGAAGAGGGAGGTTGTGATGCCGCTGTATAGAGCCCTGGTAAGGCCACAGCTAGAATACTGGGTGCAGTTCTGGAGACCTTACCTGCAAAAAGACATTATTCAAATAGAACGTGTCCAAAGGCGGGCAACGAAAATGGTGGAAGGACTTACACTTAAAACTTATCAGGAGAGACTTAAAGAACTTAATTTGTACAGTCTGGAGGAAAGAAGGGAGAGGGGGGACATGATTGAGACCTTTAAATATGTGAAAGGATTGAATAAGGTTCAGGAGGGAAGTGTTTTTAAGAAGAAACTTAACGATAGAACAAGGGGGCACAACCTGAAGCTAGTCGGGGGGAAGATCAGGAGCAATGTTAGAAAATATTATTTTACAGAAAGAGTAGTAGGTGCTTGGAACAAACTTCCAGCAGAGGTAGTTGAAACATCAACAGTCACTGAATTTAAACATGCCTGGGATAAGCACACATCTATCCTAAGATAAAGAGAACATACAGTATACACATAAGGGCAGACTAGATGGACCGTATGGTCTCCTTCTGCCGTCAACCTTCTATGTTTCTATGTTTCTAAATTTAGAGGTTGTTAAAATCTGGACAAAAATGTCCGATTTGGATGAACCTTAGTCTGATTAATCTATGGGATGTGGGCTGTGTTTTTGGCTTCTGGAAAGCAACTTTAGCAGCCAAATGTCCCCACTCGCATGGGAAGACTATCAAATGTTTGATGAACCTTGTACTTATTGACCTTTTTTCAACCTACATTTGTAGGGGTCTTTAAACTTGGAGCTGGATAATTATATCCCCAGGGTAGTCTCCACATTTTTTTAATAAAATTATTTATTATGTATTGAAAATTGTAACAGTGTCAAGTATGTAGTTTATAAGATTTAGATATACATGTTGAAATGCATACAGGGTGAATGGAAAACAGGATAATACACTGATAGGATATAACACTCCCCACATTTTAATATCCTAAAAAAAAAAATCTAAGCTTTGTATGAGTTGCACCTAATTTGTTGCACAACATTTTTCAATAATGGAGGGAATAATGCAAGCAATAATATTATAAATAAATAATATTATAAAAATGGGTGACGTGAAGGGCTGGCCATATCATTTTTTTAATTTTATAGAGGCTGAGTATCTAAAACACTGTAAAAAGTATTTACCTGACCAGTACAACTCTTCAATTGCAATTACTGTGAAAAAGTATTTTGAAGGCTCTCAAAATTTAGTTTCTTCAGAGGCTCTAAAATCATTTGACTAACCCACAGAGTTATATTATATTACCTTAATCTATAATAACTTTATTTATTAATCTAATAGTAATAATGCTAATATTGTTATAGTGAAAATAAAAAAAAAAGTAAAACATAGCCAGGGACCTATTTATTTTAGATTACTAATAGGTTTGTTAAAATCCTAAGTGGGGTGTTGTTAGCTATTTACAACCTTCCTTCCCCCAAAAGCTTATTTAGCCCAGGGTCAACTGTTCTTACCGGTTCCTGTCTGATATCACTGTGGTGGGAATCATGGGATCTGCTAATTCATTGTACTTTGCCTTAAAAGCTTAAAGCATATGTAATATACATCTGTGTCCAAGGTCCAAGGTGTTGATTACCAAAGGAAGGGTGATAAAGCACATGCCATCCTGTAGTTATGGATACCTTTCCAAGGATCTCACATAGGAACACCTCTTAAATCCAAGTATCAGGAGAAAATCTATAAGGCTTTCCTCTATACAATAGAAAATGGACAATCAATCACGATGGCAGGCACTAAGGGATTGCAGTAGGTGTTTATATGCTTGCAACATAATACTTTTATTGAATTATATGTGCTGATTCCCCTTAATTTGTAAAACACATTTTACAAATGAATCGTATAACTCTCCCTAAAAAAAAATAAAGTTTGTCAAATATCCTCAGCTAACACCAAAGAAAATTAATTTCATGTTAATATCTGGCCAAGATTGTGATGGGAAAAAAACACTTTCATCTCAATCTCATTTGTACAGATTAAAATATCTTGAAATAATGACTATTTAAAATTGCCCGTTTGTCTGATTTTCTGAAGTATGGAGGATTAATGAAGTAATTCTCCAGGAAATTACAAAATAATGTATTCTACATTCACAAATTAGCAGATTTCGGGACACACTCTCTCTTTTGCTTCCAGTCTATTTTAACATGTACATTTCATTCAGTTCACTCTCAATATACCAGTGAAATATGACTCATTCATATTCAGTTTCTCCTTTGGACCACGTCTCTTTTAAATGTCAAGTTGGGAAACACTTAGATTACGGCATGAAAAACTCCAGAGGTCAGATCCTCTGACTGCTTCTCTTCTGTGTCCTGATAGAAGTTGACTGAGGAGGCTGAGGGAATCAATTACCAGTTAATGAGAATTTGTACAATATCCATTGCACTCTTATGATTATGCAAGAAAATTCTACTGGTTGACTGACAGTTACATTAACAGGGAATAGCTATCATTTTCTCAATGTGCTAGCACTTCATTAAGTCATGCCATCAACCTGCTTCACCTTATTCGAGTATATAAATAAGATAAAGTTGACTTGTTACACATGGGCATGTATAGTGCAAGGGGTCAACAGATGGAATAATAGGTTTTATAGGAAAATAAAAAAAAAAAAGATTTAAAGAGGATGTCCAGCCTTACCTGCTGGGAAACAATACTTGGGATGCCTGTTTAGTAGCCCTGGAAATGCTGAAGGTTAGACCAAGCAATTACCCCTTGTTGCTACCACACCAATCTAATTGTCTCTGTGAATGCTGTACAACTGGGTACTGTCAGTACTTGCTACAACAGTGTCCAGCTGAGTGTTCATTCAGTTTAGCTGAGTTTGCTACTATGACCTCGATTCAGTAAGAGTTGAAAAAAATTGGTAGTAAAAAAATTAAATTCATGAGAAAAATGCCAGAGGATTTCACTTTTAGTGAATCAGCAGATATGAAGACAATGAAAGTCAATGGTACTTTTTAATACAGAGTGAAAAAGAGTAAAAAGTTCAATACCTTTCTCATGAGTATACGGAACGCGTGGGTTGTCAGGGAACACTGCACTGGCTTCATTTACTGGTGAAATTTCTATTCAATATTTTCTATTGATATTATATGAATTGCTTTGCTTCCCTCCAGGTTCTTTTCCACTGGGGGACTTATATGAGGGAAAGGCTGTTTGGCACAGGCACTTTATGGCATAGAATATTACATGATTAGTAGGTGTTTGTAGATAAATGGGGTATTTGGGATATATGTTTGCATTTGCACTTTAATGGCCTCAGTATATGTATTTTGTACATTCACTTTTGGGATAATTCATTGATGTAGGTATAGCAAGTTTTTGTGTCAAGGAACCATATTATTGGATGGTATATTAATTAACTTGTGCAGTGATTCAATATTGAATCATGTATGTGTGCATATGTTTTTAAACAAACCTTTTTATCATTGTCTTTTGTGTGGTTGCCCAAATACAGTTAAATATCACTCATTGTAATTATATGGTGGTGCGGGAGTTTGTTTCTGGTGTGGTTGTGGGGGTGTTTGGGCCACCCCCACTTTCTCTGATTCTTTTTTAAAGTCATAAAAGCTTGTGTCTTTGGACATTTCATAGAGGGTCGTTCAGCGTTCCCCGAACAGCTGGTTTAGGAGCTGGGAAGAGAAACCCAGGCTCTGGCACACACACATGATATAACAAGTAAGCACACTTAGTTAACACTTTGCCTGGACAGTCACTTTAACCTAAACGTACTTCTTGTGACTTTAAATATTTTAAACCAGGAAAGTTATTGGGTAGTCGTTTTTATAACGCAGACTTAAGAAGAGGAAATAAGGAAAGGTAAGGGAAAAATAGAATATTTAATAGAGCAGGAACAATTTATGAAACTGCACTGTACTGACATATGACAAAAAGGCCTTCTTTGAACAGGAAACTCTATGAAACAGTATGTCACGTTAATAATAAAATGTCATAAGGCCAAATGCAGAAACAGAATTGCATCTTTTTTTAAAGTCTAAGGTATTTAAAAAAAGGCTTGAAGAAGAGAAGAATAGTATTTGTCAGAAACTGATGAAAAGAGAACATAAGTTGTTCAGGTCTTTCAATACATTTTGTAGAGTAGACAAAGAAGAGAAGTGGGTATCGTATAAGTAGGGCAGGAAATCAAGCGCTTGAGATCTGAAAGCAAAATCTACTGCTGGAGATATTATGTCAGGAAAATATCACTAAATCTTAAAAAGACAGACTCTGTCAGAGCGGAGGCTCCTGTATTTTTTTATCTTGCTTTACAAATAAACTTCTCTTGTCAGCAGATTTATGTAGGTCTGAGGCAAACATTCACTGTTTTCTGGCAAAAAACAATAGTGCATGGCTGGAGACACCTGAGAAACTAAGAGGACACTGCAACAGAATACAAAGGTTTATAGACTTTCTTCTGTTGCTATTGTGTTTACAGCCTGCTAGGGTAGCAGCAATTAGTTGTGTTCTAGATGTCATACTGGTTTTCCAGACTTATTTTCAATCTTCTCCAGGTCACTGCAGTGAAGTAAGAAGATATCAGACTGTGTGAAGCTTGTGTGAATACATTTCAGGCTGAATAAGTGCAATAAGCAAAAGAAGGGCATTGCCTGGACATACCTCTACTAATAGAATTAGTAAATTCCGGGGGTAACTTACTAGATGTGATCTAATGGGCTATCTAGTGAATATCCAAGTTGGCATGTTGACCCCACTATCCTGTGAACTGGTATAGGTCCGTCTCTGTGGTATAAAAGCTTCTCTTCCAGTTGGCCAGCCATTTGCCTTGGCTGGGTGCCAAGGTAGATGGAAGAAGGACCTTTGTCCCCCTTCACATCAAAGGAGGGATGGCGGGGGAAAAAGAAGCAGGGAGTGAGTATAGTTACATTTAGTTTAACTATACTCACAAATGCCTAAGTACTAGGGTCAGGGGCCGGTAGTTCAGCCCTTGAAACCTTGCTTTTCACCCCTATGCTTGACTCATAAGGTAGGTGAGTTATAGGCAATCCTCTCACCTTCAGTAATGCTTTTTTAAGAAGAACAAAAACAAACAAAAAGGTGCCCCCCCCCCCCCCCTCCAACGCAATACCCCAAGCATAGGGGCTGATAAGCCACAGATCAAGGGCTGAAGTGCTGACCCCTGACCCTCATTCTTACCAACCCCTATTCCTCTTGGCACAGGTTTGGTGATATTTCAGAGGTACCCCTGAAAGAACTTTGGATTAATTCTGAGGGGCACTGGGCTCTTCTGCAACCCCCTGACCGGTAAGGTTGCAGGTAATGGGGTGGGGGATGCAGCCCAAGTCCTGATGGGGGTGAGTGTTGCATCCCACAAGGACCTTGGGCACTTAATTACAGTATACAGTTTAGATAGTAAGCTCACAAGGGCAGGGCCCTCTCTCCTAATGTATTCCTGCATCTCTGTGTTTATCGTCTGTTGCATTAGATTATTAATAATGTGTGTTTTATACGCATTGTTTATACGCATTTATAAATATTGTAATAATAATATGCAATGTTAATCCCATAGTCATTGCATCATTTCAGAAAAAAATATCTCTACCATCTTAAACAAATTCTGCATCCTATGTAGAGAACTCCTCCCCTTTAAGCTTAGCCTGCATTAAAAAAATATGTTTGTTTACGCCATTGTTTATGGAGTGCTGATTAAAGTTTAGTGAATACCAGTTAATAGGATCGAACAGTTGTCAGATAAGTCAACAAGCTTTTCCACATGAGGAGGTGTGCTTACAATATTTCATTAAATTACTCATAGAGTGGAAATATTTATATTTCTGTACTAGTAAACTACCATATTTTATATTTAAGCCACCTGACCTTTGTGGCTTATTACATTTGTCAAGTGTATGTGAGCGGGACATTCTTCATTGCATTGCATAGGGACACAGATTGCCGCAAGCACTGGTCAATGTGGCTACGAGCGATCAAGCCTCTGGAATTTCAAAAAACGTTTTAGGAAAAATAATACTGTTTTAGTAAAAAGTCAACATTTACATTTGATTGCTTTCATATCTGAACATGAAAAATATTGTTGGAAAGTTATTAAAGCAGATCTAAATTGAAAAAGGCTGCTTAACCCTGGGGTAACCTGATTCAGACTAACCAGCTTGCTAACAAGCACTGAATACTCTGAAATAGCAATTCGGGACTTTCTAGGGCAGCTCAAATTAGAATGCCATGGTGGGGCGAAAAGTAGAATGACTGCCAAATATTTTTTAAGAAGGAACAATGGTAGCTCATATGGGTTGATTCATCACCATAATTTTTTTACTGTTTCTTTAGATTTTTAGAAGTGCAATTCAGCACCATATTTACTGTGCATTTTTTAAATAAATTGCACAGTTAAATATGGTGCTGAATTGTACTTAGAGAAAAAATCTAAAGAAAAAGTGTTTAACACAAATAAATCACAGGGTGGATTCAGCCCTATAGTCTCTCTCCTGGCAGGTTCCCTTTAAGTTCTAAGGCCATTAAAGCCAGTAATATCTTTTTCTAATGTTGGGTGCTATGGCATATAGCCAGGCTGGGAGCAGAGGAGAGAAGATTCATGTATTCCGGGAAACAGTTCCCCTTAACAGTTAACTAAGTGAATTAAATGAGCGGTGCAATCTAAATCTTGATGACAGATAATTAGAGGAAGATGTGGTGTGCCAGGAAATCCACTGCAAGTGTGTGGACTTAAAAATACACATCAGCCATTGTACTATGCAGGAAAAACACAATGGAAATGATTTATTCACTTAGAGGGATTGTCCAGGCTAAGATGAAAAAAAAACATATACTCACCTTTTGTCCCCCCACATTGCCTCTGTTCAGGTCTGGTGTTCCCTCACAATTTCTCTGCCAGTGCCAGCATTTTCCTACTTGCCAAGGGCAGGGGTCCAGCGATTCCATCAGCTATCTCTCAATGGAGGGGGCAAGCCAAGTGGGTTGACACACCCCACCTCAACACACCCCCTCCATTGCAATAAATGGATTAGGCATTCTAGGGCACTGGAGGAAGAAAATCACTCTTTCTTCCTCATCAGGAAGCATGAAGATGCAGACACTGCAAGGAAGAGCTGCAGGGGACAAAAAGTATGTATAAACAAAAGAACTGTTTTTTGAAGGACAAACCACTAATACGGCATGTAAACAGAATGTAGAAATACACTAAACACAACATCAATTTACAAGGCTTATAGATAATCCCCATATTAGGATGCTCCAGGGCTATGCAGGCCTTCAGTCATTTTTGATGGGATGTCTTGATTTAAACGAAGATATCATTAAATCTAATTATTTAACAAGATAGCACTTTTGGAATTTCCCAACACAGTTTTACAGGGAACAGCATATCCATTAATCATTGTAAGTCTTGCCTTTAAATGTTTACAGTGACTTCCCAACAGCTAGTAAAACCTCCGTCAAATTTAGTCTTCCAGAGTTTAGCAGCTATATTACTCATTAATGAGTTTTTTTACTGTTCTCTAATATGCTGAATGTTCCAAAAGCATTTGTACAAAGTCTCATTTGCAGATCAATAAAACACGGAGCAGAGCAAAATATAAACTCATATCTCAATGCTCACAAATTCACTCAAAGGGAGCCAGTCACAGCAAATAGGTAAAATTCTAAAAATCCTAAAATTGACCGAAAACTTGTTCTGAATAAACCCTTCATAATTCATCAAGACCAAATTGAGACACCCTAAAACCAGAACTGAAGTGTTATGTCTTCTCAGTGCTCGTTCCTCTGGTTCCCTTAACTTCCATAACAGATTTGCCTGGGCTGTGTTAGGGCATTGAGAAAAGGAGTTTACAGTTTTGCCTGAGCAGACTTCTGACCTTTACTGCCCCCTCTTCCTGTATGCCAGGGCCCTACACTCTGCACTGCATGGCTGGAGCTGCCCCTACTAATAGAGGCACATGCAACATTTTTTTGAACATGTAACGCTTTTTACAGTGTTACTGTTAGGAGGTTAATGTCCTAATCTAGACCAAAGTTTTATTTTTTTCTTTTGATCCAATGCTGAAGGATTCTACAATTGGAAAACACTCCACCAAGTTCGTGCACTTTTTTAAATCCAGGGGTGACAGTTTCTTTATTTTATCATTTTGCCAGAAAAGTTAAGACTTATCATGGGGAGGGGCAGTCTCACCAACCTGTATGCCCTACATACAGACAAAGTGACCCAACAATTATTTTAGACTTTTTACTTTAATTTGTTTTAGGGGCAATTTAGGATTTAACCTCCTCGCAGCTTATGAAACAAATGCCTTATTTTGAAATAACACAAAAAACAGAGAAACTTCAGGGGCCCTGGAGTCTAAAAGACTTCTGGGCCATCCGAGTTCCTATCCTTGGGCCTTCCCAAACAGGGATGCCCCACAGTGTGAAATGCCCAGATATTCAGATCCACTTACCTTCTCCCCTTCTCCCGAGTCCTCACCATGTCGCCTCTGTGCTGTGGCCGCAACTCTGTCCACCTCTAGCTGTTCGTGCGCTCGCATCCTGCCTTTCAGTATGAGCGGCGCGTGCATGCCACGGCTACAAGCTGAGCAGGGGATGCGGCTGGGTGTGCACTCGGCTTCCTTCGTGGCTCGGCGCATTAGCCATCAGCGACACCAAAGGGGGCCAAGTGACAGCGAGCACACTGATTGGCTGAGTGTGCAGCACACTCGCTTTCGTCCAAGTCTGCGCCATGGGAGCAGAAGTAAGGTGAGTGCATGGGGCAACCTGGGGGGATAAACACAGTGGGGCATACCAATTCAGGATGCCACCGAACAGAGGAACAACACAGGGAAAAGGGAAATTCTTTAGACTCTTTAAAATGCTCAAGACATATCTAAAGACAAGCTTTCCGAATCAAGGCCTAAATCTGTATAAATATCACTTAATGTACAAACATTCAGCTCACCTGCAGGCAGCCAAAAGCTTATGCAAAGAGATGTTTAACTTCTCCAATGTGTAAGAGCAGGGGGGAGCAGGATACTTTGACAATTCAAGACTCCAGATTCCTTAGTTCTTATTTACTACAAACACAGCAATGTTTTGAACAGTACCTTCAATAATAGATTATGCCACTAAAAATTCACTCAGGTTGTTTCCCATTGCATTATAAATGAAAACAACACAGCATCACATGCATTGTGCATTATTCAACCAGTAAGTTACATAGTTACATAGTTAATACGGTCGAAAAAAGACAAATGTCCATCAAGTTCAACCAAGGGCGTTAGAGTAGGGGAAGGTAATTTTTATTTATTTATTTTAATTATAACAGCTAATAGTAATTGTTAATGTTATTTTCTTATAAATAAGCACCTAATCCTTTTTTGAAGCTGTCAGCGGTTGATGCTGTAACAAGCTTCTTTGTGAGGCCGTTCCACAGATTTATAGTCCTTAAGGTAAAAAATGATTGTCGCCTCCGGAAAGTGAATTTCTTTTTTTCCAGTTGAAGGGAGTGCCCCCTTGTCTTAACAGAGGATTTTATCTGAAATAGGGTATCCCCATATGTTTTGTATTGCCCATTTATATATTTAGATAAGTTAATCATGCCCCCCCCCAGTCGTCTCCTCTTAAGACTAAACAGATTTAATTCCATAATGTTTCCTCATAACTAAGATTCGTCATTCCTATTATTAGTTTGGTGGATCTCCTCTGCACCCTTTCCATAGTCAGAGCATCCTTTCCTTGAACTGGTGCCCAGATTCAAGAAGAGGGCGCACCAGTGCCTTGTAAAGAGGCAAAATTACATCCCTATCCCATGATTCCATGTCTCTTTTAATGCATCTTGGTGGTCTTGGAAGCAGCTGCTTGGCATTGCATGCTGTTATTTTGCCTGTGGTCTACCAGTACCCCTCAGATCCTTCTCAACAAGTGTTTCTCCCAGTTTTATTCCCCCGAGGACAAATGTGACCTTCAGGTTATTGGACCCCAAGTTCATGACTTTACATTGCTTCATATTGAACTTCATTTTCCAAGTGAACATCTTCAATAGACTGCACTATGCTACTTATACAACCAGAACTCGCAAAAGCTCCTAAACTTGCTTTAAATCTTATTCATAGCAAAGCAATACTTCCCTTCACCAGTGTCTATGGCTAGTCTGGCAGTTCTGTGCCTCATACTAGAAAAGGGTGATGAACTAAACATTTTATACATATTATTTATCAACACCATTTTCTTTAAAAACACATGGTTAGAAAACCATAAGATCTTATTTGGATCTGATGGTATTACTTTTCCACTAGTATGACAAATAATATTGGAAAAAAGTGGTATTTACTGTAGAAACATACAAAGCACTTTCAGGCTGGTGATCATTGTGATGATCTCTTTGGTGCCTGTTCTGTTGTGTGTCTTGTTTATACTGATAACATTATCACATTATTGCAGGTTGACATTAAAGCACATGTACTGTATATCTTAAGAATATATAGGCCCCTGAATAAAGCTGGGAAACCCAGCAACTTTCCCAGTATAACCCTACATCAATTAATTGGAGATAAAAATGTCAACATGTCAAAGGTTAACTTCCTTTCTGCCTACTGACCCAAGAAATGAATTTTGTGATTTCGTCGGCCTTCCAGTTGTGCAGTCAGTACAAGAAAAGTTGAGATGGCTGCTGCAATGCAGAAACATTGGATGACTTTGGGAGAGATACGTTAGGTTAAAGAGTGCTTCTTGTAACTCTTCAACTCAACACACAAGCAAGTCCAGAAAATGTTTGAACAAAATCCCCTGCACCTAATTGGATGTTGGGATGGAGAAGAGGTCCTGGTATTTCAAAAAAGGTATTTTTTTTAAATTGGCTCTACAGGCCTTTCCATCGTAAACTATAAATTAAGACACCAGAGGGTGCTGTGCAGACTTGCAAAAAATAGTATCTACCTTTTGTACCTAAACTGTGGTGCTCCTCTTTAAATCTTGATGAGTACCTTCTTGGAGGCAAAGCTTTAAACTCTAAAACATATAAATAAAACTCAGGGGAGACAGGTTTAGTGTATCAGGGGTGACAGAACCTTATTCTTCTTCCTTCCATTAAAATAAAAAAAACAAGCCTGTCTGGATATTTCTTGATGCCGGGTGTATAAGTGACCCTTCCTCCCGCCATCCATCATATTTATATTAATTTTTATCATTGGACCATTTGTTGCAATAGCACTCATTTAAGGCTCACCAGATACAGATGCTTAGGATACTGAGACTTGGGATTTGTATATATTTTATTCTAACTTGATCTCAGGGGAGGGGGGTCATATTGATTTTTAAGTTTGGTTTAAAGGGAACCCAAAGTGCCAAACTCTCAAATTCCCATCTTATGTTTTACCCCTTACCTAACAGGCACCCAGCCCTGTGACTGGGGGTAAAGCCTGAGTTTGTGCCAGTGGGGGGGGGGGTGCACTGGAGATGAAGAATGAAGACTATGAACTGCTATTATATCACACCACTGAGCAAGTGCAGCTGTTTGAAGGTAAGAAAAGATGTTTTCTATGTATTTATGCAGCCAAAGGACCCTGCTATTACAGTCTTCTTATACATTTTAAACTCCTTTTCTTATATTATTATAAACCCACCACTTTTGTTGCACGGCAGCACCAATAAAAGTTTGTGTAAATTCAATCATGTTGTTTATCTTTCTATTCTAAATTATAATCACAAAGGGTCTGGCATTTTTCATCCAATTATCCCGGCTTGTAACATCAGATAGGGGTGATGGGCTAAACACTCTCGTGCCCATAATGTATCAGCCTTATTTCTTTTGAAAGACAATGTCAGAAAATCTGTAGAGCTTTTTCCCAGTAGAATTTCGTTACATTGCCTAGCATATATGATTCTGGCAGATTAGAGCAAATCACTTTTAAAAAGGACAGTAGTGTATATATAGAAGTCCCATATCACTAATATTAAATAGGAACTTGAGGATCACATAAGTAGCAGCAAAAATTAAGTATAAAGTCAATCTGTCACTTATATGGCTGAAGATAACCATTAGAGGCTTCAATGCATGCAGCAACAGAACGACTCTGACTGGATTAATAAGCTGGTCTGACTTTTTACATACATTTATGCAGATATAGTTTAGTACAATTGTTTAAACTATATAAACTAATAGCTTTCACAGTTCTTCATTTCAATATAATTTACCCTGTTAAATAAGGAATCTCCAAAGTTACAGTACTACCATCATATTCCGACCAGCTACACCGGGTCTTTGGTGTACTTCCTTACCCAGTGAAGGAATTGCCATTGATTTCCAAGTGAGTGGTGATAATCTCCACAATTTTGAAAATAACCACGTGGACCACTATTTTAAGAGTGTGCTAGAGATTACCTTCTTTGCACTACTAATAAATAGTGAGGGTCATTGTTACATTATGCAGCAATACTGTAAATCTGTACCTCTATATTAATCCATATAATATTTTACCAACTTTTCTTACACTTATTTTTTGCTTTTGTAACCAGCCTAATCCATGAATTGCTTCAGATGACCTCCCATACATGCTGTAAATGTAATGGATGTGATACGATGAACCCCCCCCCCCCCCAAAGACCAGTCAGTAAATAGTATAGTAGTAGTATAGTAAAGAGTATAGTGAAATAACCACACCATATAAGAACACTGTGCAGCAATGAAAAGGTACATATACTTGTATATGCTAGCGGAATTACTTTGATTTTGCATCCTCTCTATTCTCACTTATCTGCCTTTATAGTTTATGCTATTGGCTATGATAACTTTTAAACAAATGCTACATGAGAACATTCACAGTTAAAGGCCTATGAGTCATTTTTCAAATGACCCCTAAAAGTTTACAAAGAAATTGCCCACAGGCTCCCTGAATATGAAAATGATTGAAAACAAGTACATTAAATTAGAGCAAAATAACACAGATATTCATGGATATCCTGCCCTGCAGATCTAAGCTGTTGCATACCTGGCATATCGCCATTGGAGAGACTGAAAGGATTTCATCCTTGTTCGCATCATGTCCAATCTGTACAAATAAATATTTAAAGAGCAACCAAAGCCAACATTTTTTTTAGGATTTGAATAGAGTAAGGGTAAGGAATTAAATAATTTTGATTTCCTTTTTGCTTTCATTGGTCTTATTGGAGAGATAAAGCCAACTTTCCTCTAGAGTTAGCAGAGACAGGAATCTCAGTATACTCATTTGTCAATAGGCCTGGTGCCTTTTCTTCTTTTTTTGTCACCAAAGACATGAAGCCAAGTGTAACATAAAAAAATGTATATTATATTTAAATCCCCTTTTATTCCCATCCAGAGCCCCAAACATTTTAGGTTAGAGATGGGCCATCTGTGGCCAAATAAAAAGCATAACATAGCTAACACCTGCTGCTGAAATGCAGTATGCTCCTAAGCACTAGGTCACAGCCCTACCTTCAGTCAGGAGAGTTTAGGTTCTCCCACTAATTGGCTTGAAGGACATCCTGAATGACTGACCACCCTATAATGACCGGGGATGGCTGTCAGGAGCTAGCTATCAGGTCAATATTTAAAAGGGTTTTAGGCCTTCTTCGGGAAATTACAGACATTTAAGCTTAACATCTATTGTGGGAAAATTGCTTGAAGGAATCCTAAGAGACTATATACAGGATTATATAACTATGCATAATATTCTAAGTGACAGCCAGCACGATTTTACTAAGGGCAGAAGCTGCCAGACTAACCTGATTGGCTTCTATGAGGAGGTGAGTAGAAGCCTGGACAGAGGGGTGGCTGTAGATGTAGTTTTTCTGGATTTTGCAAAAGCACTTGACACTGTCCCCCATAGACGCTTATTGAGGAAATTGAGGTCTTTAGGGTTAGAAAAGACAGTTTGTGACTGGATTGAAAACTGGCTGAAGGATCGTGTGCAGAGAGTTGTGGAAAATGATACCGACCCTGAATGGTCCCAGGTTGTAAGCAGTGTACCCCAGGGTTCAGTGCTGGGCCCTCTATTATTGAATTTGTTTATCAATGATAGAGAAGATGGGATTAGAAGCACTATCTCTTTTTTTGCAGATGACACCAAGATATGTAGCACAGTGTTTATTGAAGATGTTCACAAGCTTCAGGCTGACTTGGACACTTGAGTGTCTGGCCATCCCCTTAGAAAATTAAGTTCAATGTGGATAAGTGTAAAGTGATGCACCTGAAGGCCACATATATCCTGAGGGAGTAAAACTGGGAGAATCACTAGTTGAGAAGGATCTGGGGGTACTGGTAGATCACAAGCTAAATAACATTATTCAATGCCAAGCAGCTGCTTCAAAGGCAATGAAGATATTATCATGCATTAAAAGAGGCATGGAATCACAAGACAGAAATGCAATATGGCCACTTTACAAGGCACTGGTGCGCCATCACCTGGAATATGCCGTCCAGTTCTGGGCACCAGTTCATAGAAAAGGTTTTTGGAAAAGGTGTAGAAGAGAGCCACCAAGCTAATAAGGGGAATAAAGTAAGAAGTTAGTTATGTAGAAAGATTTTGAGAATTAAATCTGTTTTGTCTGTCTTGAGAGGAGATGTCTGAGTGGGTCATGATTAACTTGTATAAATATATAAATGGCCAATACAAAAAATATGGGGAAAATTATTTCAGCTAAAATCCTCTCTAAAGACTAGGGGGCATTCCCTCTGGAAAAAAAAGGTTCAATCTCCGAAGGCGACAATCATTTTTCATCATAAGAACTATAAATCTCTGGAATAGCCTCCCCCAGAGGCTTACTACAGCATCAACCGCTGACACCTTCAAAAAGGGATTCAATGCTTTTCTAGCAGAAAGTAACATTAACAGTTAATATTAGTTTAAAAAAATAAAAATAACTTTCCTCAACCCCATACCTTGGTTGAACTTGATGGATATATGCATTTTTTCAACCATACTAACTATAAGATGGTGTTTACATTTTCAAATAAATAATAGATAAATAAAATAATGAAATAATAAGTATCACATGGCTTCTCTATAATATTTCTGATCAGTTTTAGTATAATTCATCAAGCTCAAGAGACAATGAGGTATGCAGCCTACTTTTTCAGGTGTCACTTGTGTCACTTGTGATTTATGAAAGCCTGAGGGACTTCACTAACGTGGAAAGTGTTTCACCCCCTTGTCTTCAATGCTCACCCAAGGATTTTCTTTGCATTTCGTTGGCTGTTGAAGCTGGGAGTTGTCTAGGTGGAGTGGAGAATACTTCAGTAAATAATCCCCTTGATCTCTAGTTTTGTAGGCTCAGATTTAGGACTATTTTGAAAATAGGATGCTGCCACTACAAAGCATTTATGGCTTCTAGCTGCACGAGATGAAAGCCAAGATGAAAATGGGAAGCACTGGGCCACCGAAAAATTCTGAGGAGTGCTTTAAACGATAGCAATGCAACAATATTGTTAGCTACAAAAGGTTTGCATTCATTCTGCTCACTCAGGCAAAAATGACAAAATGTACATTATAATTTGTATTTAATCTTCCCGTGTGATGCCTCAACTCACTGTAATTTTCTATGACAACGTTAACAACTGTCAAATTACATGCAGTGTATAACTGACAGAAACATTTCGAATGCACAATGACTTGACTTCATGGGTAGTCAAATGTAAAAATAAAGTGTGTGTGTGTGTGTGTGTGTGTGTGTGTGTGTGTGTATATATATATATATATATATATATATATGTCTTTGTGTGGACTTCAGATGTTTTAAAGATAGGAGATTGAATGTCTGTACAGCAATAGATTTTCCCCATTGAAATAACAGCATTGGCTATTAGAAATTGTCAATAGTTTGTACTTATCTACTTCATAGAAACATGACTGTCCGAGACTGTTATGCCTTGAATAAATACTGGAAAATTCCTCTAAGTTCAAAATCATGCCTGATGTCTTAAAAAGGAAGTAAAATGAAGTCAAGCGACCATTGCTCATCACTTCCTCATTTATTGTATGGTTGCCAATCACATGACTAATTGGGAATGCTGAGTGAACTTGCACATCAAATTGGAATGCCGGTGGTCACATGATTGGGTGTCATACAAGTGAATGAGGAATAGGTGACTGACTTACTACCATTAAAAAGGTGTCTGTAGGCAGGTACTTCATAAAAGAGTAAGTTATACTCACAGCTTTCATCCCATGTGAGGATCACACCATGGCTAATAGAACAAGGGGAAACCCTCATCATTAGCATTCTAGCATTTGTTTTAACATTTCTAACCTCTAAAACTAAAGACACATGCAAGTGTCAATTTAGGTGATCTCCATATATTCCACTCATAGGGAAAGGATATGAAAGGCTTCCTTTTTCTTATCATCTTGGTATCTTACAAGATAGTTTAGCTTGCAGCACAGTTATCTGTGTGTTATGGGCAGGAGCATACAGGGCCAGGATTTAAATGGTCATTGCCACTGAGCTCTGCCTTTCAAGCCAGTCAATGAGAGGACTCCATAACAGAGACTTCAGCATTGTGGGGAGAGAGCATGGGAAGGGGTGACTAGGGCCAATCTTAAAGCTTCAGGAGATAATAACATGGCTGGGTGGGGTCACCAACCATAAATTATGATGAGGCTATAGAATTGCAGAGGCAAGATTGAGGGGCAGTATATGAAGGGTAGTAGGGATTGGAGAGAGGTGTAGCATTAATGCCACTGCTCCAGTTGAAGTGGGCTGCATGCTGGGTGTGCACCCAACCCAGCCAGCACCGAAGCAGTGTGGCCCATTCTGAATTATACTGGTTCTCCCTATGGCCACTCTGCCTTTGCTACTATGGGCATCAAAGGTGAGAAGATATCCATTAAATCTAAGAAGCCAACAAAAATTACAAACAACCAAACCTTTTCCTTTATTTGAAGCACAACAAGTCATGTGTGTTATGGGCAGGGGCATACAGGGTCAGGATTTAAATGGTCCCTGGTAAACCTATTACATTGCCACTGAGCTCTGCCTTTCAAGCCGGTCAATGAGAGGACTCTATAACAGAGACTTCAGCATTGTGGGGAGAGAGCATGGGCAGGGGTGACTAGGGCCAATCTTAAAGCAACAGTGCTGAAAATCTTCAGGAGATAATAACATGGCTGGGTGGGGTCACCCCCCATAAATTATGCTGAGGCTATAGAATTGCAAAGGCAAGGTTGAGGGGCAGTATATGAAGGGTAGTAGAGATTGGAGAGAGGTGTAGCATTAATGCCACTGCTCCAGTTGAAGTGGGCTGCATGCTGGGTGTGCACCCAACCCAGCCAGCACCGAAGCAGTGTGGCCCATTCTGAATTATACTGGTTCTCCCTATGGCCACTATGCCCTTGCTACTATGGGCATCAAAGGTGAGAAGATATTCATTAAATCTAAGAAGCCAACAAAAATTACAAACAAACCAATCCTATTCCTTTATTTGAAGCACAACAATTCATCATCAAGACACCAGATTAGTCACCATGGCTATTAGATTGTACTAAAAAAACTTTGCTGCAATGTTGGTAATATTTATAAAAAGCATTGGTGATATACTTGCAATATGGAGTCACATTCCAGCCAAAAAATGCCAACAGAAGGCAGCATCAATTGCAGCAAAGACAAGCAACTGTTTTTGATGTAATATAATATTTTACACAAGTGTCAACCTTACATAGGTCTTCCGCATCCGCCGATGACAAGTCAAAAAGTGAACCTTTGAGAAACTCAATATGAAAGTCCTCCATATAAATGATCAATAATATATATATATATATATATATATATATATATATATATATATATATATATAAATAGCTTCAGACCATGTCAAAATCTAGAAATGTTAGTCCTAATAAGCCTGCCAAATCAATTTGCAAGCAATCACATGTCAACAAGCTCAGCAGTCCCTCTAGATATTGGTTTGTACATTTAATTAATCTATCTAATATAAATTTTAAGCTTTAAAGTGTGGCTGCCAGAAGTGCTTGAAAACAAAATATCCAGTCTTTGAATGTTAAAAAACATGGCTGTCCCTCCCACGTAGCTGCACATTTAGTAAGACTGCCTATTAGGGAGTTGTTTGTACATTTCAATATAATTACAAGTGTCAGGGCTCTACTATGGTTAGGTGAAATCATATAGGGAAACATAGGATATTTTGAATTGTTATTGATGTATAGCATTATTTAATTAGAAGGAAAATGCATCACAGTGCCTCAATGTTTTTAATGTTTTTCAGGAGCACAAGAATGCTGCCTGGGAAAGTGATTGGAGTTGTAAGTGCATGTAGAACATGGAATAGTTCTTTCAGAACTGTTCCATGGAGCTTGCTTGAACTCCTGATCTGTTTGCATGGCACTGGAGATATTCAAGCAAACAATGGGAGAGTTATGGCTTGGCAGTGCCCTGGCCCGATCACCAGGGCAACCCTGGAAGACCACCAGACATGTGTTAGAGGTAATAGGCTTGCCCAGAAATGGTGGCCAACCATTTGGCCTATGGCCCCTGGGCAGACCAATTCCTTTACCTGGTTGCCTAAAGCTGGTAGCCCCAGGGGTTGATGGTGCATTCTTGTTCCCAGTTTAAAAAAAAAAACACTAAAAAAAGGGTTGAACAATTTGGCATAAATATTGATGCTTGGGTCTGGACGAACTGAACAGGCAATATTTGGGTTGAATGTAACACTAAACCAAATCCTAAGCTCATTGCTAGTTACCTGTAGGTTTTCTATAGTAAACCAAGTTGTTACATAAATGTATTGATATGATACTAGTTTCAGTATAAAGTTCAGTCCTTAAAGGGCTAAACATAAAAAGCTCATACTCAACTTTTCTCCCCACAACTGCTTACTATAGTCTGGAACTGTAAAACTCTGGTGTTAAGATTATGGCAAAAATATTATATCTCATTTCTGATATGCTCAAGTCTTCTGTCACTTAAAAGGCAGTAATTAAATGCACACAAAGCGTCTCCACAGAGGGCCTTAGCTTCAAAAAATTCAGAATAGCTCTTACTATCCTTACATAAAGGCTGGGAGCTGAGCTAGAAGGTCTGACCCAAAGAAAGGCACCTATTGCGAACCTTTACCTAGAGGCAAGCTACAAAGGAATCCTGGAGACGTTCCAGCTCCAGCATGGTACAAGGAATTTTGAAGCCTCAGGGCACATTACTCATACACTAAACCCATATTCAAAACCTGCAAATCATAACACATCCATACATAAGTTTAAAGTCATTCTAGGGTGAACAGTAACCAAGTTCTGCAGAACTTAGTCCACAACCTGTTAATAAAGGTCTGGTGGCTCAGGCCCTGGATGGTCTTTTCTAGAAAGAGGTCATGTTGCTGGAAATAAGTACAAGGACCAATAACTCCCAGCATCCCGCTCTGTGGTTTTCTAGCTCGGCTAAGGTAACTGGCATTTTATCTGCACATCCTGACTGTAACTTACAGCTTGTAATTGTCCTTCAGACCTGTATGTGAATCCGTTCATTACATGAGTGACTAGTGTGCTGTTAAAGTTATTAAATATATAAATATTGGGCAATTCTGTTTCTTGATCCCGAACTCTCACTTGTATGTGTCTCTCAGTAATATTTACATGCTACCAGGCTTGTACCTGGCTCTATATAATCCCGCTAGCAGACAGGGGTATATCTAACAGAACTGGTGGCATTTCTAATGGGCTGGCAGAGCTCTGTTCACTGGTGCCAGTGAAGGGGTCCCGCAGCCGGTTAATGAAAATGCACTGCGTGATATGGGTGAAGTAATGTCACCTGGCCACATGAGGTATGGGTTTCCTTAAATCTGGGATGGATCCATAAACACACAAATTATTGTGGAGACCAACTGCCACTTGAATGCAATTTAATGGATCCCACTCTACCTCTATCACAGTAAGGTTTTCAAACATGCTGTGGAACCAGAATGTTAAGTGTCTTAGCATCAGGCCCATAGGAAGTTGCTGAGAGAGGTGGGGGCCCAGTTTACCATGGCCTAACTTTAACCAGATTCTAGATAAAGTAACGTTGCACAGATCTGCCTCACCAAAAAATAGATTTATAAGGAGGGTAAAGAATTGTAAACTATAATTTACTCACCTAATGGTTGCGGAACACCAATGGTGTGTAAACTAGACAACTCAATGTTTGCCAGACGTGCAGGGTGAGCATGGGAAATTAACATTAAACATGCAATCAAAAAATCAATAGCAAACATATTATGTAACAGTAAAGTCAGGCAAATTAGATTTCTGTATATATATGCTATTCATAAATATTAGATGAGGCTGAGGCTCTACCACCTAATATGATTATGTAAGATTAAGAATAGCATCCCCATTTGGGATGCACACCCAAAGAAAGCACCTTTATTTGGGTGTGCATGGCCATGCCTGTTGTATAAACGAATAGCTGATATAATGAGCACCCAGCAGGGTTTCACAAAGCGAGATGCCCCAAGTGTACAGACCAAAACCTGAAATAGTGAACATCATGGTTTTGGTCCACATTAAACAAGACCAAAACCGTGTAAGAGTCTAAATGTCCTAAGGAGAGAAGCAGCAGCTTGAATGACTACCTAGGACTGAACCTTTTAGAGGACAAGTTAGTAAAGTCTTTTTAGCTTTTTAATAAAAGAACCTTTTACATTCCTATATGTGTAGAACTACTGGTCTATAGTTATCTACATAACAGAATATAATGCAATTTTTTCCAGAAAAATGACTAGCCCAGTTAAGCTTGCAATAGACACATTTGATTTAGTTATACAGGAAAATGTCCGGGTGTTGATGTACAGCCTCTAATATGCCAGTCAAGTAGAAAAAAGCTTTCAGGTAGAATGCCTCCAGAACTATAGAATTAAAATAAAACAGCATTCCTCAGTTGTATACAGTAGAGTCTACAAAGTTTACACATTCTTTTTATACATGCCAGGAGGTTATAAAACTGCCTTCAACTTTGGGCTTAAACCTAAACATACAATACATTTACTCTTATTTTACTTTGCTCCCAGGCTTAACCAGTTTCCTCTCTTTATGAATAAATCATGGAGACTCATATCTCTCCCACATCAAACAGATGAACAGTATGCAACATCCTGTATGCGAGGACAACTGTCTAACTAACATATGTAGCTAAACAAAAATCATCACTCAAAGCCATGCCAGAAAATTTTACATGTACAATTCTATGGGAGTTACCATATCAACTCCTGCAAAAACGCTTTGGATATGATCATAAAGCATTACTGCTATTTTTGTAATTTTTGTTGTCTATGACCCTGTTGAAGAGCTATAGCCTCAATCTTCCCGATTGGCACATGGAGTCTTTTTGGTTGGCAAAATTCACGGTTGGCATAGAAACCCTATATTTTGGTACTTTCCCCTGAAGAAGTGACGCGGTGACGTCACGGAATGCGTAGGCAGTGAGTCGGGGGGGTTACACTGTGGCGGCACTGCTCCTTGATTCGCAAGATCTTTGTTCATATGTGTTGTATGTCTGTATTGTCTTTCCACCTTGGCTGGTCCTCAATAGAAAGTTTTTCTGTATTTAGGAGTTTTACTTATATATATAGTGATAATATATGTAGGCACATGGCACTTTATTAAGGTGGTTAATAAGATGGCGTTAGGTATTAATTAGATTAGGTAATTGATTGAGTATTGTTATATTAGAGTTCACATATATTTATTATGGTTTTGATGGATTATGAATTATGCACTGCATTACCAGCCTGATATATGGATAGAATTTGTATTTATATTTAGTTTAGAAGCAGGAAATCTAGCTGCCATTTGTTACATCCCAGTGTACACTCCCCCCCCCCTGTCATTTTGTAACATGTGTTTTAATGGCTTTTAATGTGTCCTAATTGTGTAGTGTAAATATATGTGTTAATAAAAACGATATATATTCTTTAGATACAAATAGTGGTGCCACTAATTTTGTGGGGGTGGTTTTCTTTGGGGATTTGTGGCATCCCCGTATGGATTAATTACTATATTTTGTGATGTTAACATTTGAAGTTTAGGAGACCCTCATTTGTTATTAGGTTCAAGAGAATTAGTAGAAAAGGCTACTTAGAACTAGTCTTAAAAAAATATTAAAATACTTATGCTCAGTCCCTGTTATTAATTAAAATGGACATACTGTATACTGAATCTTATGAAGATCCTGATATAAAAATTGCTTTGAAATCATCCAAAAAAATTAGTTGCCGTAAAGAGAGATACCCACTTCAGGCTCCCCAATATAACATGCAAGTGTCTTTTGTTAAGCTTAATTTTTATGAAATGATTCTGATTGTTTTTACTGTACTGTATCTTTTTGGAGAACGGAGCTGTCCCTTTGAAACTGGAGTCTTTTAGGGCATTCTAAGAGTATAAAACGTGTATGACCAATTTATAAATTTGCACTATGGAAGAGGAGCCCACATAGCAACTGAAAGCAGTGTTCTGGCTGGATGGTATATTTTGGGAGTGCCAAATGGTTCGGGCAAATGAGAAAGGAGGATGTATATTATGTGAGACATCCAGGAGTAGATGAGGAGATGAGAAGTAGTTTAAAGAGGAACATCAGACCTTTTCCGATGTTCCTCTCTAAACATTCCTCCACCCTTCCTCACTGCTTTTTGCACTGCAGCATTCCGGTCCCGAGAATGTCCCGCACCACTCTTCAAATCTTGCGGGATTTGCGCCGAGTGGCATTGCAGCCTATTCAGTGACACCGCACATGTGCGAGACCTGAGGGGTGGCCCAGAGCATGACATGATGGCAAGATAGTGCTGCTCAACAGAAACAGCTTGGGACCAAGGGATGCCAGAGTGCTATGCGACCGGACAGGTGAGTTTAAAGCTGGCTAATGTTAAACTGGAGGGGCAGGGGGGCTGAGCAAGCCAGGTTTGGGGAGTTTTTATTAACTCCCCAAACCTGCAATGTTCCTCTTTATGAGCATCTCTGGGCTTTTAAAATACAAAAATTAACCCCACTATAACTACCTTGAACCTGATCTGGCCAGGTCTACAGCTTCATAACATACCTATTGAGACTATTCGGGTTGGGTCCTCAAGTCAGCAAACATTGGCTCTAGAGTAGAGCTGCAACTTCAGACAGAGAGGACACAGCAGGTAGCGCGAAGGCCTTCCTTGCACATGGCGAATGAAGCTGTACACTCTAGCATTACAAAGTAGACCTCAGTAGTAGATCTTAGTAGACCTTGTTTGGATCTGCTCAAAGTTTTAAAGTTGCATACCTGCCTAGATCAGCTGTATGTTAACAGTCTACAGATACCCTTTAAAGCAGGCCTAAGGTCAAAATACTTTAGGTTTGTTTAGCCCCCTCCCTATGATATAACAATGTATGATGCTTTTCTGGTTAATGAGGACTAGAAAGCCTGTCAATTTTCTGAATCACATGCCACCCGTATCTTCAAGTGACCGGTTGTGGCCAAAAGAGATCAAAGCACATGACAATGCTCTCCTATTGCTCACTAGTGAAGAAGAGCATATGAAGGCTGTGGTTGGAGTGTATGAGTGTGGAGGAGTGAGAATTCAAGCCTAAGTCTGCAGATATATTCTTTGAAGCAGGCCTAAGGTCAAATTACATTGTTTAGCCATTTCCTTAGGATATACCAATTTGGGATGCTCTTCTGGTTAATAAGAATTAGAAAGCTTGTAAATCGGCTGAATCACGCACACAGTTCACGCTCACATGCCACCCGTTGCCTGCAAGTGACCAGTGGTGGTCAAAAGAGATCAAAGCACATGACGGTGCCCACCTGGTGGGTGCTATTATTCACCAATGGAAAAGAGCATATGAAGCCTGAGGTTGGAGAGTATGGTAAGTGTGGAGAAGTGAGAATTCAAGTCCAAGATCAGTTTTTTTGGGAGCCAAAGAGAGTGGGCAGTAGGGTTTTTTTGCATTGTCTTTGAGCTAATTTACTGTGTAATTGAAAATGACAGGGTTAAAGCGTTGTCCTAACGCTAGTATAACCCTAACCCTCTAACCATAACCCTATCTTAACCAAACTCAAACCCTAATCCTAGGCATAGATAAATATTTTCTACTTTCTACTGATGTCGTAAAAAGATGGTGCTTGTGCCCTGTCCCATTACTCACCATGTAATATTTTTGAACTATTGCCATTATATTTTACATTTGAGCTTCAATGGTTTTAATGTGGTTTACAGCCCATTGGTCACAGGTAACATGTTACACTTCATTGGGCTGCATATATAATGCAATACATGGTATACTAATCTCATATGACTCGCTATGCATTGCTTCTTGGATTCCAGTAAGATAAATGTGAAGCCAGCTCTGCTGACACTTGTAGATGACTTAGCAGGACACGTGCAAGAGAAGAACAACTTCAGGCAAAGAACAGCGTCATACTCCAGGATGTCACAGTATGGAGCTAGGAAAAAAGATTTACAATATATAAAACAAGCGGCTGCTGCCATAACCACTCCGAACTCTTCCACAATAGCAACACTTCCATTTAAATTGCAAAAAAAAAAACCTTTTCTCCTATCACGATTCTACATGACTAGTCAATGTGCCAGGTACAGAAAGAGGCTGTATTTTTATGGCACAAGCCCCAGTTTATGCACAGTAAATACTGTCTTAAAATAGATTTAATTGCTACACCTAAGTCGTGTTTAGGAATAAAACAACACAGCGTGTAACACTGTACCATTCACTTAAGCCAGGTTCCCAAGTGTTTCAGTAGAAAAGCCTTTTGATGTAACCCTGCTTTGTATCTCTTGCAGAGCTGAACATTCAATTTACTAATTCATATTATAATGTAAGTTTCATAGGCTCAAGTGCTGCTTGCCATGTAACGAGGGCAATAGAAACTAGTTTTAAGTATGTGTACAATATATATATATATATATATATATATATATATATATATATATATGTGTATTATTTTTCAGCATAATCGATAATGATAATTTTACTATTATTATTTTTTTTGATTATGTATTTTTACAGCACCATCTTCCTCTGTAGCACTGGCTGTAATTACAGACAAGGTAAAACATACAGTACACAGACTATTACAACAAGATGTTACAAAGTTCAAAGCAAATGCTATGAAAACAGAATTGGAGAGAGAGCCTGACGAGCGTACTTTCTAAATAGTTTATAACAGAACATTGAAATGTGCATTTTAACCATTATAACATATAGAAAAAATGATATCAACAAAAGTCAATTATCTATTATTATATGTGATAGCTGGTAGCTCCTATTTCACTGACCTATTAGGTGGTGAATAAGGGATGCTTCAACTTGCTCTTGTGGTTTATGCCGTTTATTTTTTAAAAATAACTATTGGTCCATGCCATGGGGAGGGGGTAGGTAGGTGCATCCTGCATGATGATGACCCCTGTGCATACAGTACCCTCTTGGATGGCCTGTACTTACTTGTTCACAAGATCTGACCACTGAAGGCCAATAGTGTTCACCAGGCTGATGGTAGTACAGTGATGTGCAAGCCTGGTGGATAAAGCTGACTGTTCCCTGGTGATCACTGGGGCCAGTCCCACAGTGAAAAAAAAGGAGGGAGAAGAAGGGGTGGTCTAAGAATGTGCTTGCAGGAGAGTTATATACTGGGGGACATCACCAATCAGGTTGCCCCCAATCCTCCCCCTGGATTACTGAGTTTTTTGTCCACTTTCACTTGACAAATTTGGAGAACCGCTGCTTACCTCAACAGATATCAGTGACTGCTCCACCGCTGTATACTACCAGTCCAGCCAAACTGCCCATTTTTTAAGTACCCCACCCCTTCCCCTAGCGCTGAGGCAGGGCGGTGGGTTACATAAAAAAAATCACTTAACCAGCCAGCAATCCAGCAACTACCAGCAATTATCAGACGATTCCGGCGCTGGCCACCGCCAAGACGGCGGTGGCCAGCGCCGGAATCGTCTGATAATTGCTGGTAGTTGCTGGATCTGCAACTAGTTGCTGGCCTGCTCTGGCTGCTGGATGCCACCAGGAGCAGATGGATGGGAGTGCTTTCAGTTTTGGCTAGTTTTAGCCCTTTACTGAGCATTATTGATGAGCGCAGATAAGCGCACTGATTGGATGGGAGCTTGCACATGTGCCCTAAGACCAGGAAAGAGTGAGTTTTAATGGGCAACCTGGGGGTTTCACACAGCGGGGCATCCTAAATTGGGATGCCTAGAGTTCTGGTCCACTTTAAAAAATGGGACTAGCCCTTTAGAGTTGGTACAGTATGGTGGCTATCTTCCAATAATGTTTTTATCTGTCAGAAAATGGTATGTTTGGCCAAACATTTGGTTGTTCAACGAAGGGCTCTCTCTCTCTCTCTCTCTCTCTCTATATATATATATATATATATATATATATTATTCGTAGTAATTATATTTTTATGAAACTCATCCACTCATATATACACCCCACATGGCACAGAGCAGTGGTTATTATTTAAGTAACAGTGGGCTGGGAAATTTTGGGAGTGGTGGGTTAGAGTGCCTGTGGACCGGCACCCTCCCTGGGAAAGAGTAGTAATAATCATTTACTTGTAAGTACAGGTAAAGTACAGGTGAAGGGTGTATCTTAAATGGTAAATCTGGCAAATCCATCTCTAAGTTTACATTTATCCTGCCTAAAACATTGGGGTTTATACAAACTTCCACTTGGGTACTAAATGCCTCTCCTTAAACATGAAATGTCTACGACACTTGCACTGTGATATCAGATGGCATCATATGCACACGTGCTCTTGTCTGTTAAGGTGAAGATGCTCCTAAAGCTATATATATATATATATATATATATATATATATATATATTAGTACATTATATTATAATAAATTGTATAATAAATAATGATGCTTGTCGTGGCAACAGGAAGCAACAGTTAACAAAATAACAAATAAAGAATGAGTTTTAGTCTTTCAAATGAATTCCATTTTCACAGTCTGACAAACAGTCCTCATTCAGATTACAAGGGGTTACATTTGTATACTTCCTATCAGATCAAAAAGGAGTTTAAACACAAAGCTCTTTCTACGTTAGTCACTGTCGCTCAATACCGAGGATCGAATGTCAACAAACTGGACCGAGAATAAATTCATGACCTCACAAATAGTCTTTGACTGTCTTCTAAGGTTTCCTTTACTGATTGATTCCAATGAGCAGTTATTGATCCTAATGAAATGGGAGAACCGATGCCTCCCTTAGGTTTGCGGCTATACCTCCCTGGAGAGAACGGCTAGGAAATTGCTGATTCCCCCTTTCTTTTTCTGAACTATTGGCTGCCTTAAATCTTTGCTGCTTGGTTGCCTTTTCCATCCAGGACAGCTTATGTGACTATCAGTGAGGTTCTGGAATCTTGTTGCCAGCTGCAGAAAGTTTGCAAGGAGAAATCTCCGGTTAATGAAGGGCACTGGGTGCTAATGAGGATCTGATAGACATAGCGGGACCTTGCTCCCTCTGTTCCCTTGGTGCATATGTTTTTGCAGAGGGCAGGCAGAGCTAGCTTAGGCGTGGATGAGTCCTCCTCCTCAGCCGAATATTTATTTTTCAGCCATAAATTGAGGATCCCTACCAGAAACTAGTTCCGACAAACCTATCGGCAACTTCCCGGAGCACAAGCTTTTGTAGGATGTGGATGGAGAATGAGGAGACGGTTTAATTATCCAGCCTGGTATTCTGTAGCTATGCATAATTGATTATAAAGAGGCAATCTGTTAAAAATAGCAAACTCTAAACTGCACAGGCTATGGAGCACCGCTCAAGGCAGTGGTGCCGCTACGCTACGAGTGACTCAGGTGGCATATTAGCATCAGCTAGAGGAGATCATTCTCAAACAATTCCCACCTAATAAAAAAAAAAGATCACAATAGTATTACCTGCTCCTGCTGATGTTGCTGCTGTTGCTGCTGCTGCTGCGATGACTTCCCAGTGGCATTTTGTTCCTTAGCCATGGTCATGATCCCCACTCGTGCCCACCACACCGGCTGAGGTGATGTTCACGTCTTGTTCAGAGCCCCAAAGCCAAAGCGATGAGTTACTATTCCATCGCCACAGTCTTCTATTGATTCAAAGGCATAGTCAAGAATAAGCAAAAGGCCCCACACGAGGAAGAAGCAAGGCAGCTCGCAAATTAAAGTCAAGGGAGACGGGAAGATGCGAGGCTCTTTACAATTAGCAGCAGCTTCTGCATCACAGAAGCAATGATAACTGCTTGGCAACCTGCTACTGGCAGCAGCATAGCTTGGAGACAACCTAGCGATGGAGCCCCCCTCCTGCTTCTCTTTCCCTACTCCAGCCCCCTCCTCTTTCTCTAGTCAGACTCACAGAGCATGCACCAGCCCACAGCCCTGCCAGCAGAAAGGTAGCACAGCCTTCTTCCCCCCCTTAGAGGAGTGATCCAGGGAGCCAGATGTAAGGCATGGCCCGGCTGCAGCCTCTGCAATAGGGACATGAGCAGAGTTTAAGGCTACACTATGCGCTGGGACTGGGATTTCCGCTTTTTCTCACTGTAGGCGAAATGTCAAATCACATACAAGTGTTCTGTGCTCGCAGACGCAGGCTGACTCTGTCACTGGAGCTCTATACATCATCCGCACAAGGCGAGCATCTTAAAGGCTCCGTCCATCCCAAATGCAGCTTTCACTTACAACATGGCTGGGAAAAGTAGCAGTTTTTTTTTATTTTATTGTTATAAAACAGTGATCAAAATCAATTTATCTGAACGTTTTTTTTTTTTACATTGGGCAACAGAAATACACTTTCCCATGTGAAAGTAAATGCAGGCTTGAAGAGTAACAACAGTCAAGGCTGTTAGTCCCCTATACATTGCAGCACAGGGGCATCCCAATTTAGAATGCACTAATGCACACACTCACTGGCATTACAGGTAACACACACACATATATATATATATATATATATATATATATATATATATATATGTACAATTGCAGCCGTACCTGTTTAAATTCACAGTCCTTGATGTTGAAAATCACGGAAATGGCACGGCCATGAGCGCTCCTCTCGTAACCAACCAAATATAGCAAAAACGCCAGCCAATCTCCGGTTAAAAGGATGCTTGATCCACATTTATTTTCCAATAAATTATATATATTGATGTACTTTTACATTCAAAAGCACATACGATTAAAGGGACTCAGCAATGGCAATAATAAGGCAACAAACAGCTGATCTGATGTCTGTCCCATGTGTCTCTCCTCTATTTTCTGCAGTGCACAAGGGCTCCAATATTTGCCCTTATTTCAATCTCATTCCGCCATGCAAAAGGTGGTCCTACAGCTACTCTGTACCTTGGAACTCTCAGTGTAAACAAGCACAGCAAGCCACAGTGGTCCCACAGTTGTCTCTGACCAGCAGATCGGTCTAAACAATCATAAATCTGCTCCAGGCCACGCCATTCCCAGTTCAGCCAGCACCCAGAAATTCAAGCAAAAAATTCACTTAGAATATCTAATAAGGTATTTACATACAGTCAGAGATTTCTATGTGCTTTGAAATGGCTGTTTTTTTTATTATTTTCAGGGCGGATAAGGGGGGAGAATAATAGTGTGTGCTTGGACAGGGACTTTAAAGTGGACCAATACCAATCTTGGTCAGCCCTGGCCTGTCAGATTCCTTCTCTGGGATTCGGAATGCCTCACCGTGTGAAACCAACCAAGTCACCACTAAAACCTACCTAATCCCTGAACCAACAACACATATGCGGGCCACAGCCATGCTATGCTATACCTTTATCTGGGTGCACGGCCACACCAGGCATTTGTGATTGGCAGAGGTCAGCGAGGATGCCGCCATCACAATGCTCAGCTCTATTCGCATTTGTTAGACCCTTAGCCATTTGTTAGGGAAAATGATGTATAGAGCTGAGCTTGCCGATTGGCTGTGCATCTATGTATGCACTATAGGCCTTGGGAAATAGTTTTTATGTGCGACCTTGAGGGTTTCACAGAAATTGGGGTGCCTCAGGGGCAAGGACCAAAACTCACGGGTCAAAATTGTTGGTTTTGACCTACTTTAAGGGGGAACTTGCGTTCCGAAAGGCATTGCATGGTGACATTGTGACACTATCCTTATCTCCTGTGGTCAAACCTTTAAAAATGTAGCTTTAATTTGACCTCATTCGAGCAAAAGCATGCTGGACTCTCTTCAACATTGCGCTCTAAGCAGCCATCCTTCCGAGCATCATACTATCTGGATAAATAATGGGGTGAGCTGTACTTTTCTCTTAAAGTATCCTGCAGCACACCCCCTCCCGCCAAGCCCAGAACCTCATCCCCTCTAGGTTCTAACTAACTATCTAACTGACCACCAGAGACCAATGTGGTTTACAAAACAGGCACCTAGTAATGAGCATGCTCATCCAGCAAACCTGAATGGTCACATGAGTGGCTGCCACTGCAACAAGGAGGAAGGGAATTATTGCTGCCAAGTCACTGGGGAATCCCAAATTGATCTTTGAAGGGGGCCCGTGTTCCCTTTAAAGTGGAGGTCCCATTAAGAATGGCAGGACTTCCTTTAAAAATGCAGCAGGTGGGTATCCCCACTGGGATGCTGATACCTCTTCTCAGGTGACCGGGAGCAGCATATCGCAGTGAAAAGCCTGACGTGGATTGATTCTGAAAGAGATGAGCGTGGACGAATTCTGGGGTGTTGATGCACAGTGAAGTATCCAAATTCAGGAGGTCATTTTTAACTGTCCTTCTTTTTTAACCCTTAGTAAACCTAAAGCGGGCCAAAACCCACAGAAATTGTGAAATACATTTGGCTATAGCCCCTGCTTAGGGTGTAAAACAAGAAACGGATAATTTTGTTTTTAGAATCATCCTGGAACTCCTCATGTATCTTGATACTGACCTTAAAGCAGACCTTTCCCATTTATAGCAACTGTGTGCCAGGGAGAACACTAAAACTAACCTAATCCTCCCCTTACTAAACCCTGCATTATCCCCACATGTTTGGCAGCTGCACCTTCTCCACTAGGAGACATGTGGCACTGCAGTGTGCAGCTAGTTCTTGGTCCCCATCATGTCCAATTGTTAGCTTTTTAATTAGAGGTGCATGCCAAATTGGGATACCAAGGAGTCAATAGTTAAAAGTGACCTAAAGGCATTACATTACTATGGGTCTGTGTCAGCCTACCCATAGCTGCTCCCTGCAAGCTGCGACCATGTAACCCACCAGTTACCATTGGGGTTTGGGCATGCATAATGGCATTAAAGAAATCCAACAGTAAAAAACAAAAAACATGACACAACAATTTACTTAAAGTGGTCCTTCACTCTGAATAAGAGTCTATCTTATATGTTTCCCACACCCTGTACATACAGATTGCTCACATTAAAAATCATCCTACCTGCATCTACTGCATGTTATGAGCCTTTAAACATCCAAGATGGCGGCTTATGGAAGCCGCCATCTTATCAGGCAGCCTGCAAACAGGAAGTGCCTCCTGACTGTGCTGCTCTGCATTCTGGGACTGCTGACCTTTACCTGACCCCAGCTCTGCTCTATCTGAGCAAAGCACAGCTATACCCCGCCCCCCTGTACCTTATCCCACTCTCCTCTCCTCAGTAAGTGTGATCCTTCTGAGTCAAGATGGCGGCGCCCGTATCCTAAATTCCTGAACAGAGTTGCAGCCCAGTGGGGGAAAGAATAATAAGTTAGTGACTAAAAACGTAAAATATATTAATTTTAGATGCTGGGGAACGTTTTTTAAGAGTTTGGGCTTTTCATTAAATCATGGTGAAGGTCCGGTTTAAAGGGATGCTGCACCAATCATGGGGCAATTAACAGTAGACAGAAGTGCGCATATAAACCTACCTAACCCTAAAAGCCCCTCATCCTATTAGCAATACATGCAGCCTGCTGTCCCTTTTAACAAATAGGAAATGGTGCATATGTTGTAACAGCAAGTCCATAAACATAAAGTCCCTACATGTTTCAAGTCCTTACACGTGTTAGACATGCTCTGCTTTTTGATCCTGCAGAAAACTGTGGGTGGCCGCAGGATTATTAGCATCAGGTCGCAGCTGGAGCACAACTGTCAGCTACCTGACAGGTATAAATAAGACCAAGGAAGCATGTACATTTCTGAGGAAAGCAAGCCTTAGAGACACAGGGTCACAGAATGCTGAAGGATGGAGGACTCAGGGGAAAATCAGAAAGTTCTGTCATTCAGAAAGTGTGGTGTACAACGTCCACAGAGGAATGGTCCTCCGCTGAGATGGTTTGGGGGAGAGGTAGCCTTTGGTTAGAAAATGGGTTGGCATAGAAACAAGAATTAACAGAAACTAGGGAAGGTCATACAGTGTCATTTGAAAATTGAAAAGCTAACATCTTCTGAGCAGCTCAACTGACCCTGATTCTCCTATAATGAGAAAGTGGACTAAGTACAGCATGATCACATGGCATTTGCAGGCAAGAGTGGTCTTGGTTTAGAGTCAAGGACGGCTTGTTTACATTTAGGATTTGTGTAAGCCGACACTGGTCTTCATTTATTGCACTGCAAAAAGAAGCACAGATAACTAGAAACAATATATATATATATATATATATATATATATATATATATATATACAGGGCCGACTCCAGATTTATAGGGCCGGCTCCTTGGGGATAGAGAGTCGCGGGTTGGGGGTCTATAAATTTCATGGCCAAAATTAAGAAGGGCTGCTTGCCAGGGCCGTATTTGCCACTAGGCACAAATAGGCACGTGCCTAGGGCGGAGCTTTGGCAGGGGCGGGGCGGACAGATAGCAAACATCAAATAAAAATGTTTTTTTTGTTTTGTACTGCATACTATGCATAGCTCACCTCCCTACAGGGCACCCAGAAAGGTCAGTCCCCAGGGGCGGCTGGCGGGCGGGCTAATGACAGGCAGCACAGCCAATGAATGAAGGCTGTCTGCGCTGCGCTGTGGATGCTGGCTGGCTGCGTTAGGTATGGAGGGTGGGACCATCACTCCCTCCCTCCCCATGCATCCTGTCAGTGGCGAGAGTAGAGCGTTGTGAGGGAATCTATAGGTGTGCTGATTGCCTGGAGTCCCTAGCTGGCTTCTCTTGGCTGCCTATTGCAGAGTTAGTTTCCTGTCCCTAATACAGACAAGCTGCTGAAGAAAGGGGGGGGCATTCGGGTGTGCATTTGGAGCACACTGCCGGTCATTACTTCCCGCATAGGAGAGCCCTCAGCAGCAGAGGCAGCGCAGGCTGGAACTAAAGTGCTGCATACTGATGGGTGGGCGGGAGCAGCACACTAACAGGAAGATAAGAGGAGAACGGCACGTGACAGCAAGATGAAGTGTCCTGCGGATATAAGGTCTGTGCATCCTCCCTCCTCCCCTCTCTGACCCCCTCTCATGGCCTGTGTCTGTCTTACATTTACATGACTGTCTATAGAACAGAGCTCATGCTTTCACTGGAGTCCCCCCCCCCCTCTAAGACATCATCACCAGTGTCCCTCTGCTGTTTGCTCTGGTCTTTGAAGTATTTGGAATGCAGCACAAGGGCTGGACATTGCTGCTGTTTAATTCTTTTTAAAGTGGACCAAAACCGAGCTGGATTGGCCCGGGGATCTATAAGATTCCCGGACCGATCTATCCCCTCCCCGCGGGGCATTTGAAATCGGGATGCCCCACTGTGTGAAACCCCCCAGATCGCCTCATATACTTTAATCCCGGTCCAACAGCACATGCGCGGGCCTCGGCCACATCCCCCCCATCCCTCTAGCAGGGCGCATGCGGGCACGCTCCCTGTTAGAGGGAAGTGCAAGATGCGGCCACCAGCAAGCTTTGAGCCGCTGAGCTAAAACATCGCTCAGCGCCTCCGAGCCCACTGATTGGACGAGCACCCGCACATGCACCGTAGGACCACGGTGAGGTGAGTTGATGGGGGCAATCTGGGGGGTTTCACATAGCGGGGCACCCCCGATCAGGGTGCCCCGGGGGAGTGGACCAAAACCCAGGATAGTCCACTTTAATAGGGGAGTGTAACTTGCAGCTGCTTGTGCCAACCTTGTTCAAATAAGGTTAATAAGTGATTCTTTTTTCTACCACCTTACACTGTGCTCCCTCCCCGCTGCCCATTATTCCTTTCTAACAGCCCACCAGGCTATTCCTTCTGTTCATGGTGTCTTCTGGGTGCCTACTATGCTCAACCTTTCTGCCCTCTTCCCGACTGACACTTCTTAAATTCTACCCTATCTTGCTGCTTACTGTACCCCATTTCTGCTGTCCCCTTCCCTAGCAGACCCAATACTTACCAGCTGCATGTTCTCATCTACACCTGCTATATATGTAATAATCAGCAGCCAATCAGGTCCCAAGGCTACTGGGTTAACCCAATAGGCTGCTGGCTGTCAGGTGAACTGCAAGGGATGGTAGCAAAAGTGATGAGCACAGTGGGGCATCCCAAATCAGGATGCCCCGGTGCTTAGAAGGTGACCGGACCTCCTATGTTTTGACTGGAGGTCCCTTTTAACCATAGATGGCGCAAGGCCAGATACTGCCTAGGGCAACATGAGCCCTAGATACGGCCCTGCTCCGGAGTCCCCTAAAAAACCTACCTATCATTGGCACATGAGCAGGGCACAGCTGCACTATGCTATAAATTTACTAGGGCCCTTTGCCAGGCATTTGTGCATGGATGTGCCATAGTACCAGGGAAAGGTGAGTTTTACTGAGCAACCTGGGGGTTTCACACAGCAGGGCATCCCAAATTGGGGTGTTCCAGGGGCAAGGACCAGAACTGGGGATATTCAAAATCATGGGTTTTGTTAAACAAAGTCATACTATAGTAAAAAAAAAAACACCCCCCTTACATCCAGCACAGGCTATTGCTGCTGGTGTGGTGTAAAGCCACTTACCAGATTGCCTGCTGTCTGCCCTGTGCCAGGCACCGCTCCCTACTCCCCTGCCACCTCAAAGCTTGACACTGCTGTACAGAAGGGGACTACGGCGCGCCCTGCCCCCTCATCACAGGCACTATGGCACTTCCCTCTCCATTCAGTTTAACGGAGAGACGGGTATACCATAGTCCCTGTGACAAGGGGGGGCGCTGTAGTCCCCTCTGATGATCTGTGTCGAGGTGTGGGAGGCGCATGACCAAAAAGTGCCTAGGGCAGCACGACTCCTAAATACAGCCCTGCTGCTTGCCCTCCAACCCCCTATTGGAGCTGTTTTTTCGTTTGTATTGAGGAAGCGGGATGGACATAACAGGAAGGGCAGGAATGGATTAGGCAGAGGTGAGGGGAAAGGGATGGATGGAGCAGAGAGACAGGGAGACAGGTATGGATGGGGTAGAAAGACAGAGATAGGAAGTGTGTGCACTGTGTACCTTACATTACTTTCTTCCAGCATGTGCAGTACTTCCTGTTGCAATGCTGGGACCAGGGAGCAGGGTGATGACATGTCTCTGGGGGTGGGGCTTGCAGGGAGACCCAGCTCTACGGGGCAGCGCTGATCATGGATCAACAACAAGTGAGTGCAGGTCTGTCGGGGCTGAACAGAGGTTAAGGGGTGGGGCAACTGCAGCAATGAAACAGTGTGCAGCTCAGCCTTGTTACGAGGTTAGTGGCCACCTGGCTCGTTAGGGTAGGTGGTGCAGGAGCCCAATGCAATGTTAGTGGAACATAATGGTAGTTTAAAAGTTTAAGTTATTTAACCATATTGTGCCAGCTGTCAGTGGGGTCCCTTATTAGTGGTTTCAGATGTTTAGTGTATAACAAGTATTGGTGGCTCCTCTCCCTACCTCCTAAGTTGCTCTGTTGAGAAGTGGAGGGGCAGCCAGTAAAAAAGCTAAGTTCACCCCTGAACCCTATAACATAATACTATTTAATGCTTATATTGTTTTTGTCTTAGGAATTTGTTAAAATCTCAGTTGTATAAAACTTGTTTGTTCCTAGCAATTGCACAATAACGCAATCACCTGACTGCAGCACAGAAAATGGATAATTGTCCTTCATCCATTCTTCTTAAAATGACTATCATTTGTTGAAAAACACTGAGCCTGATTTTACAAGATACATTATTATGACCACTTCCTATTCCTCATTGGTGTCATGGGTTAAAACATCAATTTTCAAAAAGAAATCATTATTGGCTGCATAGTTTTGGAAACTGTTTATGTGCTGCTACGGGGAAAGTGTATCCTGGGTGGACAAATAGCGCAATAACCATTATTAACCATAGTAAGCACAAAAACCATTGCAAATAAGCAATGGGGAAACTGTGCAGCACTATGCACCATTGAACACCTACTACAAAAGTGTACCAAGGTGGACCAAAACACTACAGTTTAGCAGCTCACTGCCAAAATATACTAGGGGGCTAACTGATGTGCATCTAAAACAGTCCACCATCTGAAGAAAACAGATGGTTACCTGAAAATTGGACCTCTGCTGATTGCCAAAGGGTTGTTTTTTCAGATGAAAAACATCAGAGAGCAACTATCCTGCAACTGTTGATGGAAGAACACAAACTGGTGGGAGCTGCATTATGGACTTGTACATGTTTTTGTGGCATTTTCTGTGTCTATTCATTCATGTGGAAGGCACTCTCAACCAAGTATAAATCCCTCCTTGCAGATCGTGTGCATGATTGTCTTCCCTGGGGTGTATGGAAACTTCCAGCAAAGACAATGTGACATGTCCCACGAATAGAAATGTTCAGCATTGACTGGAAGAACATGACCGAGACTTCCAAGTACTAACCTCTGACTTAAAGGAGCAACTGTACGAAAAAAAGCCCAATGATAAAAATCCATACAAATAGGATGCATGGCGGAAGGAGGGGTCGCTTATACACCTGGCATCAAGAAATAACCAGCCAGGCTTGTTTCTTTCTTTTAATGGAAGGAAAAGTAAATTGGGGTGACAGGCCTGATACACTTAAACATGTTGGTCCTGGACTTTATTCCTACCAGGAGAAAAAACTACAAGCATCACACGATGATTGAGCATCTGTGGAACTGCCTCAGATATCGCGTTCGCACTGGTGATCCTCCCCCATGCACCCTCCATTAGCTGTGGGATACACTTCACTCAGCATGGCTCCAGATACCTGTGATAACCTACAAGCACCTATTGGGTCCCTTCTAGCCTGTCTAGCTGCCATCCATGCCACACACAGAGGTTGCTCTGGATATTGGCCAGATGGCCATAATTAGTGATGAGCCAAAGATGGGTCTATACCAGTAGTCCTCAAACTTCCTCCTCAAGGGCCGAGACAGGCCAGGTTTTGCAGCTCTCTATGCTGATGCACAGATGTAATAATTAGGGCTATAGCTCTGTCTGAGCACCAGTTAATTCACCTGTGGAGTAGCGTGGAGAGCTGCAAAACCTGGCCTGTCTCGGCCCTTGAGGAGGAAGTTTGAGGACTACTGGTCTATACTGTTTTAAAGCCTCCAGTTGGATAGGAGGGGAGGGACAAGAAGGGGGATTGCCTGGGACATTCTCTCCATGTTCCTTCCCTCCAATGATGTCATTAGTGACATGAGGGATTCCACAAAGGCTCTACCTCTTTGGTATAATAGGTTCCCTCTTAGACCGGCCCAGCACTAGTTTGACGGGCCACCAAGGAAAAAGGAGGGGCACTTGTGTCGTCCCTCACTACAGATGCCAACGCAACAGGTGCGCCCTGGCATGAAAAAGATGACAACCGCCAGACCAGGAGGAAACCCCTGCAGAGAAGGTGCCACCCAGAGTTGGACAGATGACACAGGAAGATATGGCAAAGTGTCCAAGGAATGGCATGCTACCTTCCAGCACTGGTGGGTGGCATGCCAAGTAAATTGACACAGATCTTCCTGGTATCCATGATAAGGCAAACCAGAATGATACTGTTTTTTTCAACAGCATTTTCTTGAGCCTACACAAATCCCAGTTCTCGCCTTCTGGTTATTAGTTGTATATATAAATGATTAAATGTCATTTATTATATTCCATGGGTAGCACCAAACCCAATTTGTACGGTGAGTTTTGGAACCATGCCATGGCTGTAATCTTTGTAAGCAAATTATCAAGTGAGTATTCTGTGACTTTTATCAAGTGAAAGAACAAAAAATGTGGCGACGAACACAATTATTTATCACTTTGTCAGCATGAATCACTTTAATGAGCATGTCATTTTGTTGAGTAATATTCAGGGCAATTTATCAACATTCTGTAGACATGTTTGACAGTGCCATGTTTAAAGCCCGGTTTGTATACATGAGTTGGGTGGAAAAAAATAACCCAATGTGTGTGACTTCTGAGCAGCAATCGGACGGGCTGTCAGTCATTCTTTTGGCAGGGGAATTTTTTAAAACACGTGCCGTGAAGTTACAGCCAGGAGATAGCAATTGCTGCAGGCAACATTCAGTTTACTGCAACATTGCTTCCCTCAGCGTTTCTAGATATTAAACTAATTTACATGGTAGACTTTTCGGTTCCATCTTCCCAAAATGTTGTTTTGATGCCCATTTATACTAGGTCTAAAAGACTAAAAATAGTGCCCTTTCTTTTGGCTGTTGGGGGCCCACAGGTTAAGGAAATATGGGCTGGGGGGCCAAGTGTCTGATACAGTGGCTGGTTACACAAAGGACACAACCAGGGTTAATGCTGTCATCTACAGAAACTGAACAGCACAAGAAAGACAATACAAGGCTTTGGGCTTAAAGGCTTATGTATAAGTCACCTGGTCATACTCATTTCCCTACTTTAAAGCAGTCCTTCACTTTGAATAAGAGTCTATCGTATATGTTTCCCACACGCTGTACATACAGATTGCTCACATTAAAAATCATCCTACCTGCATCTATTGCACGTTATGAGCCTTTAAACATTCAAGATGGCGGCTCATGGAACATCAGGCAGCCTGCAAACAGGAAGTGCCTTCTGACTGAGCTTCTCTGCATTCTGGGATTGCTGACCTTTTCCTGACCCCAGCTCTGCTCTGTCTGAGCAATGCACAGCTATAATCCACCCTCCGTACTTTATCCCCCAGTGTGATGCTTCTGAGTCAAGATGGCGGCGCCCATATCCTAAAGTCCTGAACAGAGTTGCAGCCCAGTGGGGGAAAGAATAATAAGTAAGTGACTAAAAACTTAAAATATATTAATTTTAGATGCTGCGGAATCATTTTTAAGGGTTTGGGCTTTTCAATAAATCATGGTGAAGGTCCGGTTTAATCAAGCCCAGAGGTGCTTATGCCTTCACTTCATCACTGTTCTCAGTAACATCAGTTCCTGCTGTTTTTCCTTTTTTTGTCCAATCAATGCATCCCTAACCCCTGTCCCTTTTTGTAGCTGCCTATTATTACGACTATTCTCTGCTCCTCTCTTTAAAATACACACTGTAAAAGTTATATTTGTCCATACCTGTTTTGTATTTTCTATTGTTGCTCTCTTATGTTTTACCTGTCTGCCTGTTCTCTCTTCCACCCTTTAGTCCTATCCCTGGGCTTCCTTCCCCTCTTCTCACCCCGCTGTGTGTCTCCCTGTTCCTCCCCCTCTCCTCCCCCAGCGGTGTCTCCCCCGCCCCGTGGGTGACTCGCCACGCGGTGCTACTCCGTTGATCCTGCGTAAACCTGCACCCTAGCGCTCATTATGTCTGCGGTTAGGTGCACATCCCTCAACGCCAAGGGTTTGAACTCCCCAATTAACCAATTAAGAGAACCTCCATCCTCAGGGATCTGAAACGCATGAATTCTCATATTGCCTTCCTGCAGGAGACCCACCTGAAGAAGGGGCGCTCTCACACCCTCACCAATCAGACCTTTAGGACCCAGTATCATAGTCTCTCCCCAGACTCTAAATCGCGGGGGGTGGCGATCCTGGTGGCCGGTTCATTGCCCTGGTCCCATCTTGACTCTATGCAGGACGCCAAAGGGAGGTTCCTCTGTGTAAAGGGGACACTCTTTTCCCAGAAAGTGACCCTGGCAACCTGTTACTGCCCCAACGACAACCAGTACAAATTCCTACAGTTAACCCTGGATAAACTTGCCAATTTCACGGAGGGGATCTTGGTGTTGGGGGGGGGATTTCAATCTGACCTTAGATCCCTCCCTGGACACGTCCAAGGGGTCCTCCCATGTCCCTTTCTCAACTCTCAAAAAAGTTAAGCAGCTGCTCCTCAACAATCAGTTGATGGATGTTTGGCGGATCCTTAATCCGAGAGGTAGAGATTACACGTTTTTCTCCAGTCCACACAACTCATATTCCCGCATAGACTGGTTCCTAGTCCCTCACAAGTTTTTGCATCTCATAGTGAACACTGATATAGAACACATTACTCTCTCGGACCATGCTCCGATCATCCTCACCCTGTCCATCCCCGATGTTCCCCTCTTTAGGGGCCAGTGGAGGCTTAATGATTCGCTGCTACAGGATGCCATGGTCAGGGAGGATGTCCAGAGAGCCATTAGGGAGTATTTTGAGTTGATCGGCAATGGGGAGGTCTCGCGGATGTCCCTGTGGGAGGCCCACAAATGCGTAATCAGAGGTGTGCTAAATAAGCACGGTGCCCGACTGAAAAAGGAGAGAAATTAACAAATTGTCAAGGTAACCCAAGAAATTATCAAATTGGAAGCCCTCCACAAACAGACCCTGTCGGGAGAGGCGAGAGCCAAGTTGACAAGCCTATGGGACTCCCTCAGGGACATCTGCTTCGGGGAGGCGAGGGGCTTGGCAGTTAGATGCCGTCGATTTTTCTACGAATTTAGTAACAAATGCGGTAGGGCACTGGCCAGATCCCTCAGAGTTCAGCGAGGCAAGAACTTCATCCCACTCATCCACGATGCGGGGGGGGGGGGGACAGGAAGTGCTTGACGGCAGACATAGCCAATTCATTTAGGGACTACTACGAGGCCCTTTACAACCTCCCCCAGACCCGGACCGCTGACCGTCTGGATAATATAGCCGCCTACATCCGGCGGTCGGGTCTCCCCAGACTGAACCAGGAGATGATAGATTCTCTCGATAGGGAGATCGAACTCGACGAATTCCTGAGAGCCATTAAAAACGCAAAGCCAGGAAGGGCACCAGGCCCCGATGGCTTTGGCCTGAGCTACTACAAAGGATTTGCGGGGTCCCTTGGCCCCCAGTTTGTTGCTGCCTTTAATTCCCTTAAGGATGGGCTGGCTTCGCCCAAAGACACTCTCAGGGCTAGCATAACTGTCATACCTATGGAGGGCAAAGACCCGACGCAGTGTGGCAGTTACAGACCCATATCCCTATTAAATTGCTACCTTAAAATCTTTAACAAAATAATCGCAGACAGATTGGCTCCATTTATCCCCTCTTTGATTCACTGGGACCAGGTGGGCTTTGTCCCATCAAGGGAGGGCAGGGATAATACCACAAGGGTAATCAACCTAATACACTGGGCCCATTCAAATAAAATAGCTTCAATCCTCCTCTCGACGGATGCCAAAAAGGCATTCGACAGGGTCAGCTGGGACTTTATATTTGCAGTTCTCAGACACATTGGCTTGGGGGACAATATGTATCGGTGGATATCGGCCTCTTATACAGTCCCCTCTGCTTCGGTCAGAGTGAACGGCCTCCCCTCCGGGTCCTTCGCCCTGGCCAACGGTACGAGGCAGGGCTGCCCACTCTCCCCTTTGATCGTCATTCTGTCCCTGGAACCGTTTCTCCGCACTGTCAGGAACAACCCTGATATTGCGGGTATCTGTGCTGGGCGGGTAGAGCACAAGGTTGCAGCTTATGCGGATGACCTAATTTTTTTCTTAACAAAATCTGAGACGATCCTCCCAGCCCTTCTAGCTGAACTCAAAACATACCAAACACAATCAAATTACAAAATAAACCACCATAAATCCTCGGCCCTCAATATCAATGTCCCACCCAAAAGATTAGAACGCATTATGGAGAACTTCCCCTTCTCATGGGAGAGAGAGGCTATAACATACCTGGGCACACAAATCCCAGCGCTCCCCCAGAAAATGTATAGTTCTAACTTTCCCCCGCTGCTGAAGAGGGTAGAGAATGACCTGCAGAGATGGTCCCGGGGAACCTTCACTTGGTTGGGTAGAGTGAATGTTATAAAAATGAATATCCTGCCCAGAGTATTACATCTGTTCCAGGCCCTCCCGGTGGAGGTCCCGCGGTCATTCTTTAAGAAGCTCTCCGGCCTGTGTACCAGGTTTGTGTGGGCAGGGAAATCTCACCGGCTGGTGGCCTCCCTGCTGACTCTTCCGAAGGGGGCGGGGGGCATCGGTCTCCCGAACTGGAAACTTTATCAGGCAGCGGCCCACCTGGTCCATATTATAGACTGGTGTAGGCACGCGGGCTGTAAGCAATGGACCCTGATTGAACAGGCCGAATCCCCTACGGTCCTTGCGGGTCTCCCGTGGATCCCGACCAATTACTTCCCAGCACTGAATAAGCATCCGACGATAGGCCCAACTAGGAGGATAGCGGTGAGGTACTTCTCTGGGTTAGATATCTCCCCACCCCTCTCGCCCCTGACTCTGGTGATTGGTCACCCTTACTTCCCGGTGAGTCTCTCTGATGCCCCCTTCCAGGCCTGGGCAAAACAAAACTGCTTTAGAATCCTTCATCTGGGGGTGGGGGGGGGGAGTGGTGCGAGTTGGGGGAGCTGGCTGAGAGGCTTTCTTTGCGGCCCCTCAATGAATGGCAGGCTCTCCAACTCTCCCACTATCAAAAATCTATCTCCCGTTCATTCCAGGTACCAAAAGCCCTAACCCCATTTGAGAAAATCTGCACGGGGGTGGGTCATATTAAAGGTACCCTGTCCTGCACATATGCGATGTTGGTGAACCCCCCGACTCCTTTGTTCCATCCTTCATGGTGGGGGGGGAAGAGGGAACTCGGACGGAACTTTTCGTTCGATGAGAGGCTAGCGATGTTTCAGCTTACCCACAAATCCTCCATATCTAATCGCTATCAGGAAGCCTCCTATAAAATTCTCTCCAGGTGGTACCTGACTCCATCTAAATTGGAGAGGATGTTTCCCTCTGCCTCCCCCCTGTGCTGGAGGTGCTCACAGGATAGGGGTACTATGATCCATATATTCTGGGACTGCCCTGGGCTATCGGGATTTTGGGCCAACGTGAGGGTGATTGTAGAGCACCTCACAGGTATTGATTTGGGGGTGGATTCGGCAAGCTATCTCTTGAACCTTGCGCCCACCTCCATGCGGGTTAGGGGGAAATCTCTCTTGGCCCCTCTTCTGCTCGCTGCTAAGACTTGCATCCCCACTTGCTGGAAATCGTCAGATCCACCCACTACGGCTATGTGGCTGTCGCGGGTTGGAGACATCTGCAGGATGGAGGAGCTCACGGCCTCTCTCAGGGATGACAGTGGGAAGCACTGGGAAACCTGGCGTTCCTGGGCCCAGTTCACGTTATCTGCAGATTACCTTAAAGGCAGGACGCAGCTTATGTCCGGAAAAGCTTTATTATACACTATGTGATGTTGTTCTGGGCTATCACTATATAATAACTCAGTTGTCATATAATCTCATGCTCACTTCTGATGCCTTTCTGATTGTTTCTGTTGATGTTGGCCTGTGATTCGTGTCATCCTTAATAAAAACTTTCAATTTAAAAAAAAAATACACACTGTATCAGTGAACCACTCTCCATAAATCTTTGAGATTTCCTTTTGCCTAACTTATTGTAGAAGTGTGCTCCCTCTAGTGCTTGGTGTAACTTATTACACCAGCTGAAATAAGGTACAAACAAGAATAGTGGCAGAAACCAGGGGAAGGTGGAAGATGATAATGATGTTATGGCAAGGTGCAGGGGTGTGGTTCCTCCAAAGTTTATGTCACTAAACCATATGGGGTTTACCCAGGGTGGACTGAAAGCTAGGAGAATGCCTGGTGGGCCGCACTGCATTGTGACAGGCTGAGCTGAGTGTAGACCTCAGCACACAGTGCACCTGCCATAACTAGCCCCATTGTATGCCCTGTCCATGTTCTGCTCCTTCAATATGGCAGTTTCAGCATCATTTCTGGGGGTGTGATGTATTTACCCCCTACCACAACAATACTAAAGCATCAGTATTATTGCTATATGAGTGGCCATTTTCATCCCTGCTCATGATCTGTTTTTGCAATGCTATAACCCCAGCTTTGAAATGCACTCAATGGGGAGAGGGCCTAGTGGTGCTGTCTAGGAGCTGGAAGAAGCCGGGCTGATTTATATCCCCAGTCCACTGCTGGGAATTGCCAACAACAATGTAAGTGAAGGGGGGCTGGTTCTTAAATTGGACCTATCGGCCGACTAAGTGCCCCTGATTTGGGATGCCTCATTTTGTAAACCCCCCACATAGGCCTGCAATCACCTACCTTTCCAGTGGTTCTGCGCTGTGCTGCCACATCCCCAGCTTCCCTGCAGCAGTGGTGCGCCCAGCCACTTAGACAGGCTGGGTGGGAGAACATGCCTCACTGCAAGGAGAAACCAGAGATGTAGCTGCCCTTGCTCCCTATACCGACGATCTGTTCCATGGCATAAAGAACAGATTGGATGAGAGCCCGCACATGTGCCATGGGAACGGCAGAAAGGTGGGGGCAATCTGGGGGGTTTCATATGACAGGGCATCCCGATTTCGGATAAGGAAAATCCTGGTGATAACTTCGCGTTAAGCACTAGTGAGTTTCAGCTTTGGCATAACATTGCATTTGACCAAAGTTTTGCCATCTCTGCCAGCCGTGAAACACTTTGGTTAAAGGGTTACTGAACCTAGAAAAAAAAACACACTCACCTTGGCTCCCATGCAGCAGCTGCAGCCCTGTCTGCCCCTCGGTGGCTGAGGGCAGCGATGAGGGGGTGCTTGCAGCTTCAGCCAGATCCTGCGCGCCGTCCATTCATTGTAATGGAGGTGCAGGCCTGGCCCGTCCCCCAATTGCAATTAATAGATAGCGCTGTGGTTTTTTTGTGGGTTCAGTAATCATTTAATCTATTCACACATATTTATTATTTTTAAAATGTGACCCCCCCTCCATGGGTTACTAGCTGGTCCACGAAGCTTAAAGAGGAACATCAAACCTCTTTACAAGTAACTGCTATCCTCCCCCTAGGTGGGCACTGTATACCATCAGAAGGTGGCGACAGCCTGCTGTCAGGGCCGTTTCTATGCCCCTCACCCGTTTAGCCATCTGAAATAGACAGCCGTGTCTTTAGCCATCCTCGTCCAGAAGCAGGTCTGAGAAAACGCTGCTCTTCAACTCTCGCGGCTCTTTCTCTGGCTCTCATAGCAGCATGTTATATCGGCACAGTGCATGCACGAGATCGGGAGTTGCACACAGTGCCTGATGGGAGAAAAATGGTGCTGTCCAACGGAGGACACCCGGAATCCAAGGGACAGGGAATACAGATGCCCCAATAAAGAATGCTCATAATGCAAACCGGAGGGGGGCAACAGGCTGATGAGGGTTTAGGGGCTTTGAATGTACCTCTGATGTTCCTCATAAGAGTAGGTATTCTGCCACGACCAGTGGCCGGACATTTGAGGACATTGAGGATACCAGCCATATGAATGGAGTGTTGGGCTAGTAGCCCTGGGGCAATGGGGCACTATGTTAAGGGAAGTAATTTGGAGGAAATTCCCCCTTTCATACGCTTTTATAGGATTTGGCTTTGGGAAGATACGAATTTTGAATAGTTGGTATATATAGTTGGTAATAGTTGAATAGTCTGAATTCAGACTAATGGCTTCCAAGCCAAACAGAGGCACGAACAGTGCCTCTACGTGCCTGTCTGGAAGGAAGGTGAGCATATACCTGTTGCTTATGGTTGATCAATCTGTATTGAAATCATTATTAAGTGTTTCATATTTGAATGGTAAAAGGGCTGATTTAGCACCATGAGAATTTTTTTTCTCACTTTTTATTATGAAAATAAAATTATGATTTTTTTTCATTCGTGCATTTTTGCACCATTTTTTAAGCAGTGCAATATTTTAAATAATTTACACAGCTAAAAATGATGCTGAATAGCATGAAGAAAAAAAACATTGTAGAAAAGTTTTTCTCACCAATAAACATAAGAAAAAAATTCTCACGGTTCTGAATAAGTCCCATAGACAGAGTTCTACTAAAAGTAATTACAAATCCAATCACTGCACATATGTAATATGTCAGCAATAAATACAAGGAATGAGTAAAAAAGGTATATTAACCAGTTAAATAATGTAGCAAGTGCGAGGCTATCACTCAGTATTATCTACACAGATTGGCTGTCATTGTCATTTGAGTCAGACAAGCCTGCTTCCAATAAATCTTAAGTAATAACAGAGCAGGGTTGATGAAACAATATATTTTGTCTAATCACTTGGCCGTTTAATGTTTTCTGTGCTGAGGGTATATCCAAACGGGTTAGTGGTTTAACATTGCAACAATGACCTTGGAGTAAAATGCAATCACACTTTATGCCTGTAATCTTTATCTAAACTCTATGAGATGAGGTCATGATCTCAAGGAAGTAGTAAAAGTCCTCATTGGTTTCATTGTCAAAGATATTCAGACAATCAACCAAGTGTCACCACCAACCAAGCTTAAAAGAAAACTCCCCTTTGTCTTTGGACTTTTGTCTTTGATTCTGTCTTATTGTTCTTATCTTTTATAATGTAAAAGAATCATTTGTGTTAGGATTGTGCCCCCACATTTCACATGTGTTTGCACATTTCCCATATCCCTGTTAGGTACAGTGGGAGTGGCTTTCATGGCCTTGAGTAAAAAAATACTGACTACTATGTGCCAGAAGTCTTCCATTGTAAGAGGTGAGCTCATCAGCAGCATTGGATAAGTCTAAGCAGCAGTCAAAACTACTCCAGGCGAGAATTGCCTGTAGCCCCTACGCTGCTGGAACTCACTTTGTGTTCCCTCCTAATTGAAGAGGTTGAATTTGAGCAGAATAGGTTAAACCTGTCATATCTGCCTTAGTCAATCAGATCATTAGCAAAGTCAGATTGAGGAAGTCTCTGATCTGTACATGAAATGCTGTGCATTGCTAGGGTAAACACATTGTTGCTCGGGAAACGGTTTTATTTTATAATGCAGAGTTGTAAACAAAGAGAAAAGAAGAAAAATAACAGATAATCTTAGCACAATGAAGACATCATTTTGGCACATAATAATGGAAACTTTAAAAAATTGCCATGGAAAGTGGAATTTCCCTTAAAATTTCAACTAGAACTCTAAACTACCATTCAAAAAAAAAAGAAACAAATTTATTTGGGCCAGTATTGGACTGACCCATCGGAGCATTAAAGATGTTCCGCTAGGCCCCCAGGTGATCCCGGGTCACCATATGGGCAAGTAGTATCAGTAGATCAAAGATTAACACAATGTTGCTGGTTTACTGAAGTACTCTGTAAAATCAGTCTGGCAATATTTCCATATAGCTGAACGGACCACCAAGAATGATTTGCTCAAAATCAATTAAAGCGGACCTTCACCCTGAATAAGAGCCTATCTTATATGTTTCCCACACCCTGTACATACAGATTGCTCACATTAAAAATCATCCTACCTGCATCTACTGCTTGGTATGAGCCTTTAAACATACAAGATGGCGGCTCATGGAGCATCAGGCAGCCTGTAAACAGGAAGTGTCTTCTGACTGTTTCGCTCTGCATTCTGGGATTGCTGTCCTTTCCCTGACCCCAACCCAGCTATAACCCACCCCTGTAGTTTATCCACTCTCCTCTCCTCAGTATGTGATGCTTCTGAGTCAAGATGGTGACACCCATATCCTAGAGTCCTGAACAGAGTTGCAGTCTGGTGGGGCAAAGAATAATAAGTAAGTGACTAAATAAGTAAAATATATTAATTTTAGATGCTGCTCATTATTAAATCACGCTGAAGGTCCAGTTTAGGGCACTATAGCCCTATATTGACTAGAACTGCATCTTGATGTTGGAATTTTTGATATTGTGTTTCTAATGACCAGGTTAGTGTCAAAATCAAGAGTTGCTACGATCTGGTGTACAATCTAGCCAAAAACATTCACTACAGCATCCATGGGGATCATATTTGCTACAATGTACCATATTTTGCCCTATAAGACTCACCTGCCCATAGGATTTGGAGGAGGAAAATAAGAAAATAAATAGGTTCAGAGAACCAAAAATAAGCAAGGTGCCGAATCCCCCCATTACAGGCTGAGTGGCATTCTTTCCCCATTCCCCATGGGCAGTGTGGCATTCCCTGCCATCTCATAGGCAGTGTGGCAATCCTCTCTCACATTCCCATAGACAGTGTGGAATTACCTACCATTCCCAAAGGCATTGTGGCATTCTCCTCTCCCATTCCCAAAGGCAGAGTGGAATCCCCCCCCCCCCCATTCTCAAAGGCAGTGTGGTATTCTCCCCCGCATTCCCAAAGGCAGGTGGCATTTTCCCCTCCCATTCACATAGGCAGGTTGGCATTTTCCCCTCCCTTTCTCCGAAAAGAAAGAAAGAAAAAAGTAAACTCACCTTTCCATCATACCTGAGTTGCTGGCCAGGCCGCCACAGCCAGGGGAGGCTAGAAAATGGAGGAGCAGCAGGTGGCTGGGAGGGCAGGAAAACTGATCCCTGCCCACTGCCTCCGCCCCTTATGCCGCCGTCCTCGCTGTATCTGCCGCCACTTCCTCTTTCTACACATGTAGTGAGCACCCAGCTCGAAAATAAGAAAATAAATAGGTTCAGACTAAGAACCAAGAACCAAAAAATAAGCAAGGTGGCGAATCCCCCCATTACAGGCAGAGTGGCATTCTTTCCCCCATTCCCCATGGGCAGTGTGGCATTCCCTCCCATCTCATAGGCAGTGTGGCAATCCTCTCTCACATTCCCATAGACAGTGTGGAATCCTCCCTACCATTCCAAAGGCATTGTGGCATTCTCCTCTCACATTCCCAAAGGCAGTGTGGAATCCCCCCTCCATTCTCAAAGGCAGTGTGGTATTCTCCCCCCCATTCCCAAAGGCAGGTTGGCATTTTCCCCTCCCATTCACATAGGCAGGTTGGCATTTTCCCCTCCCTTTCTCCGAAAAGAAAGAAAGAAAAAGTAAACTCACCTTTCATCATACCTGAGTTGCTGGCCAGGCCGCCACAGCCAGGGGAGGCTAGACAATGGAGGAGCAGCAGGTGGCTGGGAGGGCAGGAAAACTGATCCCTGCCCACTGCCTGCGCCCCTTATGCCGCCATCCTCGCTGTATCTGCCGCCACTTCCTCTTTCTACACATGTAGTGAGCACCCGGCTCCGTTCGGTGAGTGGGCGTGGCCAATGCTCGAGCGTCATTTTTCCTGACATCCCCCCCCCCCCCCCCCCCCCACACACACACACACACACACACACACACACACACACACACACTTTTGGGAGAAAAATAAGTGCGTCTTAGAAGGTGAAAAATATGGTACTAACCCAAATTTTCTTTCATTTCCTCTGTAGGAATTAAGCTTCTCATTGTATGGTATCTATGTTTTTGTATGAAATGCCCAGGAATGCTCTGATTATATGCTGGCTTGACTTCTGAAGCAGTCCTTTGTGGTCTACCAATTAACACTATGGCACTTGTCCAGTCTATTCTGGACAACTTTGCTCCTTAATTAATGTTCCCCTCTGTCACGCTGGCTGCCAAATCCACAGAGAATACAATTTAAAAAATCTGACCCTAATCTACAAAGCCTTTTGTAGACAATATTTTTCCACATTTATTACTTTGACCAAAATACAGACAGAACACAGTCACACAAACTTTTTAGGAAGATCTAAAACGTCTGAATGTTCAATACATTTAAGGATAAGACAAAGTAGAGAAAATTAGCGTTAACAAAAATCTATATCTAATGTCTCTAAAACAGTGTTCCCCTGTCAGACCCATTTTACATTTTTGGTTGATAGCTCGAGAGGCTTGTTAATTACAATTGAGGGGGGGGGGGAGGGGGGAAGGTGAGGGGAGGGAACTGGTGGATTGGGTGCCTCTCTTCTTGTAGTGTCCCAGGGGTGTAGAGGTTGGCCTCTTGGGCACTGTAGACAAAATTTGGGTTGTTTTCCTCCTTTCCCGTGGTCCAGAAGGATTCCTCCAGGCCACCTTCACAACCAATCAAGGTATTGGAGTGGAAGAGGAGTCTGTTGGAAACCTCCAGGTCTCGGGAGGAAGAAAGGGGGGGCCCTCTAAGTCACTCCCTGGGAAAGTTAGGTTAAGCGTAGCACACAAACAATTATTGCAAAGGCTCAGTATATGCCAGTAGTAAAACCTTAGTTTAATGCTCATTCCATTTGTGTGATACAAAAAAACAGTATTATATTCATACTTGTTTCTGCAGGTTCATTTGTTTAGAAAACAAAGTCCTTAAATGTATTAGGGGCTTGTATTTGCCCTCAGCCTGTAGCAAGGCTTATTGTGGTCTGTTGATGTGGACCTCTTTCACAGACGCGTTTCGCTCTTTTGCTTCTTCAGTGTGAGGGTCCTTGTGTTCTAGTTATGATGCATCAGTACATGGTTAGTTTGTATTAAACAGTCATGTATATTTGTTGTATATAGCAACATGGAGATAAATGCATTGGTCAATATATAAAAAAGCACTTACAATTCCTTATCTTTGTTTCTACATGGATGCTGAATTTTTTTGCAGCTAAAAACGGCTGTTGTCGCGGCTTTAGAGCTTTGGTTGCAGCGGTTCCTCCCAGCTTTTTTGTATATGCGGACTCCCAAGGTGTTGCCTTTGAAATAGGTATAAGATAGGGAGTACAGATGTCATTTGCTGTGCAATGGTATTTTTGGTCTATATTGGAGAAGGGGTGGGGTGTGTATATATGTGTGTGCCACCGAAGGTATGTCTTATTATGCTATGCGTCTCCCGTGCCCCCTTAAGAAGTAATTGCCCTGTTGGTTTGGGCGGGTTCCGTGTGAGGGGTGGAAGGCCCCCTTAAAAATTGTTGCTTACCTTTTTATCAGTTGCCTTTGGTCACTTTCGCCATAAAGCCAGTACCCCCTTCTGTATCACATCAGGGGGCAATTCTGCAGTATGTAATCGCTGTGTCTATGCGCTGGTGTCCCGCTGGGTCTGCTTTCCTGCTCTGTGAGCGGTGTCTATTTCTGTTGCTGTAGCCGTATGTGTAGGGCTCTGTGCTGTCTGCAGATATACGGGGCCGTGTGCTGCAGGGTGGGCGGGGTTTCGTTTCCCGCACTTCCTGCTAGTCCCCTGGTTGGTTGTTCCCCCAGGGGCGGAGGTGCGTCACATGCACTCTCCTCTCGCCGGCCCCGCCTGGCTATTGGCTGGTTTCTGTGTCCGTCTTGTTCAATGTTGTTTAGGCTTCTGTCTCCTGGCCTGGCGGCGGCCATTTTGTTAGTGGCTGCTGTTCTTATGTATGCTGTTGTTAGTATCTATATGTTCTGTGTTACTATGGGCTCCTGTCCGCAGGTCTGGCGGCGGCCATTTTGTTGGTGGCTGTCGTTATTGTTGTGATTGTTTTGGCTGGGAGGAAGCGCTGTTTCCCAGTTGTTTAGGCTTCTGTCTCCTGGCCTGGAGGCGGCCATTTTGTTAGTGACTGCTGTTCTTATGTATGCTGTTGTTAGTGTCTATATGTTCTGTGTTACTATGGGCTCCTGTCCGCAGTTCTGGCGGCAGCCATTTTGTTGGTGGCTGTCGTTTTTGTTGTGATTGTTTTGGCTGGGAGGAAGCGCTGTTTCCCAGTTCCAATGCTCTAAGAGGTAATTACATAGGTTTATTCACATATTCCACAGATAATATTGGAGCAATGAGATTAACAATGTAACATAGTCCACGTGTTCCACAATTAAAGATTTGAGCAATGTTAGAACCGTGATTAGGTAATGATTTTAAATAATGAATTTTAGTTCACATATTCTACCCTCAATGACTTGAGCTATGTCAAGGCATTGTACACATTGTAAACCATATAATATTTAGAAATTACTCATTATGTCCCTTTGTGCACCGGAAAGTAGCTTTACGGCACCATGCATTAATTTTTAAGGTAAAACCAAATAAGATATAGTGGAGTGAATTGATGTACTCAGTTTGCCTGCTTGCTTGTCCCTTCCCATGTTGCTTGCTCCTATGTTTTTAGTAACTCTCCATTTATGTGCTTACTGGTTTCTTTCATTGGACTCAATTGAGTGGGTTGTCGCATGTTTTTGAGGTATCTCCATCTGGGGTAAAAGGTCAGGACTAAAGAGTTTTCAGTGTCCCTTATTTGGGTACGTCACGGGGATCTTTTATTCGGTCCGGGTCATTTTAACGGTTTATATTTGTTTGGTAGTCTGGGTCATTTTAGAAAAGGGGCGAAGCTGCACGTCTCATTCAGTCCCGGTGGATGTGTTGCCTTGAGTTTGACTATCCACTTAGTCTCTTTTTGTAAGGTCTTTTTTTGGATGTCTCCGCCCCTTTTATGTATATGCAGTCTGTCAAGTGCCTGAAAAGTGGTCCCCTTTGGGTCTGCATTGTGGTTTGTTGAAAAATGTCGGCCTATCGGTGTGGTGTGGTTCCTATTTCTGATGTCTCTCAGATGTTCCAGGATCCTTACCCTGAATTTACGGTTTGTTTTGCCCACATAAAACCTCTTGCATGGGCATGTCATCAGGTATATGATGTGTGGGGAGTTGCAGTTCACGAAATGTTTCATGTTATGTGTCTGTTTGTTGGGTAATTCTAGAGTGGTTCCTTGTTTTAGGAACTGGCACGTGTTGCATCCCCCGCAGCTGTAAAGGCCTACGGTTTTGCAGCATTTCTCGTCTGAGGGTTGTGAGTAATGACTCTTGACCAGTGTGTCTTTGATGGATTTGGTTCTCCTGAAGACCAATTGGGGTTTTTTAGGGACCAAAGGTGCTAGGTCCGGATCATGAGTTAAAACATGCCAGTGTCTCTGTAGTATGTGTCTTATATCTTGGTGCTGTTTTGTGTATGTGAGAATGAAGGGTAGATTTGGTGAAGTTTTGATATCCGTTTTTCTGTTTGGGAAAAGTATTTCCTGTCTGTCCCTCCCTGCTGCTCTGTGATAGGCCCGTTTAAGAGTTTTTCTACTGTATCCTCTTTGGAGTAGTCTGTCCCTGATACCATTCGCTGCATTCTGGAATGCTTCTTGGGTTGAGCAGTTTCTCCTTGCCCTCAGGTATTCACCATAGGGGATGCTCTGTTTGAGTGGGGTTGGGTGGGAGCTTGTGGCGCGTAGAATGTTGTTTGCTGCCGTGGGTTTTCTGTAGAAGTTCGTGGTAATGTTCCCTCCCTCGTCAATGTTGATTATCAGGTCCAGGAATGCCAGTTGCCTGGTGCTAAAGTCTAGTGTGAGTTTTAGATTAAGTGTATTCTGATTGAGGAGGTGGTGAAAATCTCTAAGTTCTTGTTCTGTGCCTTCCCAGAGGATGAGTATGTCATCTATATATCTATACCAAGTGGTGGCTTTCTCCATGTAGAAACAAAGATAAGGAATTGTAAGTGCTTTTTTATATATTGACCAATGCATTTATCTCCATGTTGCTATATACAACAAATATACATGACTGTTTAATACAAACTAACCATGTACTGATGCATCATAACTAGAACACAAGGACCCTCACACTGAAGAAGCAAAAGAGCGAAACGCGTCTGTGAAAGAGGTCCACATCAACAGACCACAATAAGCCTTGCTACAGGCTGAGGGCAAATACAAGCCCCTAATACATTTAAGGACTTTGTTTTCTAAACAAATGAACCTGCAGAAACAAGTATGAATATAATACTGTTTTTTTGTATCACACAAATGGAATGAGCATTAAACTAAGGTTTTACTACTGGCATATACTGAGCCTTTGCAATAATTGTTTGTGTGCTACGCTTAACCTAACTTTCCCAGGGAGTGACTTAGAGGGCCCCCCCTTTCTTCCTCCCGAGACCTGGAGGTTTCCAACAGACTCCTCTTCCACTCCAATACCTTGATTGGTTGTGAAGGTGGCCTGGAGGAATCCTTCTGGACCACGGGAAAGGAGGAAAACAACCCAAAGCTTGTTAATTACCCTATTGTGACTTTGAACTATTTTTAACACTACATTATTTTTATTTTTGGCTTTCTTCCCGTCTGCAATGACCCCGGATAAAAGATGTCACTGGGACTATGTACAATATGTGGGGCAGTGACAGTAAGTTCTAGAAATAGGAAAGCTTCATGGGGGGAGCATCAGAAAAGCCCAGTTTAGTTAGGCTTTGGGAGGGAGCATACAGCAGACAGAGGGAAGCCAGGGATTATGTCCAGGGCCAGTTTTAGGCAAAGTGTGGCCCTAAGCAAAATTTAAAGTTTAAAAATATTATAACAGCCCTATGCCAGTGCCTATAATCCTGACCCACATGCCCAGGCCCATACAGCTTCCCTAAATGCACAGGTCCTGCTTTTCTCCACCATGTTCTCAGTCTAAGCCCTGGTGTCTAAAAGACGTTCTTCTTCAGCGCGGCATCTCGATTTGGGATAGACCATCATGTGAAACCTCCATGAATCACTGCCATTCTTACCAGACCGGCATTCTTACAGCATATGTGCGGCTGCGCCAGCACCCCTGCCACTCCTCCAGCGGCTGCATGCGCCAGGAATATATAAGTGGCTGGCACTGGAACATACAGCAAAAAGAAAGGCGCACGTGCCTGCAACTCCAGTTAGCTGGTTTAGCCACTCATTTAAATCAACGGCTGAGACAGATGATTGGAGTAGTGCAGATAAGACAAGAATTGCAGCGATACCTGGGGATTTCACATGCCTGGGCATTTCAAATCAGGATGCCCTGCCAAAGAGGGACAAAACTCAGGCTAGTCAAAATCATGGGTTTTGTTCCTCTTGAAATTGAACTGATCCCTAACAGGTTCTAGCTAAATACCCCCCTTCCAGTATGATGACTGATTAAGCAGAATGAGTAAATAATGTCCTGGTGGCGGCCTTGTCACACCTCCCAGCCAAGTGTTTTTCCCTCACCTCCATCCTCTTCCCAGGTACCGCTGCATAACATGTGCTGAGGGCTCCAGTAAGATGGTCATCCACCATGAGTGAGGTGTCCTCGTTCATGTGGGGCAGCCAACTTACTGGAACCTCTGCCATAACCCATTCTGTCACAACCTAGAAGCAGTAGGGTGTACCAAGGCCAGCTGGGGACTACTTTGCCAGTATTGGAGCTAACAGCTTCAGCCCATAGGACCTAGGATTGAGCCTGCGGATGCTCAGGTAGGTGCATTTTTTTCAGCTTGGACAAATCCTTTAAAGCCAAATTCAAACAAGAAATGTATATTAATTTGATATATATTATGAATGAGTTAGAATCAGTGTAACTGTCTTTTAGCTTTGCTTCCAGTCAACAATGGCCCAACATAAAATGTGTTACTAGTAGAGATGAATGAACCCGAACCGCAGAGTTTGCGTTCATACCAAACTTTGCGAGTTTAAGTTCCCAAATCTGAACACATGCAAAAGTCCGTGTTTGAGTTTGGCGCCCAGGCCGTACAAGGAAAAGCTGATTCTCAGCAGCCCATCGACCCATTTCACCTAAGGTAGCAGCAGCAGGAAGCTGCTACAACTCACCTCTGCGCAATCCTCTTCCTGTCAGTGGTGGTGACAGCGGCCTTGCTTGACACCGCTGCACCCCCCTCCCCCTACAGCTACCCCCCAAAGTTCGGGTCCCTTTTGATTTCAACCAGGTTCGGGTTCGTGTTTGTAACTCTGAACCAAAAACATTTAATCAACACCCAAACATTTATTTTAATCAAAACTTGCCTGACCCAAACTTCAGGGGGTTCGATCAACTATAGTCACCAGGACTAATGAGATGAATCCCGAATTTAGTGCTGGACCCCCAATTTAGCCCCAATAACACCTACAGATTTTCTGATAGCTTACTGTCTCTGCACTATGACTTACTTATTCTTTCTCAAACTAAAATAAAAATGTTAGCTAGAGTTGGGCTTTAAATAGTTAATGCTCTTGTTTGTAATGACTACTTCATTAAACATCATGCAATAAGATAAATGAATAATAATAGGAGGAATACAGTGTTGGTTTGTCATTTGCACTGTTTAGGACTCAATAATGCAAATTAATATCTTTACCACTAATACTAATTGGTATGTGTTCTTTGTATACCTTTATACTCAACATACAGTAAGTCCAATTACAGTAAAAGGTGAAATGAGTTAGGTTAATGAATACCTTTATGGCCTAAATTTATACATATTATAAAACGGTATATGTAAAAATTGACCTTATAAAAAAGAATGAAAAGCTTATAGCAATGAATAAAATCATTATTGCGGTAAGTCTCATTTACTTATATGTAAGAAGGTGTGAATGCTCATCTAAAGCCAATATAGTTTTAAGTGCCCAGCTGCTGAGAGAATCCAAAAAAGTGGAAACTATTCATTCAGTCTAAATCAACAAGTTTCTAAATGTAATCTCTTAAGAAACGCCAATAATTAAAACATGACAAGCAAATTAAGGATCTGTCAGGTAGCGCTGATTGCACTCTGTAGGAAAGCTGAGACTTTCATTCACAGACAGTTTTGTTTTCACTTTGGCGTGTGTATCAGAAGCAGCCAAATTGTGGGAAAGGGACATGAATGGAGACCTTTTGTTGACAAATCAGAATTCAAAAGAATGAATGTTTTGTATAGAGCAGTTTAGCTTGGAAACCGGAGTTTTCTCAATAGAGATGGCCATGAACCTTTTATATCGACGCAAGTCACAAGCTTTTCTGTTTTTTCAACACTTTTGTCTGCTCAACAAAATGTTCTAGGTTATTGTCATATTATTGTAAAATGTATGGGTTCATGTCTTGTTTAGGGCGAGAAAACTTTTAGGAATAAGAGTGGTAACGGATCCTAAAAGTTACAGTACTAGACGTGAGCAATGATGATGTCTGTATCATGCCAGTCAGGAACCGATTAAGTGTGGTGGGCAGAAGTCTACTGGAGGCCCACGTAAGTATCAATCGCTGCCTTTGTTGTGGTGGAGGCCACAGGTTGAGAGCCCTGGTTTGCACCCTCTTTAATTCCGGGCATGAAACAGTCATTCGATTACTAGTAGTGATAAGCTAAATAGGCCTCAATTGTCTCATAAGTTGTTTGGCTGATGATGTAAAACTATTCAGGTTTATTAACACCCAATGACAAACACCAATAGCATCTATGGGGGGTGTGATGGGTATTGTCCAATCAATTTAGCAGATTTTGAAATCTTTTTTAGCATAGCCCCAATACCGCTGAGCTACTAGACCGGGGCACCAGACACAGGAATTGGTTTCCTAGGGCTAAGTGGCTTCCAGCCATGCTGATCTATATGCCCTTTGGCACAGATCTGGTGCTCTTCCAGCCATGCCTGGGCACCCCTGGAAAAAACAGGGCTAATAGCAATAGGATTTGGGCTTTTCCGCACGATCAATGCCAAGGAGGGTGAACATAATAGGCCAGGGGTATTGGAAAGCCACTCTTTAGATGTCGGGCAGGTGGCTTGCTGACCCCCCTACCCTTAGACCTGGTATAGGGATTCTTGGAACCCTTTAACAGTTAACTAGTAATAAAAAATGCACAACTCCCTTTATTGAAAGTTTGTAAAAGTAAATGCTAAATTCAACTCCTTGAACTTACCACCTGCATCCTCTTCCTGGTCCTCGGTGGCTTGCTTGAAGTTCTCCAGTGGCTTCTGACTCTGGCTCAAGGGTGCTGGTCTGCAGTGTTCCAAGGCAGTGTCTGTAGTGTGTGCCATTGTATTCTGTGTTGCAATCCAACCCCCCCCCCCCTTTAGATGGGGGGGTTATGTGATCACTGGGGGGAAAGGCCCCGTAGGAAGTGTCACAGTGATGCAACAATGGAATGGCACCAGAGCTATCCTGAAAGGCATGACGCAGCAGTAAAAAGTTGCTTTTATACTTTGACTCTAATTTTTGTAGATGACCTTCTGTTTTGGGCCAAAGCTAAATTTGACCCAAGTCTTGCCATTCCGGTGCGTTTCACTCCATTGTGGATACCGGCAAGATCTAGGTCAAATTATCTGGCATGCCTTCTGCCAGTGCTGGCAGGTGGTATGCTGGAGATCACTACATGTAAGCTGGTATAGGAGTCCCTTGGACCCCTAACCAGTCCTCAAACAGTTAAAAAATAAAAAATAAAATTTCTGAAATAAAAAAACTAACCTTTTCCGCCTATTCTCTCATCTGTCCCCCACTGGGGGGCATCCTCTCTGCATGTCCGCTGGATAGGGGGAGTCCTCTTGGTCCGGCAGCTGTCATCTTCTTCATGACAGGGAGTGGCTGTTACAGCTGCTCCATTGACATCTGTAGTGAGGGGGGACACAGGTCCTCTCTCCTCCTTGGAAGCATGTCAAGGCAGTGCCAGGCCAGGTGGAACCTTTTATACCACAGAGGTTTTTTTCCAGGAAATTTCCCTCCATGTCCCTCCCCTTCAGTGATGTCATTATTCACATGGGGGGTTCTAAAAAGGCTCCACCTCTGTGATACAAAAGGTTCCTTTCAAGGAGTGCTGCCCGGGGGGGGGGGGGGGGAGGAACTGTGTCCCTCCTCAATACAGATGCCAGCAAAATGGCTGCAACAGCCACTTCTTGGAATCTAAAAGATAACAGCTGCTGGACCAGAAGGAAGCCCCCCACCAGGAGACCTGTAGAGAGGAAGCCATCCTTCCGGGGACAGGTAAAGGAAGACAAGATGAGTTTTCCTTTATTTTAAAACTGTATTTTTTTTTCAATTTGGAACTGTTTGTGAACTGATAAGGGGTCCAAGGGACTCCTATGCCAATTCACAGAGTAGTGGGAGCTGGAGGCATTGTATCCAGCATTCAGGAGTACTAAATGCTGGATACCAGGAACTTTCTGGCCAGATAGTCTCTGCTCCGGTTAATCATTACCTATGATCTGAGGTTGAAGCACATCACTAATTCCTAGTTACTTGGATGTAATTTCAACCCTTTGTCTTCAACTGATTACTGCTTCTACAAACTGGTCAGAGCTCTACATCTACCTAACGCCCCCCTGGCATGTTACATGGCTTTCTGTTTATATCCCAGTTAGCTGCTGTTCTAACACCAGAAACGTATCTCAATAGTCCAGTTGCTTTCATTTACTACAGATATTTGTGTAATAGGTTTTGGATTTGACAGCGAGCAACTGGCGACAGTACACTAGTCTATATTTTTCCTGTAAATTCCTTTTTTAAAAATGTCACGTCAGAATGATTTTCACTAAGCAATTGCTGAAAATGACTGTTTTTTGATCTGCTTGGAAGCAGCATCCTGACTCTCAGCCATTTACCTACACCAAAGGCGAGCACGAGCAGTCCAGCTCATTGATCACAAAATATATGTTTAAAGATAAACAACCAAAGATGATATTCGACTAGACGGTGACATAAACATAGGGGGAGTATTGAAGTGTGAGAAAGCTCTTTAGCCGTAGTTTTATTAACTTACCGCATGACTCTGACACAGTCTTCGACTGACATATCCATCATTTAAGCCCGTTCAGTGAAGCTGCATTTCAAACGCAGGAGATCTCTTTTATAATTTACAGTACACATGCAGATTTTAATGATTAGAGACATCTAAACCATTCCCACTCCAATGCCTTGCAATGGTCTGTAAATTGGGCACCAATCCACATTCTGAGTAATTTCTTCCTTACTCAAAATTAATATGAAGATTGCACAGCTGGGGATGATAGATTTCTATATTTGCTTCTGCTAATTTGATCTTTTAATCTATATTTTTCTCTCTAAAGGTTTCACAATGAGAACATCATTAGTATAACTTAATAAGGTGATGAATAATTCCGAATCCCCCACCAACCAATCAGGTTTCTACTAGGGAAATGAAGGACCATTTTGGATTGGTTGTCATAGGGTAACTGTGCCTTTCTTGATTGGCTTATATATTAGTTTTGCACATGATGGAGAATGGAATTAATTTAACAGATTCCAGGCCTGGCTGCTAGCCTGCCCCCGGAGCATTCTGTGCAGGTTGTGATGGTGCCGCATGCCACTTAAAGTGGCGCTATACTCAAGTCACTACTTTCTTATTTATGGTGTGTGAAGCCAAATGGTAGTTAGTAGAGTGACCAACGGAAACCATTCAGGTTTGATGTGCCACTGGCAAATCCTGATTGGTCACGTGATTGCCAGCCACACGTGAATGAGGAAGTGGTTGTCATATGAGTACAGGATTGCTTTAAGCAGATAACAATTAGTAGAAAAAGTTAGCTTTTTCTTTTTTTTAGTTTCATTTTGAAATGAAGAATAAGAAAGGTAATTTGCCATTGAAATTGCCATTGAAAAGCATATCAGCTTATTAATGGCCTCCGCATCTTACCTGGCCACCGTCTCCCAAAGATCGTGCTCCAGCGCTACCACCTTGCTGCACCCAGGAGGCATATGTATCCCCACAATTTGTGACCTGTGCATTGGTCGCATTGATTTATTAGTGAATCAATGCAGTGGCAGGGAGGTGGTGCGAAAGCAACAGCTGTGGGCTGAGTGACGTCAGTCTTCCGCAGCTGCTGATTAGGCATTGTGGAGCGCAAAAGAAAATCCCAAATGTTGGCACTTTCACTCCACTTTAAGCTACTGTATATGGAGAAAGGAGATTAAAGATAACAAATCTTTTCTGTCCAGGGAAATAACTACAGGGGTTGCAGAGGTAGCAACCAGATCGAGGCCCATAGAGTCCCCATCATCGTTTATCCATCACCTTATTTATCATTTTTTTATTTTTTGGTCACGCTGTATCTTGCACACAAGGAAAAACCATATGTCAGTTCCATTCTTTAGTAGTCTAACTGTATCCAATTCAGTTGAAACAGCAGGAAAGCAATGTTACTACATAAGCCACAATGGGGCCCCAGTTAACGTTCACACTGCTCCTGTTCCACATTATTTCCTATAATTTACACCTTTTAGCCTCTGGAGAATGACATAAATATTTAATATCCTGACTATTTTACTTAGTTTACTTTAGGGTATATTCCAGAAAAATACACACATCACTTCAAGCAAATCTGCAGATGGAGTTCTGACATGTTCACGTAGGAGGATGGCATCCAAAAAAAATTAAACAGTCTAAGAGCCTTTTATGTCTTCCTGCAAAGACCATATAAAACACAAGGTAAACTGACTTTCTGACTTAATCAGATTGACAATGTGGGGTTGACAGCAATAAGCACTCACTGTCTGATTTTGCTCGTAGCCTAGAGTTGACCTTTTCTGACATTAGGATAATGAAATGAGTTGCCATCACCATAGTGCCCTTTAGCAATTTATGCTCCTCCATGAACACTCTATAGGCATGGTCAAGACGATAACATGAATACTGTGCATGAAATGCATTCACAGCTTTTGTTTTGCTGTCATAAAATATTGACTCACACTGAGTTTAATTTTAATAAATGGAAATAGATTTTTTTTCTTTTAATGCCAACGTGCAAACAGGTCTCTGCAAATGACCCTCCTACCTGCCATTACTTAAAGGCATACAGCAGGCAAAGGCAATTGTTAGACCATTGTGACGAGCTACGCTTGGCACTGTTCTGTTTTCGGCTTTTAAATTAAGGAAGAAATGGCCGAGAGGTTTACAGTTTCATTGTATGATTTATCTTTTGAAATATTTGGGCGAGGCTCTTGGCTCTGTGATGCTGCATAATAATCAGCATTATAGGTGGGGTCTGTAAGACAGGCATTCTCGTCACCCTGTCTGTTCTTCCTCTCTCCCAGTTTCCACAGTCTGATGATGAGGAAAACAGTATGATGATGAGGAGCTTTAGACCTCCAGCTTAGCCCTATTATTGGTGGTCTATGGCAAAGGAATTAAAGGGGTACTATTTCCTTGTTTCTACCATCAGGAGCAGCTGTGTTTTGACAGGAATGGAGAGCACAGCCATGACAAGTTTAGCTGCTGAATGACAGTTTATGTACTTTGCCTACAGAGTCCCTTTAATTATATATGCACTATATGTGGTCATTATTATATTCTCAACTTGTACCTTCCCCCCACATACTAATATATATATCGATCTTACTACTTAAAGGAGCACTATCGCGAAATTTGCATTAAAAAAGATAAATAATTAAATAGCCACACAATAGCTTCTAACATGTGTATAAATAATGTGGCGATAGAAAAAGGAAAAAATATCTGCTTTTCTTTTAAATTGTATAATGACAATGGCTCAGTCCATTTGCTGAATAGGGGGATCTGCTGGGTTGTATTTAGTGAGCTGCTTCATTTAGCCCACTGGTCTCCTAGCAACACTTTACCTCAGAGGCTGACACTGTAATCAGTGGTAACGGCTGTGTGTGTGTGAGGTGCTGCTTTTGTTATGAGACCAGGTGACTCAAATGTGTAAAATCTATACAAAATAAACTAAACTGACTGAAAATAACTGAAATTCTTCTTTGAATAACTGTGCAGCAAAATCTAAAGGTATTAAAGTGGAACAAAACACTGAGTGGCAGACCCTGAAGTCTATAAGACCCGGCCACTGACCTTGCTCCTTGGGCATTCTAAATCGGGATGCCCCACTGTGTGAAACGACCCCTGGATAACCACAGATCCCCCCATTTTTCTGGCGCGCTCACGCAGATAGTCATTTAGACAGGCCAGGCGGCCAGGAAGGTTACTGCTCAGGCCCCCCATCTGTGTGCAAACAGAGCTGGTTGGATGAGAGCCCGCGCATGCGCTGTGGTACGTTTTCACAGGCGAACTTGGGGATTTCACATATCAGGGCATCCCAAGTTGGGATGCCCCTAGGGGCACAAAACAAAACTCCATATAGTGAAAATCCTGGGTTGGGCTTTGCTCAAAACACACAAAGCTGAACGAAAGATCATATGGAAAAATGAAAAATAAGAACATGAAAGAGAAAATGGTAAACTGAAAGATTCTGCAGCAGAGCCAAAATGAAGGGAAAACTGTCAAAATAAAAAATGTTTAGAGCAAAAGAACAGGGTGTAAACATAAAAAATCAAATTCTGATATAAAATAACCCCCCCCTGGTGAGTCTGAGATTCGAACCAATGACTCTCTGGTTCAAACTGACATTGAATTTACCAATGAGCTAAATGACTTCTAGAGCTTCCTTTCTGTTTTAGAAATATGAGTTCTGGCCAGGCAATGTTGCAATATTGCAATATTATCTTATGCTGGACGGTTGCCAGCACTAAACAGCTGATTACTTTGTTACATTGTTTCCCCCCTCTCCTCAGCATGGAACAGGCCAGAATGTCGGACCCGACACTCAGCAGACATAAACATGAGCTATTAGTCTCCAGCTGCACAACACAGACATCATTTTTTTCTAAATTTGTAATTCTTACTCCAACACTTACCTACAGTCAAAGTACCATTTAAATATGTCACCAAGAAAAATTTGCGATACTGCTCCTTTAAAGAGGAAGTCAGCCAATGCTTACCATTTCCTTTATGCATTGTACAATTGCCTATCACAAGACTGCCGATGAATTGCACATCAACCCTGAATGGTTCCCGTGGTCACATGATTGGCTGCCATTTGCTGCCATACAACTGAATGAGAAAGTGGAGAATTGGCTGAGGAATCGGAGACTTGACTTCCTCTTTAAATGTATTGTCCAGCCTTTCACTGATAAAAAACACTGATGCAACTAACTCTGGGCTGCATCAGCTACTGCTGTTTGTTTCCCCCCAGAGCGGCATTAAGAATAGGAAAGTTATAGATTTCCCCTGCCTCTGCTACCCCCTCCCAAAAACCAACCACCAATCAGAGCCCTTTTTTGTTCCAGGACGCCGACCCTTTAAAGGCCACCCATCTGTATCTCTATACTGTAGAATCAGGAATCACCTCCCCCTCAACATCAGACTTGCGCTTGTCACCCCGACAGCTCCTGTGAGTGGAACCACACAGTACCAAGTGAAAGAAGACATACACTGGAGGCAAGAAGAAGCCTCATTAAAAAGGAGTGGAAATTCTCCTTGAAACAGTACATCTAAGATTCTATTTTTTTGGGGGGGGGCGAACTTTAGTCACCATGTCACGTGTCCTTTAATTAATTGCTTCTACAGTTAAAAGCATTAAAGCGGCATTACACTCTCCCTGCAACCAGTGGTGTAACTAAATGTGGCCCTGGAGCGAGAATTAAATGGGGTCACTTCATGGCTTATACAGTAACCCTTTTCCTTTAGTTTTAACTTACTTGGATTTTCCTGGACATGATGCTATGTGAGCATAAATCTGATAAATAAGGTGGAGTAGTCACAATGATGGGCCTCACCCGCCTTATGGACCAGGGTGGGACACTAAACTAGCCTAAACTCCCCCTTCACACCACCAGCAAGTCCTGCATTAAAGAGATCCTGACTCTTACTTACATAGCAGAGCTGCGTCTGTTGGGGGACAGTTAGCTACATACATACAGAAGTGTGTGGCTAATCCTCCCCCCAATTAAAAAAGGCTTAATGCCTAGTTTTGGCTCACTAAAGATCTTAAACTTTAGAGGCATCCCAAACGATAAAAGGCCTGAAAACCAGTGATTGTATGCATAATCTGTCTAGTCCTACTAATTTGAATGTGTAATCCTCCAAAATTGTCATACTGGAGGTCTTCCATAGTCTCCTTTTTACACAGTCACTCACTTTTGGTGAACAACCTGTTCTTCAGATTTACAGCAGTGCAGCACATTTTCCATTTCCTTATGACTGGTTTTGCTGTTCTCCAGGGGGATATTTATTGACCTGGAAATGTTCTGGTAATTATCCGCTGACTTGCTCTTTTCAATTACCTTTCCAGACACTTGCCTCTTTTGTGTTCACGGTGTAGGCTAAGCCATGATACTATACACAGCAGAAGCGGCACCTTCCAGCCTATTATCACTTGAAGCCCCTTTGCCCATCTAGATACCTTAATACGTGACCCCGCGATGGGAAGAGCCAGCTTCCCCTGTTATGATATATGTCTGTCTATATTACTAGATGTAACCATCCTTTTCTCTCTTTTTGGTCTTTTTCTGTCTTTATAGTTAATGTTACATTGATCTGTTTGAATATGACTAAAATATCTTAATAGGTGCGATTCAGAGCCTGGTGAGAAAACTCACTTATTTTTTAGGAGAGGAAACCGCCATTCACTTTCATAGATTACCGGGTGTAAATTTTCGTCTGGATGTAAATCAGCCCCAAGGTAGACAACAAAAGTGAATGGCAATTTTCTCTCCTAATAAAGAAGTGAGAAAGCTCACCTGGCTCTGAATCGACCCCCATGACTTTTTAAGAATATAACTCCTAGCAGAGGGTAGTTTCGCTGCATCCTGTGGGTTATGGGCACGCCATGCTTCCGCAGTACCTATGCAGGGTGGCGCAGCAGAAGCATGCTGGGCCCATAACTCAGAGGTCAGTGGATCAAAACCATTCTCTGCTGAGAATCTTCACCAGTATAAAGTGGCCATCCATTCAAAAATGAGTTTAGGTCCCTTTCAACAATTGTCCCAGAGGGATTCTGATTTGGAGGGGAAAATCAGACATGGAACTCTGTATGTCCTAGTAAAAAGGAATAAAAAAGAATTAAATGGTCACATGTGCATCCCTTAGCAGGGGGGCTTCCAGACTCACAGTGCAGAGTGTGGGGTCCTGGCACACTGCATGAGGGGCCAGTAAGGGTCAACTGCTCAGGTATAATGGTAAGCTCATTTTCCCAGCAGGGGGTTAAACTAACTTTGGGGTAAATCATTTGTAAAGGTTTGATGGGCATAGGGATAATTCCCAATGAGCTACACTGCTATGGAGCCAGTTGGGCTGTTGCTTCCCCACCCATATCCACTGCTGCCTTCCCTGCCTCCCAGCCTTTGTGTACCCACCCAGCCCTACTGTACCCCCAAAGCCAAGAATCACCAGCCCACGTTGTGTCCCCGCTGCTATAGCCTTAGCATCATGTCTGTGGGGGCCATACCCACCCTGCCACATTACTTATCCCTACAATACAGTAATACTGATTCAAGAGTGGCATATCAACCCCTGCCTATGATCTTTTCATGAGAAAATGCAGGGTATGTATATTATGACCCTGTATATTTTATTCCATATATATACAGGGTATTCATTTGCCCTTGTGGTGTATTATGTATTACTTTGAAATTCATTTGAGCTGGGGGTAAAATTGTTTCAATGGTGTCAAATTTATTTTAGCCATTCCCAACCAAAATGCCTACTGGACATTTGGAACATAATATAGAATATAGGAAGCACTGTAGGAAAAGAGAAAAGAAAGGGGTGGTGGTGAAACTATCTTAAATAACGGCAAGGTGGGATGAGAGCACAAAATCAAAAGACAGCCCTGTGATAAGTGTGATAACAAATGCTTTCTGGAGGAGCGATGATAAAGTGGGTATTGACGTGGTGCAAGTGAAACTAGCAAATGATATAGGAAGGTAATTACTGAACTAAGAAAAGCCAAGATATAAGATCATAGAGTGGAGGCTCTGAATGACAGCAAGGCGACATATTTATTGAACATAATCTTTATCTGAAGCTGGGTGCCGGGCCTGGCTGCATGTACGGATCTCTGCTGCTATGATTTAAACCAGGAAGAGGAGCAGCAGAATTTGTGCCTTCTTCTTCTCAGTTGTTGTGCAATGACTTTGTAATATCCTCGGGGTATTTATCTCAGTTTATGTGTGTGCTGTTGCAGACTAAAACTAATAATAGCTGAAAGAATTCCATTCTTAAGAGCTGGAGGCTCATTGCGTGTATGATGAATTATATTGCATGCCAACAATAGTCATACTGTCTGAAATAAATAAATGTCATATGTAGGGATGTGCAAACCCGAACACAGGATGACCGGGTTTACTTTTCCTGGAAGAGTTTCAGGGAGTGAGGAAAGCCAGAGGCTCTATAGCAGCTGATCTGTCGCTATTGGAGTTTCCTCCAGTGATAATTGTCCCCCGTTAGCTCAAATGCCAGCAGAAGCGTTTAGAATGACGGTCCCTGGCGGCGGGGAAGGCTGGGAGGGACCCTGACGTTGGAGGTGCGGGTAAGTATAATATTAGAATATTGAAAAAATGTTCATGTGGTCTCTTATTATTTTAAATTTGTATAAACCAGTAAGGGGTCCAAATGAGCTACTACCCTTTATACTATAGTTTAGAGTGGTGGAAATGCTGGTGGATGTTAGCGTTGGGGTTTGTATTGCCCAAATCTATGTTTCCAAGAATATTCACCAGGTTTTAATCATTTTACTGGTATCATTAGCACCTAGCATGATTGGACTGGCAATTTCCAGAGAGAAGGATCAGCAAACATTTGTGATGGTAAGACCAAAGTCGAGATATCCCAGCATGGGCAACACTTCCTCTGTAGAGCTACTGTTGTCCAAAGGATTGTAATCTGGCCGTGCTGATCAACTATTTTTTTCCAGATCGCCTGTGATTAATCTATGAATGCTTATTTTATGTTACATATTTGTTCAGTGCCTTCATTTGCTGTAATTAACTGTCTGCAATTTTCTACAGTTAATGGCTGCCTGCTAATAAGTAGCTTGTTCTATAGAGCGCCATGGCTTATCAATTAATCACAGCATTCTGTAATCAATAGCCAGTGATGTTGGTAATCCATCAAAGGAGTCCTCTGTTCAGTTGGGTCAGGGACTTTAGCCTTACAAGAAACCTGTGGTGAGAGATTAATGAAGGCTGCCATTCTTGACCACCTTCTGAACATGGAAGTTGCCTGGTTGCATAACATCATGCAAGTTTATCACTTGGTATAGTCAGGTACCAGAAATACATATGTAGCTTGAACAGGCTAAGCTTGGAGAAAGTGGGGTATCTAGAGTTGGGCTTCTTGCTTGCGTTGCTCTGGCTGTCATTGGCAAAGCTGCTGCAGAGATCATGTGTGACTATCAGCGCCCAGTCATTGCAAATAGAATGACTCTAGTCATTAGGTGACTGAGCAGTAGTCACTCACAATCTCTGCAGGAGCTTGCAGGTTAGGTCGAGTGCTTTTACAGCACTGGAATCAGATACCCTGTGCCTGGAAGGGCAGGGATTTATTTTCAAGTCTCCCAATTTTGCTATACTGGAGGGATCAGGAGTGGTGCAGGGGATGGACAATGGAATTTCATTCTTATTTTTTTCTCCTATTTTGCAATCACAGAGTTAGAACTGTGATTATGATCTCATACCTGAGTTACAATGTTCCTCCCCTTGAGCTTTTCTCATGTGGTGGGCTCTCTTATAGAAAACCATGTGCAAAAGTCCCACTCGTGTGGAGTGAACTACCCTACCCTTACGGGGAGGCCGATTCATTAATAGCTGCAGGTAGTGACAGTTGAGCGACTGTAGCAGTATTTTCACAGCGCCCGCTAATAGTCGCTGTGCTTGGCCGTTGTTCGATTGTTGATAGCGACTGAGTCGGTGTGCAGTAATGTTGAATACGGGGTGACGAGTCGCTATTTGACAGGTTCCGCGATGTATGGGTGCGCATGATAGCGACTGGTCAGAGCGACCGGCTCCCACCACATTCATCAAAAAATCACGCTCCAAAAATTCTCGCGCTGTGAAATGCATGTTTAAACCCCAGAGCGCTGGCGGCGATGTGTTTTTTAACCCCCAAACCACCATATTTTTGGAAACCAAAAAAAAAAAAATTTTGAAAGAATTTAGTAATATGAATACAATAATATCAGACCTGTAATATTAATTCTGCACAAATTTTTTTTTACCTTAAAAAAATTAACTAACATGGCAGAAGTGGTCACAGAATTTTTCACATTTAAAAAAAAAAAAAAAAAAAAAAAAACATTAATAACAATTAATTATGAATATTTAAAGAGTGTTCCATTGAAATGCATTGGAGAGCGCCAGGTAGCGAGAGGTCATACCTGTTGCTGTTCAAGGTCGGACGCTGGCGCTGTGGGCTGAGGCTGGAGTAATGATGAATGAGTGGCTATCTGATGCTATCTCAGTCGCTAAGCAGGATCGGCTTGATAAATGTGTGATTGTGGTGGGGAGCCAGCGTTCTCGTGGCGGTGCCCGTCATTACCGGTCGCTCACCAGTCGCTACCTGTCGCTATTCCTTCATAAATAAGGGCCTAAGAGTAAGATCACACATGCAAGTTTCCAATGTGCCCTTCAAAGCCTAGAAAGCCACCTACACATCCATGCATTAAGATTACATTGAATCAATGTTGCATTAACTCTAATAAATAAAAATAAATCCAATGAGTAAGTTTACATATCTGCATTATGCTGTGGTAAAATGCTGCAATTCCAGTGCAGGTCCTAGAAGTCTATGGTAAGTCAATTCAGGCAAAAATTGCACTGTACTGCATAGACTACATAAAGCAATGCAGGTAAAATGCAGTACAAAGAGTGTATTGTGCTGCACAGCCTCAACAGATCAACTCTAAAATCATTTATAATTTATGTCGTGGTCTTATATTTAAGGTACTAAATCTGATCCTCTAAAACAGCACATATATAAACATTCTCCTAATAGTCAGAACATCCCATTGATTACAATATGGGGCTACCTCTTCCCACATGCACATGAAGCCTTCAACTGCCATCGTTAATCTTCCTTGTGACAGGATCCCTTTAAGAACTACTTTATAATTAACTCAATTATAATTAGAAAATTTCAAAAAATATATATTTTTTTAAACTAGTTATTTTACTAGTTTTATTACTTTTTTGCAACAGAATCTAAAATGTTGCAACAAACATAGAAGTGGCGCTTTTTCTTTAGGCAGCTGAGACAGACAACACATATTGGCACAATGGTACCATAATAAATACATAGCAGCCCAGACAGCTGGCATCATTTCTCTTCTAATAGGGAGTGAGCAGTGAAATACAGAATGACAGTTCAGCTGTGTTGCACAGATAAGCTGGGAATAACTTTATCTTGTAATTACAGAAGAAAAATAACCAACACTTTGAAAAGTAGCACCATTAAGCACTATTAAGCAGAAACTCAAGTGAGCTAACCCATCTAGCTGTTAGGACAAATCAATGAGATACTGTATTGTAGAGTTATACCTGAATAAGCAAAAAGTAGATTTATTTTTTTTCAACTTAAAAGCTATTTATGCAACTGTGGTTGTTCTCAGTCACTAGATCATGGGAATAGAAGGTAAATTGCTCTACTGACAATGGCCATGTTATAAGAAAAAAAAAAAAAAAATATATATATATATATATATATATATATATATATATATGCTGTTAATCAGAGGTCAGCACAGCAGGCTGCATACAAGCTAGGGCTCAGTAGCTGCAGAGAATCACTATTTTTGACAGCAGTAGACACAATCCTTCTTGTACTAAAGGTCAGAGGAGACCAGCAGGAATAATTGGTAATGTGGTTGTTTTTAATGTACTGTTTGTGGACCGTGTGGTGCTGATTCTGCCTTAGCAGTCTGCCCATGCAGCTGTATTGACACATAAGAAGATGGGTGGGTGTTAAGGAGAATTAAAGAATGTGGCTATAAGAAAGTTTTATAGTGGCTGAGAGTGTTATAACCATTCCATTATAATGGTTTTTGAGCTAGATTAGCTTGGAAAACTGTCACCATGTAGAATGGATGGAGTAGCTTTTAATTAGCACAAATGCTATGTTAGCAAATCCCAATCAAAGATTAGTCTTTGTACAGATGTCAGCTTCTAATATAGAGCTACACCTATGGTTGAGCACCTCCTTTCCTTGTGGGGCAGTATTTACTGTCTCAGCACAAGGTCCTATCTAGAATTTAGATAGGCTTACGTAGGACTTTATTTAATAAGTGCAGTTTGGACACAGAATTGCATACGTTATGCATAGACATAATAAAACAGGTCAAAAGTTGATTATCATATTAGTAGAATATGAAGGGAACTTAGAAAGTAGGATCTAGATAGAATGATTAAGCTTTATTGAGCTTTATGTTTTGCCAGAAGCAGAAAAGCTCCCGCCCTCATATTATTGGGTTCCCAGGATGAAAGAACAATTTTCGGACATATGAGATTTCCTATATTTTAAATGCTAAAAATATGAGATGAATACATTTAAGCAGAAATGTTCTGTTTAATATAACCTAGGACATATTACACTAATTAAATTGCTGCCCTGAGTCCACCGAGATCTCCAAGCAGCCCTGAAGGGCCCTTTATAGGTACTCGATATGATATTTCTGGAGAAAATCAGATACAGGATAGGATACAATAAATGTGCAGTAATAAGCAATTATGAGCTTGCACAGATGATTTACTTTCAAAGGCATCAATAAGCTATAGGAGGATAGTTTTATAATATTTACTTCACTATACAAAAAGGTAGGCACAGGCTAACCAGGTTACCAGGGAATTCCCGAATGGCCCCAGAACTAAGGAGACTTTTAGGGGACTACCCATCATTACTGTTGCAATGTGTGGTAGTAATTATTACACTGTCCATTTTTTTCTATAGCAGGATAGCACAGGTTATCCATATACATGAAGCTTAATTCCTGCATGCATAAGCCATAAAAATAACCATGCAATATTTGCACATAACTCCTGTCTGGGCCCCCAGAATTCAGTCTCCTAGTGGGCTCCAGACCCCCCAGTCTGACACTGGGTAGGCATAAAGGGTCAGATGAAGAGATCAATATTAAAGCAATCTATTCTATAATCCAAACTATAGCCAGGGGTGGACAAGGGTAAGAAATCAGCCTGGGACTTTACTGGCCCCAGTCATCCCGCCACCCAACCATGAGCTTCTGTGCTTCCCAGGTGATCATTGAGTGTGTTCATCTTCTGAGGAAATACCACTGGAGGGACAGATCATCATAGGCATAGTGTAAATGGCTTAAATGAATAATAATGTAGCTTTAGTATACTGTGGCAGGGGTGGGTATGGATGCTAAAGCTACTGGATATTATTGCAGATAGAGAAGCAGTGCGGCTCATGTTAATTCTTCCTGTGCTCCCTATGGCCAGTCAATCCTGCTGGACCACAGCTGCTACAAAAACTGTATGTTAAAGTTTTAACATGGGCTTTGAAAACCAAGATTTGGGGAGGAAGAAGACGGGGAAGCATTTAATCAGGTTGTTCATGGTATCATGACTTTTTTATTTTACTGAGGTCTAAATATAAAGCAGCTGGATTACACAAAACACTCAACAAACCTAGTCACTAGGATTCTGTTCTCTACAGGTGACTACCGTTGGTGACCTAACTAAAAGGTGGAGGGCTCAAAAAAGAAGCAGGTTCCCCTTAACATCGCTTATGCAAAATGCAAAAAATCCTTGTGTTATTTGACTGTTCAAACATTAATGTTTAATATAATTGCGGTTAGCATCTCTCTTTGCAATCAAGTGACTTAAGCAGAAAAAAATGGCTGCTTGCTTTCTGTTTCAGCTGTAATGTGAACATGGAGAAGGAAAATAATCAGAGAAGACTCATGAATTGCTGCTTCCTTTCTGTTTCAGATGCAATGTGAGCATGGAGATGGTATATAATCAAAGAAGACTCATGACCTCAAGGACCTCTGTTCCACTTATAGTTGCTTCGTGGATTGTTAGGTTGAAAAACTTGCTAAGATTACTATGACCTTAGCCAATCCATTATTGCCTATGGTTATTACCAGCGCACATTATTACTATTGCAATACAACCTCAACAGTTGAAACTAGATTTGTCACAGATCACAGTGTTCCCTGAAGCTAGACAAAAGTTAAGGCTTTGCTGAGCAATGTATGGATTAGCTGGCAGACGGGGCATCGCAATTTGGGATGCCCCACTGTGTGAAACCCCCAGGATCGCATGGGACACTCACCACCTCCTCTCAGCCAATTAGCATGCTCAGTTCTGGTCAGTTCTATTCGGCTTTTCGTATTCGGATGGCTAACAAAGCCAAATGGACACGAGCGAGACACGCATGCAGCTAGACATATCCCTGCTTACCTCTAGCTAGAGACCAGGCATTGGTATCTGACATGCTAAAGATATAGCGGGCATGTGGCCACGAGTTTACCTGGAGAGAGCGTGTCTCCTCCCTCTGCCTTGACTGGACAGAAGAGCCACTCTGTAATGCATTATGAATGTGTTAGGAGATGACCAGCTGGCTGCTCTAAAGATGTCCTCGATTGAGGCTCCCTCTCTTCCACCCAGGAAACCGCCAGAGACCTGGTTGAGTGTGCCTGGAAAGAGGAAGTTAAAATAGAGTTGGACAGCTCATAAGCTGCAACGATCGTTAAGCTTGACCATTTGTCTATAGACAAATTTGAATCCGGCAGAACCTTTCTTACTCCTTAGAATAGAACAAAGACTGTTTAACTTGCACTATTGTCTAGAGGCTTCTAGGTAAGCTAACAAACACCTTCTCACATCCAGACAGTGGAACTCCTGCTCTTTGAGTAATCTAGCATTTTGATAGAACGATGACCTGTGATCTATGAAAGTTTGATATTCTTTTAGACAAAAAGGCTGAATCTGGAGTAAGCTGAATTTTTTTCCGGAAACACTGTGAGATACGGCAAGTCAGCAAGCTCTTCTACTCTCCTAGTTGAGGTGATCGCAAGAAGAAAAACAGTTTTGAGAGTTAATAGCTTTATTGAACAGTCCTGAAGAAGCTTGAAGGGCTGTTTAGTTAGGGTTTGAAGTACAAAGGAAAGATCCCAGGCTCTTCTTTCGAAGTAGTGCATGCCACAGCCAAGAAAAATCTTTTAGCTAAAGTTTCTTCAGTCAGTCACAGAACATTGAATGTTGCCAGGGAAAATCCTTTGTCCAATCCCTCCTGGAAAAATTGAGTATCACAGGAATACTAGGTTATCCAACCCCTCCTGTTTTTTTCCTCTGTAAAAAACTCACCAAACTTTTCAGTATAAAGGTTTACAACTTGGCAACAGGATTTCAATGACTGCCAGAGAACAACATGATAACTTCAGAATCCAAGTTTCCAAGCTCAACTTCTCCAGGTGCAGAACTGGTCTCTGGCTCAACAGATTATTCCTGAAAGGTAGAAACCATGGCTACTGTGATGCTAGGCCCAATAAAGTTTGGAAACATGGCAATTTTGACCAGTAGGGACAAATCAAGATCATTGTGGCTTGTTGTTATTTGATCTTTTGTAGAACTAGGGGCAAAAGATGAATAGGGGAAAGAGCCTGAAAGCAGCACATTCAGCCATCTTTGTGAGAGGGCTTCCTAACCCACTTCTCCCTATTTCCTATATATGGAAAAAAATTCTGAAACTTCGCGTCGTCCCTTTCTCCAAGCAGCAGCTGAACGTAAATACTGCACAATTGATGGAATACCAGCTTGTTTAGGCTCCATTCTGTTTGGGAAATTTGAGTTCTGCTCTAGAAGTCTGCTAAACGATTCTATTGACCCTTTATATGTACCGCCTGTATTGATCGGACATGCCTCCTAGCCCAGAGCCCTATGTCCTGAAAGATGATCTGACGAGGGTCCGACCTCGTCCCTCCTTGCTTGTTGATATAAAAAACTGTTGCCTTATTGTAGGATATTTTGTTTATAACTTTCCAGCACACACAATGCTAATAAGAAATAAGGGCCATCTTTACTGCGAGAAGCTCCCACTGATTTGGGGAAATGGAAGCATTCCACCACTGCCACACCACATTTGTTTCTAAAGATTCCTGTGATTTGTTCCATGAATGGAGAAGAAAGGCCTGTAGGCCTTGAATGCAGATGTCCCCATGGAACTGCAGTGATGGTTAAGGTCATTATACCTGGTGACTTCTTATTGAAGAATTTGATGCTAAAATTATTTGAGTTACAAAGTCTTTTAATACACTCATTTTTCCCTCTTACAGGAAAAAAATATTTTGGACCGAGTCGCCCAAAAATTGACTGTGCAGATATTCGGACAGAAGTTGATCAAAAAACCCAATTGGGTGAAGAGCTCCAGGGGGTAATCTAGGTATAACATCAGAAAACTGTTGAGGTAACAAATTATATGTATTCTTCTTAGCTTCAAGATGGATACAACCTCCACCAGCAACTTTGTGAAAAGCTGTGGAGAAGGGAGGGCCTGAAATTGCCAGTGAACAATCCCATTCTGCATTTGAATTGCAAATCGCAGAAATCTTTGGGATTCCCTGTGTCTAGGGATGTGCAAATAAGCTCTTGCAAATCCAATTTTACCATACAACAACCTCCAAAAAGGGAGTTTCTGAATGAAAAAACACTTTCTATTCTGAGTCTTTGATAGGCAATACAATTGCTTAGCTGCTTCAGGCTCAGGATCAGTCGAAACTCCCCTGAACTCTTGGGAAACAAGAATACATGGAAATAGAATCCCTTTCCACTCTGTTCATGAGGAACTTGAATGATCACATTGTTTAGTCTCAGGGATTCTATCTGTTGTGAAAGAGACTGATTTCTATGTGGATTCCGATGGATCATCAGTAACCTGTCTGTGCGAGCAGAAAGAAATGGTATTCTTTAACCATCCTGAACCACCCGGACAACAAACGTATTAGGAGCCAGAAGAGCAGAAATGCTGTAAAAAGCCCACAAATGTCCTCCAACCCAAGTAAGCACATCATTGGGGGTTCTTGGGGGTAGGAGTGGACAGGTTGAACACAAAGCTGTTTCTACCCTTGCCCCTGGGAAATCTCCAGGATTGTCTAAAGATCTGGGGTATCTCATTATCCTGAGGCCCACTACCTCTAAACCGAAAAGGCTGCTGAGATCTAACAGGTTTAATCCTAGAGGGAAATTGCTTTGCTTTCCTAGTAGATCTATCTAAGATAGACTCTAATTCCCATCCAAACATCAAACCCTCTTCAAACTGGATGTTGCAGAGTCTTGATTTCAATGTTGTGTCGCCATCCCAAGATTTCACCCAGATGGCCCCCCTGGCTGCGTTCACTAAAGCTGTACTTGTATCTGTTACTTTAAACGATTCTGCCGCAGCATCTGCCAGATACGCCGTTGCCATAACAATCACCTGCATGGATATTAAGATGTTTTTAACCGGGGTTTCTGAATTTAATTCCAGTTGCAGACCTTCCACCCACAGGCTCATGTTACAGGCCACACACATTGCAGTAATAGAAGGCTTAAAACGTAAGCTGTGGCATCCCACTCCCTCTGCAGGAGTGAATCAGCCTTCCTATTCATTAGGTCTTTAAGGAGCCCACTGTCTTCAAAGGATAAATCCATTTTTAGAGGCCTGCATGTGCATGTGCGTAAGGTTAATTTTACTTAAACATCTTAGCTTTGCAGACAAAGTGCGCACCTTGTGCATTTTCAACCAATACAACCATTTACACTTGAAATAGCCCCCACAAACCATATATTCCCTAAAAGGGATTAATATTAAGATTTCTAGACGTACCCAGCTTGTTGTAGTAGCTGCGTCTTTCCGGAAGCAGTCCCTTAAAGAATTCTTTGGTTGCACAGGGTTTCCCTAAAGCAATGGATAAAAAGACTAAAAACACACAATATCAAAATGCAAACAAGAAAGAACAAGCTGAATCTGAAAGCACAAACCCCAAACAGAACAATACCCAACATACATAGGTACTTTTAACCCTTTTAACTGCCAGCTTACTGGAGATTTTGTCACCTACTGTTGACAGGTCTGTTGACAATTTTTTACCATTTTGCGCTATGTTTAAATGTGACTTTTGCAGGAATTTCCAGGAAAATTATATATTATTATTTTTGCGGCAAAGTTTAGGCTTTAACACGAAATGTCTTGTTTGTAATCTTTCCATAAAACCATATTACATGTGAAAGCTCCATTTCTCCCAAATACAAAAACTGTACCACATATATATCGGTAGCCCCCCCCCATTACTGCCAAGGAGACCCCCAAACTGAAAAGAGCATATTATACCATTTACAAATATATTACAATTACTATCCACCCTATAAAGGGTTAAAATTTTTTTTAAAAATGACGTGGGGTTCCCCCATACCAAGAATACACAGCCCGGTGACCAGCTATAGGGGCTTGTAGAACAGGGTAGGAGGCCAGTTTCAGTGCCCCCCCCAAACTGCAGGCTACAAGCCCACATAGCCTCTGTGGCCGTGGGCACTTCTGCCCCCCCTGAGATTTGAGGAGGCAGGTAATGGGGGGCTGGGTGTTAATGGCAAGTCACCCGCTAGCTGCAGGTGATTTGGCAGCCCCCTAAGCCTTGTCTCATAGATCCCTTACCAGTTCACAAAGTGTTAAACGTAAAAAATGAGTACACACACACTGATTGACACGTTTTCCATGCCGAACACTCTGGCTTCTGCTCTCCTGCTACTGCTGGAAGCCTTTTAAAAAGTGTGGAGTCCCTATTACCACTCATGCTTATGAGCTACCAGGGATTATCTAATCATAATGCATTGTCTATAATGTTCCTGCAAGAACATGTTCCTATAATGCTCCACCTACAAGTTCTTCAATATTGCCCCATAACCTCCCCCCCCCCCCCCCCACAAGTTCATGATTATCTTTTCTGGCCATGTACTATTTTTGGGGGGGATCCTGAGAATAAATCAGTAGCTGCATTTTGTGCCATTTTCCAGCTCAGGAAAGGCTTCCTGCTGAGGAATGCACTGTCCATTGATTTGCAGAAGCGTTTTTATGATTTTTTTTGGCAGACTCCTGATGATCAGGATGATAAATATAGTTTTTTGCTTAGATTTAAAGTTAAAGGAGGTTCATCACAAAAATTGTCCAGTCATAAAATTGGCATAAGCATGCTGGGTGGCATATATAAACTGTATGTGACATAATTTTGAACAAATATTTAGACTGCTAGTGGTCCCCTTTAATAAAATAAGGGATATTCAGAGTAAAAACAGAATCTCCCTTTAACTAAAGTAAAGCATTTTTATATAATCCTGGAGTTTACAAGATAAAGCAGACCTCCAGTTCAAAGGTCAGTAAATTGCTGACTCCATCTGTAAACCCTGTCTCTCACAGTCATGAAAGCTATCTCAGAGAGCTTATCCTCATGCAGATGTTGAGGAATAGCAGGCAGATTCTATGCTATTGAACTACATGGGAGTGGCCATCCTGCCACAATTTTGATATGTCTGCTTCTAAAAAACCCAGTCCTATAGCCAAAAATACCCTACATCTCTTTGAAATAATGGTTTATTTCTATCCAGAAGTAAAGAACCATCAGCTCTTTTGACTCAGCACTGCTCAGAAAGCTCTTATAACCTTGTATCAACATTGTAAAAAACTGTTGCAGCGCTCTGCAGCAGCTTATACATAGTTACATTCATCCCCTCCAGCAGTTGGGATTCTGGTGTGTGATTGTGTATAACATAACAGACATGCTGATCCCTTTTCTGAGGCAAATCTCTCTCAGCCTGGTGTGGGCTGCTTATAGCACAACCTCAAGCTGCTGACAGCCTGTCCTGTGTGGAGAAACAATATCACACAGGTACACTGCAGTCATGCTGATCTTCAGTGCAGCCAGCTAGAGAAGGATTTAATCTCCTTCTAACATTTTGCTTGGAATCTTTTGGGCTGATCATAAGAAACCTCCTAGCTCAACTGTAATGTGTCTGTGTTCTAGCAAAGGCTCATCTCCCCACTCATGCTCATATGTAACCAGAGCTCTCAGATGTGATCCATGATGGCCGGTCCCATGTAATTCTAGGAGAACAGCTATTCCACAACATATGCATGGGGTTAAAACTTCTTAAACAGCATACCGCACTGATCATCAATGAGGAAGCAATTGATTAAACTTTATATTCTTGACTGGGGGGTCCGCTCTAATTTTTGTTAAAGCTAAGCTTCTCTCTTTAGAAGTAACATTCCAGGGAAAAAGTTAGTCTGCTTTCTTCTATCCCCATACTGACAATCATTGATTCAGCATATAAGCCCGAGTAAACTCTCTCCTTTCTGCCTGGTCTTTTCCAGTGATTGGCTTGATTAGAAGCTAGATTAAGCCCAGGCGATTCACTCAAATTTTCCCTATCCTGGATTCTGGCCGATCCCCCTGCCAGTTCACAAATAGTTAAAGAAAAAAAAAAGACTATACCTCACCATTGCCACTTCTTTCTTCATCTCTTGTGGGAATCCCCTTCATGTCCCTCCCCTCCAGTGACATCATTAGTCACATGGGGAGGACTCCACATAGGCCTGGATTTAGTTGGTGGGAAGAATGGCTGGGGGGGGGGGGGACCTGTGTCTTCCCTCACTACAGCTGCAGTAGTGGCTCCCTGGCATCAAGAAGAACACTGCCCATTGGACCAAAAGGGAGCCCAATCCAGCGGACTTGCCAAGATGATGACTCCCGTCGGGGGACAGATGAAGAAAGAAACAATGGTGAGTTCTTTTTTTATTTTAAAGATGTTTTTTTTCTTTTTTTAACTGTCTGTGAACTGGTAAGGGGTCCAAGTGACTCCTTAGGGCAACCTAGGGCAACCTCAGGTAAGCTGCCTATTTATAGATATGTTCCAAAGGGAGCTCTCAGAGATTAGAGTTAGGATGTGGTGGTGCATCTTTAGCATACTTTTGCAGATGTGTGTGGACCAAGACCTCTCTTTTTACCTCTGGGAACTGGTAAGTGGTCCAAGTGACTCCTTGTGGTGGCCGGAGCTATTGTATCTGGCATTCAGGAGTTACTGGGGACTATCCAGCCAAAGGGCTTCCGTACCAGATTTTCTCTTCTTCGTCTCATCCTGCATGAGCCCTGTTCTGCTGCTGTCTACCTGATATGAACGTCCCAGAGAAGTGAAATTCACAGTGGAAATAAGTATGATGATGATGTTTATCAGAAAATGCAAAGTGCTGGTTAATAAAAGATGCAGCCCCTGGCAAAATTAGAAAGTTCTTTGTCCTTAAACATGCATTATTTTGTTGAATGGGGGAGGGGGTTAACAATGCATTTTAGAGTGAAATAAAAAAGAGGACTAACTCATTAGCTATAGTAAAACAATATTTTTCCTTAAGACATAAAAAATCATTTTTAAAGTAAAAAAAAAAAAGAATCCCCTAGTAACATGCTACAGTTACACGTCTACAAAATAAGTGCTAATATAGAGATTATTATAGCAAATATATGCAAATGTGTTTTTAGAGTTTACACATGCTTTTTAAATAAAAGCCTTGTTATAGGGGACATAAATAATATACTGGTATCTTACCATAGTAAACTTAGAATTTACAGATTTTTGGGAAAATAATATTCAGCTGATCTGCATGTAAATGGCGCAGAGGCATATTCCAGCATCACCAGCCATATATAAAGCAGCATCCATATGTAGCTAAGTCCCTGATTCATCTGCTCTTAGCCTTGCATGAATGGCTGCCACAATGACATCGGGCACAAAGGGATGCAGTGCAGATCTATTATGAGTTGGTGGAGAAATTATCTCAGTCGGAGGTTTAATAAAACCGCTGCTAGCATCTGTCTGACACTGTGTTTTGCCCTCCTCTGATGAATTGTGTTCACGGATTTGTGCCAGTGCCAAGGTAGCTGATAAATGGCAGGGCACCAAGAAGTCATCTCCTGGAAGTGTTAGTTATGGTGTTATGATGCATTCACATACAAAAATCCCAGCCGAAGGTTGCTTGATGTGTTTATCAATCATGATGCTGCATTTACATTTATGGCAAGCCCTCGGGGATTGTATAAATCGCTTAAGGGATTACATAAACAGAGGATCCATGTTAGACTACAGATACATTCAGGAAACAATAAACTATAGTGTAAACTTTGAATCCTTCCGGTTAAATATGCAACGGCTTTTCAGCCTATTTGTTTTTAAAGAAAATAACCTAAAATCACCTAAATCAGGTACTTGTCCAAAAATTCAATGCTACAATAATGGCATTCAGTTGTATTGCACATGCACCACAGATAAAATATGCTGAGAACCCATGTGCTCCATCAGAATATCGTGGCCTGACAAAAAATGACGGGGGTTCTCTAATGCCAATAAACATTAAACTTGAATTGTTTAATGTAACTAATACAATTCATTTCCCATCATGATTAAAGGAGCAGTATTGCGAATTTTTCTTGGTGACTTATATTTAAATGGTACTTTGAATGTAGGTAAGTGTTGGAGTAAGAATTACAAATTTAGAAAAAAATGATGTGTGTGTTGAGCAGCTGGAGACTAATAGCTCATGTTTATGTCTTCTGAGTGTCGGAGCCCGACACTCTCGCCTGTTCCATGCTGAGGAGAGGGGTGAAACAATGTATTAAAGTATCAGCTGTTCAGTGCTGGCAGCCGTCCAGCATAAGATAATAACATTGCAACATTGCCTGACCAGAACTTATATATTTAAAACAGAGAGAAAAGCTCTAGAAGTCGTTTAGCTGATTTTGACAGTTTTCCCTTCATGTTGGCTCTGCTGCAGAATCTTTCAGTTTACCATTTTCTCTCTCTTTTCTCAACACATTTTTCCATATGATCTTTCTTTCAGTTTTGTGTGTTTTGAGCAAGGCCCAACCCAGGATTTTCACTATCTGGAGTTTTGTTTTGTGCCCCTAGGGGCATCCCGACTTGGGATGCCCTGATATGTGAAATCCCCAAGTTCGCCTGTGAAAACGTACCTTTCCCTGTCCCACAGTGCATGCGTGGGCTCTCATGCAATCAGCTCTGTTTGCACACAGATGGGGAGCCTGAGCAGTAACCTTCCTGGCCGCCCGGCCTGTCTAAATGATCTGTGTGAGCGCGCCAGAAAAATGGGGGGATCTGTGGTTATCCAGGGGTCGTTTGACACAGTGGGGCATCCTGATTTAGAATGCCCAAGGAGCAAGGTCAATGGCCGGGTCTTATAGACTTCAGGGTCAGCAACTCAGTGTTTTGTTCCACTTTAATACCTTTAGATTTTCCTGCACAGTTATTAAAAGAAGAATTTCAGTCGTTTTCAGTCAGTTTAGTTTATTTTGTATAGATTTTATACATTTGAGTCACCTGGTCTCATAACAAAAGCAGCACCTCACACACACACAGCCGTTACCACTGATTACAGTGTCAGCCTCTGAGGTAAAGTGTTGCTAGGAGACCAGTGGGCTAAATGAAGCAGCTCACTAAATACAACCCAGCAGATCCCCCTATTCAGCAAATGGACTGAGCCATTGTAATTATACAATTTAAAAGAAAGGCATATATTTTTTCCTTTTTCTATCGCCAGATAATTTATACACATTTTAGAAGCTATTGTGTGGCTATTTAATTATTTATCTTTTTTAATGCAAACTGTGCGATACTGCTCCTTTAATGGTGCATGTAAGAGCTGAATGTGAAGTCTTTTAGACATTTAGCCCTTATAGTTCTTTTTTACAGCACATAGGGTGGGGGGGGAGACACTAGAGCAGAGCAGCAAAGTACACTCTTGTGTACTGTGCTGTGTCAACATCATTGCAGTGTCCATGTCCCGCAGAGTGGGTTCAGGTTTGTCCAACACTACCAAGAGCTACCCAGTGTTGGATCAAGCCATGAGTAGGTGGCGGTGTAAGCACACAAGGGAAGGACCTGGTGGAAGAAGGCAGCAGTAGGACCTGGCTGGCAGCTGCAACATATGCCATAAATCGTTTCTTGGATGGAGAAACGATGGTAGACCAAGGAGGTGGTGACTACTGACCTGCCCCACAACACAGCACAGGAAGACTGCATTGTACTCTCTGTTTGTGATGAGTTGGAATATTCCTATGCCAGCACTATTCAGGCCAGTCTCCTGTCTGAACTCCTTACAAGGAGTGTGCAGTATTGGGACCCCAGGAGGGGGGTGAGGGCAACACTCATTCTTAGGTTTAAATACTCCTCCCTGCGATGGCAGCTTCCCATTTTATAGCTTGGTATCAGCATAAGGCAATAAGGGACCTTCAAGGCAAGTGAGAAAAAAATGGAGATACCAGATTCAAGCTAGAAGACCCAGGGACAACTGTGGCCCAAATTTCAGCAAAGGAAACAAAGGAGAGGTGGCAGTTGCTCCGACCAAATTATAACTAACGTGGGAAGTGCACGTGAGCAGGGCAATTAGGATACACAAGTCTAAAAGGGGCCATAGCACTCAACCCTGTTTGCTTGCAGCCAAACCTATAATCTGTATCTAAATCTGGTTAAAAAAAGGAGTCTTGGTTCACACACATCTGCAGAAGTATGCTGAAGCTGCACCGCCAATCGCCCTCTGTGGGGTGCAGTCCTAACTCTAATCTATAAGAGGGCAACCTAGGGCAACCTCAGGTAAGATACTCTCGATTTATCTATTGCATATGTCCCAAAGCGGGTTCTCGAAGATTAGATTTAGGACTGCACCCCACAGAGGCACTGTGGCATTTGGTGGTGCAGATTTGGCATACTTCTGCAGATGTGTGTGGACCAAGACGTCTGTTTTTAACCAATTTTATAGACAGATTCTAGGATCAAGCAATATAATGACTAACATTTGATTGTATCTTTATTAAAGTGTTGAACAAGAGAAGGAAGTAGTGTCAGTTCTAACTCTTACTACATGTGTTAGGATAAGAGGCCCTAATGACCCCTATACCGATCTAAATGGCATTCAGGGGCAGCGGTAACTAACTTTGCAGGCAGATTGCTTGCGATTGTGCTCTCTTGGTTATCATTACTCCCTCCAGGGTATTGGGAGTGAGCTCAAGCTTCCAGGGGTGCCCTTTTATCATATTGTAGTTTGTTAAATTATTGAAAGTACTTCATATCTGCATGCTACTCCAATAGTTTGCATGTTATCAGCTGTGAGCTGTAAATAATTTTATGCAATAGCCAGACAAATTTAAAACTTTGATAGTTCAATAACTATGTATTTTTAGTTTTGACTTAATAAACTCCACCAACCCTAAATTCTGTTTGGGTGAGTCTTGTTTTGGGGTAAATCCAGTTTTTGTATATGGAATTTGGTCATCACTTCTTCAATTATGATGTAGTTATTGACCAGCCACTTTTATTTGTGGTGGATAACTTTATTATTTGCAGGCCGTCCTGGTTTATACAAATGTATATATTGCTGTATAATGTTTATATCTTGTCCTGTTCAGCCTTAACAATCAGACAAGTGGTTACCTTTAATCGATCACAGCAATGATTCTTTATTAGTGCTGCCATCCTGGCACCATTCTAAAACCAGCACACTTAGCAAATGGTTTTGCTGTTCAGGGGGTGTCAGGGCATGTCACTTTTATTGTCCTGCTATTAGTGCTGTCATTCTGGCACCTTTCTAAAACTAGTGCACATAGCAGCCTTTTTGACGTTTAGAGGGAGTGAAGAGGATGGTCCAGTCCGTCACCACCACCATCGTTGCCAATCTGTGGGCAGCTTTCCCTCACCTCACATCGGGCTTTGTCCGGCTGTGAGCTCCGGCGGGCAGCGTGCGCTCGTTAACGCCACAACTGTTGGTTACAGGTATCTCTTTACTATTTAAAGACGGTTCTAACTTACATGTGGGTGTATGGGACAAACACACATGATCCCAGCAGCGGGACAGATGAGGCTCTAGGTTTGTCTATGATTTGTTTGCACACTACGGCTATTTTTTAACCATGTCTATTAAAAGTTATTTTTGTGGGAGAAGCTGGATATTCCCCTGTTGCTAACTTCTATAGTGATGCTAATTATAAATGAACTAAGCCATCCCTCTTTATGTGCGGCATCAAGGGCAAAAGCAAGGACAACATTCTGGCTATTGGCATGCCCATTAACACTATTTATGCTACATCTGGAGAATACTTTCATACCCTCTCCATCTCTTGGCCTCGACTTTAGCTTTTCCCTAAACTTACAGTAGATACACTTGTGTGATAAGGAAATTTGTCTATGTTGAGACTTCACAAAACACAATAGCCTAGATTCATAGACACATTTGCCTGGACTTCCGTAGCTGTCTGTGTATGTTTTGTGTGTGTTTGTCATTTTTTTAGGTTTTTCCTTTGCATTTTCATTCGTACGTTCGTTCAAGCTCATGCGTATATGTGCTTTCGATGAACGAAAGTAAATCGAATCATTTGCGTTAGTTCTGATCATTTTCCTATCTAAATCTGATATTTTGCGTTCATTCAGATAACTTACGTTATTGGTATGGGCTCGCGTCTCATTCAGAGAGCTGATTGCCGAGGGACCACCACCCTATAAACCCGTTTCATTTGTGATCCCCTTACAGGACCATTTTGACCTCGGATACCTTGCTTTCAACATGTTTTGTGCCTTTGTGGAGGAACATCACCAACTCCAGCTAATGGGCATTGCATGTATCAGCAGGGCCGAGGCCAGATTGCACCGGCGACGCATGCATATCAATGGAATGCATGACGTGGAGCTGTTCGAGCTAACCAGACTTAATCGCGCTTCTCTCCATAAGTTGTATAGTGAGCTGTGGCCATGGTTAGCCCGCACCACAAGGAAGGGGCAAGCAATTTCAGGTATGACCAAGATGCTTGGCTGCCTGCAATTTTTGGCGAACGGCTCGTTCCAGAGGCTGAGCCGCGCGCTATCCAAGTTTTTGGAAGGCATGGCTACCATTAGTCATAAATATATTTATTTTCCTGATGACATGGTAGCCTGGAACATGCTTAAGCTGGCATTTTATAATATCGCCGCCATGTCCAATGTCATGGGTGCCATTGATTGCACCCATGTTGCATTGGTCCCTCCGGCAGCTGACAAGTACATCTATAGGTAAGTTCAATCGGTAATTTTTTTTATATAGTTTACATAAATTGTATTTTAACTATCTATTAATCCCTCCTTGTAAATTGTCCCTGTGAAATAGCTTACCCTGTATATTTATGAATCCCTCCTTGTAAATTGTCCCTGTGAAATAGCTTACCCTGGATATCTATTAATCCCTCCTTGTAAATTGTCCCTGTGAAATAGCTTACCCTGGATATCTATTAATCCCTCCTTGTAAATTGTCCCCGTGAAATAGCTTACCCTGGATATCTATTAATCCCTCCTTGTAAATTGTCCCTGTGAAATAGCTTACCCTGGGTATCTATTAATCCCTCCTTGTAAATTGTCCCTGTGATACATTTGGCCGTCTTTAGCTTCATCAATGTTTTTCATGTCGGCCAAAATTAGTCATTTGGTCATTTAATTAGTCATTTTAAAGTTAATCTTTAGTTGATCCAACATACATATCCTGTTTTTGGCTAAAAAATACTTAGGTACTAAGTTAGTGTTACTGTATTTATATTGCCCAACATGTTTTTTGGAGGATGTTATGAGTTAGTGTTTGAGTAATTTACCTAGCCTTGCTAATTTTTGTTGTTTTTCTTTTTTCCCAGGAACCGCAAAATGGGCCACTCACTGAATGTCCAAGCAGTAGTGGCCCCGGACATGCGGTTCCTTAGTGTCCTCGCCGGGTTTCCAGGCTCATCCCATGACGCGTACATATTGCGACAATCTAGATTGTACCGTCGGTTTGAGTCTGGAGAATTCTTAGGTGGATGGCTCCTTGGTAAGTTGACGCAAATAACGTCATTCACTTTTCAATGTATGCCTATGAATATAGTTTATGACCCATGTCTTAACCTATGGCTGTTTTTACCCCTTGATGACATGTTAAACCGAACCTTAACCATGATCTTTAGCAAAGCACAAACCCTTACAAAATGACTTCCCATCATTTCAAAATAATATATTTCTACTTTCTAGTAAATTACTTATTATTCTTCCAAATACTCGGCTGCAATTCTGTTCTTGACTTTATGATAGGGTCTGCGCCATCTTTGCTCAGAAGCAGGACACTTACTGAGTAGAGGAGAGCGGGATAAAGTGCAGGGGGTGGGTTAGAGCTGTGCTTGGCTCAGACAAAGCAGATCTGGGGTCCTGAAAAGGTAAGACATCCAAAAATGCTGAACAGCACAGTCCTAAGCCAATTCCTGTTTGCAGTCTGCCTGATTTGCCCTCATCCGCCATCTTGGATGTTTAAAGAGTCAGAACATGCAGTAGATGGTGTTACGTTGTTTTTTTATGTGTATGTACAGGGTGTGGCTAAAATATAAGATAGGCTCTTAGTCAGGGGGAACGACCGCTTTTCACAATTTGTTTTGTTGTAATGTCTAATTTATGTTATTATTCTCTTACTCTTTCAGGGGATTCCGGCTATCCGCTTCTTCCCCGGCTGATGACGCCCGTCCTTCGGCCACAGAATACGGCACAGGACGCTTACAATCGGTGCACCGCAAGACCCGGGCCGTTGTGGAGAGGGCCTTTGGCCTGTTAAAAACTCGCTTCAGGTGTTTGGACCATACCGGGGGGGCACTCCAGTATGACCCCAACAAGGTCATCGATATCATACTGGCCTGCTGTGTCCTCCACAACTTTGCCATAATGTAGCGTGTCCCCCGGTATGTGGATCTACCCCCTTCTCCACCCAGCCAGGACTCAGAAGAGAACTACCGTGGCACACCTAGTGCCTCTGGCCAAGCTGTTTGGGCCAATTTGATTAATACCCATTTTGCCTAATTTCTTTTTCCTGTGTTTGTTTGTTGCATGTAATCAAATAGTAATGAGTTAATTACTAAAATATTCACACATGATCTGAGACTCATGCATTTTTTTGGCCCTGTTTGTTTTGAAAAACTTTCAGTAATGTCAAAATAACCCAAACATTAATGCATCAACTTAGTCAACAACAGCTAAAGTCACATTCAATATATTTTTTGGAAATATGATAAATTGGAGTTGAAGGGCACTCGCAGACTTCATGTACATACATATTACACCAAAAATATACATTGGTGCTGAATCACGGCACCTAGCAATTGGCCACATCCAGGAGTTTTAAAGTAACGCACTCCAGGTCGAAGTTTAAATAACAAATAAAATAAACAGGCATAGGGAGCAAGCATTTGCATGTCAATATTTGCCCTGTAATAAATAGGGCCACATACACACCCTCTCCTGCTTGCCCACATTTGCCACAGGCACAGGTGGGAAGCAGCCATACCTATGCCACATCCACGCCTGTAAGTCAGTGGCCCACCCAAACAATAACCCCCAGTCCAAATGCAAGCCCAGTCCAATGTTTGCCAGGGTTCAAGGTAATAGTTTGCCAGCCCAGAATGTCCCCCAATCATACCTAGAAACAGGATGAGCCAGACACAATTTCATTAGGCCAAAGCCTGCAGCGTGGCAGCTTGAGCGGCAGGTTCAGTGAGGCTTTATCTCAGGCATTGGCTAGTGGGGTATCTCAGCACTCTACGGAGCTATATGGGCGAAAATCCAAATCATACCATAAAAAAGGCAATCTTGGTAGCGCTCACCAGACAGGTCAATACAGTGGGGATGTAGAGGAAAGATGTGGAGCAGATACAAGGCAAACAAAAGCCGACGTTGTAACATGAAAAAAAAATGGAAAACAAAAGCTGGAAAATGACATCCTCATTGGCATATGAAGGGACGAAGACTTAACAGAAGGCTTGCAATGCATGCATAGAATCGCTCGTACACTCATATGAGAGCGGGAACATTTAAAAAAAAAATACAGATCGGCACAAAAAAAAAGTCTTTTTTTGTCTCTCTGAATCAACCCTAATATCTGCATAATCCCTAACTACAGTATTAAACTGTTATTTTAATCAAACTCTCAATGTGAAATGGCTTTGATTTTACATAGTGCTAGCTGTCATCATATAGGCTTCAGCTAAATTTGGGATTTAACCAGAAACCCAGCTAGTCCTATCTGCTGATGTTTGTCCACATACCAGTAACATATGGTATGTTGTGAATATAATACATGTTTTACACATCCCCATGAGGCGCACCAACTGCTTATTGAAAAGAAGATAACAAGAATAATGCAAAATTACAAGAACAATATATAAAGTAAGAGGAATTCTAAATGCAAAAAAGTTTACATTTAAAAAAATATTTTAAAAAAGTTATTGGAAAACTGACAGTTTTTCAGAGAACAGCAAACACTACCCTGTTTGTTTGTGAATGTTGAAAAAAAAAGAAAAGATGAAAACCTTTTTAAATTGAGAGGAGACAGAGTTCTGTAGCTATTGCATGCTTGTTTCCATCCACAGCTGTGTGCCTCTTTACAAAGCAATCATTATAGAAGGCAATCTGCCTTAGCAAGAAATGTTTATGCTTGGAAACACTTGATAATAGCACCGATGTTTTGAGGATATTGAATGTAATGATGAAGGCACCCAGTGGACTTCCATTGTCCAAAAGGTATTTTACAGGCTGCTATTCCAGGCTTCGGTTCAAATGCAACATTTTCAGCACGAAATGAGCAAGCATGTTTTTGCAGCAAGGTGGGTTCCATCTTCAGATATATAAATATCCAGGAAAAGAAGCAAAGGTTTGGGAAGTAAAGCAACTAATACACTTAATAAAGCATCACTAAAAAAGTAATCTAGAATAAACAACATTATTTTTATAATATATTAACCCTTACACCAATCCCAAAGTGCTGACCAGAACTGTCCCTGCCTGGTTATAGACATGGGACAGCTTGCTCCAGTGACTAGGGATGAGCGAATCGGTTCTAACGAACCTGAATTCGCTCCGAATTTCAGGGAAAATTCGATTCAGCACGAACCCGAGTTTTTAGTGGTGACCCCGCTCCCACCAGAGATGAGCGATTCGCTAAAGTTCGATTCGGATGAACCCGAATTTCTTTGAGAAATTCGGCGAATCGCCCGAATCGAATTTTTGAGAAGTTCGCTCATCTTTACCAGTGACCATGAAAATGACATGGCAATGGAGGGGTGTGCTTTGGTCATGTGGTAATGTGACCACCATGCAGGTGCCAGATATGTATGGAAGGATCAGAATATTAGGCTTTCCAAATCTCTGGGCAGCCACTAAATGCTATTTCCATTCAATTAAAATTGTTTACATAGTAAAAGTTATTCCTTCATTCTCTCAGTAGACCATAAGACTTGCTACCAAATTGTTTTAAAGTTACCTAAACCTGCTCAGTAAGTTCAAAATTTCTCTAATAGGTGATGACAACTATTTATTTGCATTTTTTGTGTATCAAACCCACTTTAAATAGTTGTTTTGTGCATTTACGTGTTAACACAAATGGTGGTTTGCAGTTCACCACCACTCAAGAGTCACTATTCCCTTCCTAAAACATGATAATAGAAAACAAAACAAAATGTAGACTGCTAGTGGGGAAGCCTGCTTCCTGGCAACACAACTGAGTATGGAAAAGTCAGCCTTACATTTATACTAAAGACAAGCTCAAATGTTGTCCCATTGTCTCGGGCTATACGTTACACTGTACCAAACTTCAATCCGTTTTCAGAAAGACCCTGGAGATCCTAAGGTATCTTTTAATGTATTCGAGCTTTGGCCATTTATAGAGAAAATGAAAAGAAACAGTGGGTGTGGCAACAGTGATGTGATGTAAGCACACTGTGATGAGTGTGAGATGAGATAGGAGAGATGAGGTTTCAGAGCTGCAGAGAAAGGCAGCCAATCAGGACGTCTAGGCAGGGAGTGGGGGTGTTACAATTCTTGCTCCATGGAAGTTTGATTGATTGACCAGACCAGTGGGATGGGCACTAAAAACTGAGGAAGGGATTCTCCTCACTAAGGAGACAGACAAAGGAAGAAGCACTGTGGCATTTTTAATTGCCAATATGATGTGCTTAAGGTGCTGAGTTCAGTGGCATGCTTTGCCATCCGGCAACCCATGGCCCCCACCTTTAGGCCCCCCCCCAGAACTCTGCTGAGTGAACACTGGAAGAGGCTGGCATTTTACTGTAATACTGTAATACATGTACTGTAATACTGGTGTGATACTGGTACATGAGAATATAATTTTAATATTGTGTTTTGTTAAAAAAAATGGCTTTGATTTGGGCCCCCAGACACATCTTTGCATGGGGCCCCATAAATTATAGGTTTATCTATTACTTTTTTACTTTTCTGTCTTTGCAATTCCATGTTATAAAAAGAAAAAGTTCTCCATAGCAACAATGTAGTTACTTCAAAGTACATTTCAGAAACTTCCTCCCTCTGGCTTGCTAATCATCTGATTGGCCAAGGCAGACATAATGATTCTGCATTATTTCAATCTTTTCAGATGGGGAATCAGTCTTGTGTTCCATAAGCTAAAGGGTTACTAGCAACGTTCTCAGGTGAAAAGGGATTGCTGCTGCTCTGTTTAGCCAAAGCTGCTAATAAACCTACCTGTTACACTTGAAGGATTCTGGGATTTGTAGTAAACAGAGGATACTAGGAGCTTTACTGAAGGTCCAAAAGGCCGCTCCTACGTTACCAAGACAGATCCACAGGAATATAAGAAACTTTGAAACAACATGATAATAAGCAAATCACAGGTCTGGGGGCCCAATCCTAACACAAATTACTATTTTATATCCCAGCAGAAGAAAACAATAAGGCAGAGCACCAAAAACCTAAAAAAAAGACAAAAAGGGAGTTTTCCTTTAAGCTACTGATTAGGGATGAGCGAATCGATCCGGACGAACCCGGATTCGATCCGAATTTCAGGAAAAATTCGATTCGGATCGAATCCGAATTTCCCCGCGATTCGATCACTCGAAGTTTTCCTTTAACATCCATTCATTTACATTTACAGGCATTCTAAGATGGCGGACGGGACATGTCTGGACATGTATCCCGCGCCAGTGCAAGCTGGGGCAGTCACATGCAGCCTATCAGCAGCCAGCAAGCCCGGTGACGTCACACAGCGGTATTTAACGGCGGCCATCTTGCTTTTCCTCATTTCTCTATTGCATTCGTGACAGACAGACAGAACGCTGTGTAGCTGAGGCAGTTAGACAGGCTGGAGACAGGGACAGACAGGGACAGGCAGGAGACAGGCAGGAGACAGACAGGAGACAGACAGAAAGCCAGGGAAAGGTAGGAAAAACGGAGCTGGCTGACAGGGAGATTTTTTTTTTTTCATCCAGCCTTTGTTAGCGTTTTCAGGCTGCTTATAGTAACTAACTGTGCATATATACTGAACTGATCTTAAGTCTGCTGTGAGGCATCCCATTCTGTGACTAAAGCAGCCTCTGTTTAAGACCATATAAGCATTTGCTCTTATCATATTTGAAATTAGGCCTGATAAAGACACTTTTGCTGGCCAAAGCACTACTGGACCCTGCCAGGTCCATTCCTGCCCAGGGCATCCCATTCTGTGACTACAGCAGCCTCTGTTTAAGACCATATAAGCATTTGCTCTTATCATATTTGAAATTAGCCTGATAAAGACACTTTTGCTGGCCAAAGCACTACTGGACCCTGCCAGGTCCATTCCTGCCCAGGGCATCCCATTCTGTGACTAAAGCAGCCTCTGTTTAAGACCATATAAGCATTTGCTCTTATCATATTTGAAATTAGGCCTGATAAAGACACTTTTGCTGGCCAAAGCACTACTGGACCCTGCCAGGTCCATTCCTGCCCGGGGCATCCCATTCTGTGACTACAGCAGCCTCTGTTTAAGACCATATAAGCATTTGCTCTTATCATATTTGAAATTAGCCTGATAAAGACACTTTTGCTGGCCAAAGCACTACTGGACCCTGCCAGGTCCATTCCTGCCCAGGGCATCCCATTCTGTGACTAAAGCAGCCTCTGTTTAAGACCATATAAGCATTTGCTCTTATCATATTTGAAATTAGGCCTGATAAAGACACTTTTGCTGGCCAAAGCACTACTGGACCCTGCCAGGTCCATTCCTGCCCAGGGCATCCCATTCTGTGACTACAGCAGCCTCTGTTTAAGACCATATAAGCATTTGCTCTTATCATATTTGAAATTAGGCCTGATAAAGACACTTTTGCTGGCCAAAGCACTACTGGACCCTGCCAGGTCCATTCCTGCCCGGGGCATCCCATTCTGTGACTACAGCAGCCTCTGTTTAAGACCATATAAGCATTTGCTCTTATCATATTTGAAATTAGGCCTGATAAAGACACTTTTGCTGGCCAAAGCACTACTGGACCCTGCCAGGTCCATTCCTGCCCAGGGCATCCCATTCTGTGACTACAGCAGCCTCTGTTTAAGACCATATAAGCATTTGCTCTTATCATATTTGAAATTAGGCCTGATAAAGACACTTTTGCTGGCCAAAGCACTACTGGACCCTGCCAGGTCCATTCCTGCCCGGGGCATCCCATTCTGTGACTACAGCAGCCTCTGTTTAAGACCATATAAGCATTTGCTCTTATCATATTTGAAATTAGCCTGATAAAGACACTTTTGCTGGCCAAAGCACTACTGGACCCTGCCAGGTCCATTCCTGCCCAGGGCATCCCATTCTGTGACTAAAGCAGCCTCTGTTTAAGACCATATAAGCATTTGCTCTTATCATATTTGAAATTAGGCCTGATAAAGACACTTTTGCTGGCCAAAGCACTACTGGACCCTGCCAGGTCCATTCCTGCCCGGGGCATCCCATTCTGTGACTACAGCAGCCTCTGTTTAAGACCATATAAGCATTTGCTCTTATCATATTTGAAATTAGCCTGATAAAGACACTTTTGCTGGCCAAAGCACTACTGGACCCTGCCAGGTCCATTCCTGCCCAGGGCATCCCATTCTGTGACTAAAGCAGCCTCTGTTTAAGACCATATAAGCATTTGCTCTTATCATATTTGAAATTAGGCCTGATAAAGACACTTTTGCTGGCCAAAGCACTACTGGACCCTGCCAGGTCCATTCCTGCCCGGGGCATCCCATTCTGTGACTACAGCAGCCTCTGTTTAAGACCATATAAGCATTTGCTCTTATCATATTTGAAATTAGGCCTGATAAAGACACTTTTGCTGGCCAAAGCACTACTGGACCCTGCCAGGTCCATTCCTGCCCAGGGCATCCCATTCTGTGACTAAAGCAGCCTCTGTTTAAGACCATATAAGCATTTGCTCTTATCATATTTGAAATTAGGCCTGATAAAGACACTTTTGCTGGCCAAAGCACTACTGGACCCTGCCAGGTCCATTCCTGCCCGGGGCATCCCATTCTGTGACTACAGCAGCCTCTGTTTAAGACCATATAAGCATTTGCTCTTATCATATTTGAAATTAGCCTGATAAAGACACTTTTGCTGGCCAAAGCACTACTGGACCCTGCCAGGTCCATTCCTGCCCAGGGCATCCCATTCTGTGACTAAAGCAGCCTCTGTTTAAGACCATATAAGCATTTGCTCTTATCATATTTGAAATTAGGCCTGATAAAGACACTTTTGCTGGCCAAAGCACTACTGGACCCTGCCAGGTCCATTCCTGCCCGGGGCATCCCATTCTGTGACTACAGCAGCCTCTGTTTAAGACCATATAAGCATTTGCTCTTATCATATTTGAAATTAGCCTGATAAAGACACTTTTGCTGGCCAAAGCACTACTGGACCCTGCCAGGTCCATTCCTGCCCAGGGCATCCCATTCTGTGACTAAAGCAGCCTCTGTTTAAGACCATATAAGCATTTGCTCTTATCATATTTGAAATTAGGCCTGATAAAGACACTTTTGCTGGCCAAAGCACTACTGGACCCTGCCAGGTCCATTCCTGCCCGGGGCATCCCATTCTGTGACTACAGCAGCCTCTGTTTAAGACCATATAAGCATTTGCTCTTATCATATTTGAAATTAGCCTGATAAAGACACTTTTGCTGGCCAAAGCACTACTGGACCCTGCCAGGTCCATTCCTGCCCAGGGCATCCCATTCTGTGACTAAAGCAGCCTCTGTTTAAGACCATATAAGCATTTGCTCTTATCATATTTGAAATTAGGCCTGATAAAGACACTTTTGCTGGCCAAAGCACTACTGGACCCTGCCAGGTCCATTCCTGCCCGGGGCATCCCATTCTGTGACTACAGCAGCCTCTGTTTAAGACCATATAAGCATTTGCTCTTATCATATTTGAAATTAGCCTGATAAAGACACTTTTGCTGGCCAAAGCACTACTGGACCCTGCCAGGTCCATTCCTGCCCAGGGCATCCCATTCTGTGACTAAAGCAGCCTCTGTTTAAGACCATATAAGCATTTGCTCTTATCATATTTGAAATTAGGCCTGATAAAGACACTTTTGCTGGCCAAAGCACTACTGGACCCTGCCAGGTCCATTCCTGCCCGGGGCATCCCATTCTGTGACTACAGCAGCCTCTGTTTAAGACCATATAAGCATTTGCTCTTATCATATTTGAAATTAGCCTGATAAAGACACTTTTGCTGGTCAAAGCACTACTGGACCCTGCCAGGTCCATTCCTGCCCAGGGCATCCCATTCTGTGACTAAAGCAGCCTCTGTTTAAGACCATATAAGCATTTGCTCTTATCATATTTGAAATTAGGCCTGATAAAGACACTTTTGCTGGCCAAAGCACTACTGGACCCTGCCAGGTCCATTCCTGCCCGGGGCATCCCATTCTGTGACTACAGCAGCCTCTGTTTAAGACCATATAAGCATTTGCTCTTATCATATTTGAAATTAGGCCTGATAAAGACACTTTTGCTGGCCAAAGCACTACTGGACCCTGCCAGGTCCATTCCTGCCCAGGGCATCCCATTCTGTGACTACAGCAGCCTCTGTTTAAGACCATATAAGCATTTGCTCTTATCATATTTGAAATTAGGCCTGATAAAGACACTTTTGCTGGCCAAAGCACTACTGGACCCTGCCAGGTCGATTCCTGTTGGGGCATCCCATTCTGTGACTAAAGCAGCCTCTGTTTAAGACCATATAAGCATTTGCTCTTATCATATTTGAAATTAGGCCTGATAAAGACACTTTTGCTGGCCAAAGCACTACTGGACCCTGCCAGGTCGATTCCTGTTGGGGCATCCCATTCTGTGACTAAAGCAGCCTCTGTTTAAGACCATATAAGCATTTGCTCTTATCATATTTGAAATTAGGCCTGATAAAGACACTTTTGCTGGCCAAAGCACTACTGGACCCTGCCAGGTCCATTCCTGCCCAGGGCATCCCATTCTGTGACTACAGCAGCCTCTGTTTAAGACCATATAAGCATTTGCTCTTATCATATTTGAAATTAGGCCTGATAAAGACACTTTTGCTGGCCAAAGCACTACTGGACCCTGCCAGGTCCATTCCTGCCCGGGGCATCCCATTCTGTGACTACAGCAGCCTCTGTTTAAGACCATATAAGCATTTGCTCTTATCATATTTGAAATTAGGCCTGATAAAGACACTTTTGCTGGCCAAAGCACTACTGGACCCTGCCAGGTCCATTCCTGCCCAGGGCATCCCATTCTGTGACTACAGCAGCCTCTGTTTAAGACCATATAAGCATTTGCTCTTATCATATTTGAAATTAGGCCTGATAAAGACACTTTTGCTGGCCAAAGCACTACTGGACCCTGCCAGGTCGATTCCTGTTGGGGCATCCCATTCTGTGACTAAAGCAGCCTCTGTTTAAGACCATATAAGCATTTGCTCTTATCATATTTGAAATTAGGCCTGATAAAGACACTTTTGCTGGCCAAAGCACTACTGGACCCTGCCAGGTCCATTCCTGCCCAGGGCATCCCATTCTGTGACTACAGCAGCCTCTGTTTAAGACCATATAAGCATTTGCTCTTATCATATTTGAAATTAGGCGTGATAAAGACACTTTTGCTGGCCAAAGCACTACTGGACCCTGCCAGGTCGATTCCTGTTGGGGCATCCCATTCTGTGACTAAAGCAGCCTCTGTTTAAGACCATATAAGCATTTGCTCTTATCATATTTGAAATTAGGCCTGATAAAGACACTTTTGCTGGCCAAAGCACTACTGGACCCTGCCAGGTCCATTCCTGCCCAGGGCATCCCATTCTGTGACTAAAGCAGCCTCTGTTTAAGACCATATAAGCATTTGCTCTTATCATATTTGAAATTAGGCCTGATAAAGACACTTTTGCTGGCCAAAGCACTACTGGACCCTGCCAGGTCCATTCCTGCCCGGGGCATCCCATTCTGTGACTACAGCAGCCTCTGTTTAAGACCATATAAGCATTTGCTCTTATCATATTTGAAATTAGGCCTGATAAAGACACTTTTGCTGGCCAAAGCACTACTGGACCCTGCCAGGTCGATTCCTGTTGGGGCATCCCATTCTGTGACTAAAGCAGCCTCTGTTTAAGACCATATAAGCATTTGCTCTTATCATATTTGAAATTAGGCCTGATAAAGACACTTTTGCTGGCCAAAGCACTACTGGACCCTGCCAGGTCGATTCCTGTTGGGGCATCCCATTCTGTGACTAAAGCAGCCTCTGTTTAAGACCATATAAGCATTTGCTCTTATCATATTTGAAATTAGGCCTGATAAAGACACTTTTGCTGGCCAAAGCACTACTGGACCCTGCCAGGTCCATTCCTGCCCAGGGCATCCCATTCTGTGACTACAGCAGCCTCTGTTTAAGACCATATAAGCATTTGCTCTTATCATATTTGAAATTAGGCCTGATAAAGACACTTTTGCTGGCCAAAGCACTACTGGACCCTGCCAGGTCCATTCCTGCCCGGGGCATCCCATTCTGTGACTACAGCAGCCTCTGTTTAAGACCATATAAGCATTTGCTCTTATCATATTTGAAATTAGGCCTGATAAAGACACTTTTGCTGGCCAAAGCACTACTGGACCCTGCCAGGTCCATTCCTGCCCAGGGCATCCCATTCTGTGACTACAGCAGCCTCTGTTTAAGACCATATAAGCATTTGCTCTTATCATATTTGAAATTAGGCCTGATAAAGACACTTTTGCTGGCCAAAGCACTACTGGACCCTGCCAGGTCGATTCCTGTTGGGGCATCCCATTCTGTGACTAAAGCAGCCTCTGTTTAAGACCATATAAGCATTTGCTCTTATCATATTTGAAATTAGGCCTGATAAAGACACTTTTGCTGGCCAAAGCACTACTGGACCCTGCCAGGTCCATTCCTGCCCAGGGCATCCCATTCTGTGACTACAGCAGCCTCTGTTTAAGACCATATAAGCATTTGCTCTTATCATATTTGAAATTAGGCGTGATAAAGACACTTTTGCTGGCCAAAGCACTACTGGACCCTGCCAGGTCGATTCCTGTTGGGGCATCCCATTCTGTGACTAAAGCAGCCTCTGTTTAAGACCATATAAGCATTTGCTCTTATCATATTTGAAATTAGGCCTGATAAAGACACTTTTGCTGGCCAAAGCACTACTGGACCCTGCCAGGTCCATTCCTGCCCAGGGCATCCCATTCTGTGACTAAAGCAGCCTCTGTTTAAGACCATATAAGCATTTGCTCTTATCATATTTGAAATTAGGCCTGATAAAGACACTTTTGCTGGCCAAAGCACTACTGGACCCTGCCAGGTCCATTCCTGCCCGGGGCATCCCATTCTGTGACTACAGCAGCCTCTGTTTAAGACCATATAAGCATTTGCTCTTATCATATTTGAAATTAGGCCTGATAAAGACACTTTTGCTGGCCAAAGCACTACTGGACCCTGCCAGGTCGATTCCTGTTGGGGCATCCCATTCTGTGACTAAAGCAGCCTCTGTTTAAGACCATATAAGCATTTGCTCTTATCATATTTGAAATTAGGCCTGATAAAGACACTTTTGCTGGCCAAAGCACTACTGGACCCTGCCAGGTCCATTCCTGCCCAGGGCATCCCATTCTGTGACTACAGCAGCCTCTGTTTAAGACCATATAAGCATTTGCTCTTATCATATTTGAAATTAGGCCTGATAAAGACACTTTTGCTGGCCAAAGCACTACTGGACCCTGCCAGGTCCATTCCTGCCCAGGGCATCCCATTCTGTGACTAAAGCAGCCTCTGTTTAAGACCATATAAGCATTTGCTCTTATCATATTTGAAATTAGGCCTGATAAAGACACTTTTGCTGGCCAAAGCACTACTGGACCCTGCCAGGTCCATTCCTGCCCGGGGCATCCCATTCTGTGACTACAGCAGCCTCTGTTTAAGACCATATAAGCATTTGCTCTTATCATATTTGAAATTAGCCTGATAAAGACACTTTTGCTGGCCAAAGCACTACTGGACCCTGCCAGGTCCATTCCTGCCCAGGGCATCCCATTCTGTGACTACAGCAGCCTCTGTTTAAGACCATATAAGCATTTGCTCTTATTATATTTATATTATAAGACACTTTTGCTGGGCATAGGCTTACTGCTGCCTGCCAGGTGCACTTCTGTTGAGGCATCCCATTCTGTAACATAGCATACCCCTCTTTATTTACACTAAGCAGCTCTCTTATTTACACTAAGCAGGCCTGTTGGAGGCTGAGTGTTACTGCTCACTTTTGGTGTGCATTATATTCTGTTTCATATAGACCCACCGCTGCCCGGGGTTTTTTTAAATATCACCTACTACCACGCCAGTTAGACTATGTCGGGCAGACAAGTGCCTGGAAGTGAAAAGAGGAGTGGCAGAGGCCAAGATTCCGCAGGCAGAGCTCGCATCAGACTGGGGGCCAGTAGCAGCAGGAGTCACGCTGAGAGACCTAATCTGCCAGTATCTGCTAGCGGTCGGGTCTCCACCAGTAACGCATCTGCCGTGGTAGATTGGTTGACGCGCTCATCAACAACATCATCACAACTTACGTCTGAGACCCCCAGTCTAGGGTCGGTAGGTTCCTCTGACACAACCCTGAGTTGGCATGCCCCGAGAGCAGTCCCTGTCCTCCCATTGCCTCTGGCCTACGCCGTTCCCTCCCCCAGCTACGTATCCTATGCTTTGGGTTCAGCTCCACTCTTTAGTGAGGAGGACCATCAGATAGAGGACAGTCAGCAGCTACTGCCCAGCCAAGAAATGGAGGTGGCTTCTTTAGCTAGGCAGACAAATAGTGATGTGGACAGTGTCGTGGGTGCTGCGAGCGTTCCAGCTCCTGCGCCAGACACTGTTGACGAATCCACGAACATCAGTGACGTACAGCCACAACTCGGTGATGATGATGATGATGACGATGAAGCCGATCGCACTTGGGAGCCGGGTGATGAAGGGGCTTCATCGTCATCATCAGGAGAAGAGGGGTGCAGGTTGCCCCGGAGTCAGCAGCTGAGGCAGCAAGGTGGTAGCAGTCAGCATGGGGGCACAATTCCAAAGGCTGGAGCCGGCCGGGGCCGGGGCCGGGGTAGAGCACCTGCTGTGCGGCAGTCTACCTTATCGGGAGGTAGTGGAGCAGGGGTTCCTGGAGTTGGCAACAGCAGCAGTGAATCAGTGAGGCCAGGGGGTGGGAAAAGTAGCTACTCGGCAGTGTGGCAGTTTTTCCTGAGGCATCCGCAGGAGGGTAACATGGCCACATGCAAGATATGTAGGCAAAAGGTGAAGCGTGGCCAGGGTCCAAATGTTGGCACCACGGCCCTGCGTCAACATATGATGCGTCACCATAAAACGACCTGGGAGAACCGAGGCTCCCAAGGGGTGGTCCAGTCTGCTTCCTCACCAAGTGAGCTCCCAATTTCTGCCAGCCAAGGCTCCAGCACCTCAGCCGAAGGCAGCTGTGCGTCATACCCATCCTCTGTCGCTCCTGCTCCTCCTCCTCCAAGTCATGCATCCCGCCAGCAATCCATCAGCGAAGCCATGTCCAAGAGACAGCAGTATGCGCCCACTCATCCTACGGCGCAGAAGCTGAATGTGCTCCTGTCCAAGTTGCTGGTGCTGCAGTCGCTCCCTTTTCAGGTGGTGGAATCTGCACCTTTCAGAGAACTGATGGCTTGTGCCGAGCCGAGGTGGAGAGTCCCAAGCCGTCATTTCTTTGCCAAGAAGGCAGTACCAGCGCTGCACACTTTTGTTGAACAGAAGGTGGGCCAGTCCTTGAGCCTGTCGGTGTGTAGCAAAATACATGGCAGCGCCGACATCTGGAGCTGTAACTACGGTCAGGGGCAGTACATGTCGTTTACGGCCCACTGGGTGAATGTGGTCCCTTTGCAGCAGCAACTTGGACAGGTCACGCCGCTTCGGCCTCCGCGCTCTCTGCCCATTGGGCCTGTGACACCGTGCGACTCGGCCTCCTCATCCTCCGCCATCTCCTCACCCTCCACTGTAGGCTCAAGTCTCAGTGCCCCTCCAGTCTACCATGTGTGCAGGGCACGGAGGTGTCACGCAGTGCTTCACATGGTTTGTCTTGGCGAACGGAGTCACACAGGGGAGGAACTGCTTAAATGTATTCATCAGGAAATCCAAACATGGCTTACTCCGAGAAAACTTAAAATGGGAATCATGGTTACCGACAATGGGAAGAACATTTTGTCTGCGCTGCGCCAAGGAAGCCTGACCCATGCCCCCTGCATGGCTCACGTCTTCAATCTGGTTGTCAAGCGGTTTCTGAAGTGTTCCCCCCATCTGCAGGACATCCTAACAACTTCACGGAAACTTTGCATGCACTTCAGCCACTCCTACACCGCCAAACACACCCTTCTTGAGCTACAGCGTCAGAATGGTATCCCCCAACATAGTCTGATTTGCGATGTTTCCACCCGTTGGAATTCCACCCTTCACATGTTGGACCGATTATATGAACAGAGAAAAGCCATCACGGATTTCCTGATGATCCAAGCAGATAGGGGGACTCCCCTGTGTAACTTCAATGTCAACCAGTGGCAGCTCATACGTGACACCTGCCGTTTGCTCAGGCCCTTTGAGGAAGCCACTTTATTTGTCAGTCGGCAGGATTACGGGATGAACGACGTGATTCCACTGCTTCATGTACTACAGCACATGTTGGAAACCATGGCTGGTCAGGGCACTGGAGACATGGCGTTTACATCTTACGGCCACATGAACCCCGTTGGAGCTGAACTGGAGGAGGAGGAGGAGGAAGAGGAGGAGGAGGAGTTGCCCAGCGAAACACAGTTTAGGCTTGGCGAAATGGCTGGTTTATCTAGTCAGCGGACAGGAGAGGAGGAGCAGGAGCAGCCAGAGGAGCTAGAGGTTTTTGAGGAAGGAGAGACAGAGGACCCGGGCACACCGTGGCAGTATGCAGTGGAGATGGAGACAGGTAGTCCATCCGAGTCACTTGCGCAAATGGCACGAAGCATGCTCACATGCTTGCGTAGTGACCCCAGAATTGTTTCCATCTGTCGGCGGGATGACTTCTGGCTGTCCACCTTATTGGACCCTCGCTTCCGGCACAAAATGGGGGCATTTTTTAAACCCACCGAGAGGGAGGACAAACTCAACTACTACAAAGACATTCTACGTAGGCAGTTGGCCGATGCCTATCTGCGCCATGGTCCATACTCTCGCAGGTCTGACTCGAGGGGACCTCTGCGCTCACCTTCCACTGCCATGGCCGCTGGGGGGGTTGGCAGCAGCAGCAGCAGAAGCTCCATCAGCAGCAGCAGCCTCAGTCTTCAGTCGCTAATGAGTAGCTTTCTACACCCGCATAGTGAGGCTACTCATGAGCAGCAGGAAGACCTGGAGCAGGACCTGAACCAGCAGGTCATGTCATACTTTGACATGACCATGCCAACACACCTTGAGGATCCGCTGGACTTCTGGGCAGCCAAACTTGATTTGTGGCCGCAACTAGCAGAGTTTGCCCTGGAAAAGCTGTCCTGCCCGGCAAGTAGCGTGCCATCTGAGCGGGTGTTTAGTGCGGCGGGGGCCATAGTTACGGCGAGGAGAACTCGTCTGTCAACTAAAAATGTGGAGAGACTCACCTTTGTCAAAATGAATCAGGGATGGATCAGCCAGGATTTCCACCCACCAATGCCTGATGCATGCGACTAGATTCAGCATGGTGCCACGTTTTACACTTTCCAAATGGTGCAAAACATATTTATGTCTTTAGGCCATTTTTTGGGCTCCTGCTGCTGCTGCTGCCAACTTCTGCCAACTCCAGGGTGTGATTCATCCAATTTTTGGGCTCCTGAGGCCAACTCCAGTGTATATTTGGGCTCCTGCTGCTGCTGCTGCCAACTTCTGCCAACTCCAGGGTGTGATTCATCCAATTTTTGGCCTCCTGAGGCCAACTCCAGTGTATATTTGGGCTCCTGCTGCTGCTGCTGCCAACTTCTGCCAACTCCAGGGTGTGATTCATCCAATTTTTGGGCTCCTGAAGCCAACTCCAGTGTATATTTGGGCTCCTGCTGCTGCTGGTGTCAACTCCTGCCAACTCCAGGGTGTGATTCATCCAATTTTTGGGCTCCTGACGTGACACCTGCCGTTTGCTCAGGCCCTTTGAGGAAGCCACTTTATTTGTCAGTCGGCAGGATTACGGGATGAACGACGTGATTCCACTGCTTCATGTACTACAGCACATGTTGGAAACCATGGCTGGTCAGGGCACTGGAGACATGGCGTTTACATCTTACGGCCACATGAACCCCGTTGGAGCTGAACTGGAGCACCTTCCACTGCCATGGCCGCTGGGGGGGTTGGCAGCAGCAGCAGCAGAAGCTCCATCAGCAGCAGCAGCCTCAGTCTTCAGTCGCTAATGAGTAGCTTTCTACACCCGCATAGTGAGGCTACTCATGAGCAGCAGGAAGACCTGGAGCAGGACCTGAACCAGCAGGTCATGTCATACTTTGACATGACCATGCCAACACACCTTGAGGATCCGCTGGACTTCTGGGCAGCCAAACTTGATTTGTGGCCGCAACTAGCAGAGTTTGCCCTGGAAAAGCTGTCCTGCCCGGCAAGTAGCGTGCCATCTGAGCGGGTGTTTAGTGCGGCGGGGGCCATAGTTACGGCGAGGAGAACTCGTCTGTCAACTAAAAATGTGGAGAGACTCACCTTTGTCAAAATGAATCAGGGATGGATCAGCCAGGATTTCCACCCACCAATGCCTGATGCATGCGACTAGATTCAGCATGGTGCCACGTTTTACACTTTCCAAATGGTGCAAAACATATTTATGTCTTTAGGCCATTTTTTGGGCTCCTGCTGCTGCTGCTGCCAACTTCTGCCAACTCCAGGGTGTGATTCATCCAATTTTTGGGCTCCTGAGGCCAACTCCAGTGTATATTTGGGCTCCTGCTGCTGCTGCTGCCAACTTCTGCCAACTCCAGGGTGTGATTCATCCAATTTTTGGGCTCCTGAGGCCAACTCCAGTGTATATTTGGGCTCCTGCTGCTGCTGCTGCCAACTTCTGCCAACTCCAGGGTGTGATTCATCCAATTTTTGGGCTCCTGAAGCCAACTCCAGTGTATATTTGGGCTCCTGCTGCTGCTGGTGTCAACTCCTGCCAACTCCAGGGTGTGATTCATCCAATTTTTGGGCTCCTGAAGCCAACTCCAGTGTATATTTGGGCTCCTGCTGCTGCTGCTGCCAACTTCTGCCAACTCCAGGGTGTGATTCATCCAATTTTTGGGCTCCTGAGGCCAACTCCAGTGTATATTTGGGCTCCTGCTGCTGCTGCTGCCAACTTCTGCCAACTCCAGGGTGTGATTCATCCAATTTTTGGGCCCCTGAAGCCAACTCCAGTGTATATTTGGGCTCCTGCTGCTGCTGCTGCTGCCAACTTCTGCCAACTCCAGGGTGTGATTCATCCAATTTATGGGCTCCTGAGGCCAACTCCAGTGTATATTTGGGCTCCTGCTGCTGCTGCTGCCAACTTCTGCCAACTCCAGGGTGTGATTCATCCAATTTTTGGGCTCCTGAGGCCAACTCCAGTGTATATTTGGGCTCCTGCTGCTGCTACTGTCAACTCCTGCCAACTCCAGGGTGTGATTCATCCAATTTTTGGGCTCCTGAGGCCAACTCCAGTGTATATTTGGGCTCCTGCTGCTGCTGCTGCCAACTTCTGCCAACTCCAGGGTGTGATTCATCCAATTTTTGGGCTCCTGAGGCCAACTCCAGTGTATATTTGGGCTCCTGCTGCTGCTGCTGCCAACTTCTGCCAACTCCAGGGTGTGATTCATCCAATTTTTGGGCTCCTGAAGCCAACTCCAGTGTATATTTGGGCTCCTGCTGCTGCTGGTGTCAACTCCTGCCAACTCCAGGGTGTGATTCATCCAATTTTTGGGCTCCTGAAGCCAAATCCAGTGTATATTTGGGCTCCTGCTGCTGCTACTGTCAACTCCTGCCAACTCCAGGGTGTGATTCATCCAATTTTTGGGCTCCTGAGGCCAACTCCAGTGTATATTTGGGCTCCTGCTGCTGCTGCTGCCAACTTCTGCCAACTCCAGGGTGTGATTCATCCAATTTTTGGGCTCCTGAGGCCAACTCCAGTGTATATTTGGGCTCCTGCTGCTGCTGCTGCTGCCAACTTCTGCCAACTCCAGGGTGTGATTCATCCAATTTTTGGGCTCCTGAAGCCAACTCCAGTGTATATTTGGGCTCCTGCTGCTGCTGGTGTCAACTCCTGCCAACTCCAGGGTGTGATTCATCCAATTTTTGGGCTCCTGAAGCCAACTCCAGTGTATATTTGGGCTCCTGCTGCTGCTGCTGCCAACTTCTGCCAACTCCAGGGTGTGATTCATCCAATTTTTGGGCTCCTGAGGCCAACTCCAGTGTATATTTGGGCTCCTGCTGCTGCTACTGTCAACTCCTGCCAACTCCAGGGTGTGATTCATCCAATTTTTGGGCTCCTGAGGCCAACTCCAGTGTATATTTGGGCTCCTGCTGCTGCTGCTGCCAACTTCTGCCAACTCCAGGGTGTGATTCATCCAATTTTTGGGCTCCTGAGGCCAACTCCAGTGTATATTTGGGCTCCTGCTGCTGCTGCTGCCAACTTCTGCCAACTCCAGGGTGTGATTCATCCAATTTTTGGGCTCCTGAGGCCAACTCCAGTGTATATTTGGGCTCCTGCTGCTGCTGCTGCCAACTTCTGCCAACTCCAGGGTGTGATTCATCCAATTTTTGGGCTCCTGAGGCCAACTCCAGTGTATATTTGGGCTCCTGCTGCTGCTGCTGCCAACTTCTGCCAACTCCAGGGTGTGATTCATCCAATTTTTGGGCTCCTGAAGCCAACTCCAGTGTATATTTGGGCTCCTGCTGCTGCTGGTGTCAACTCCTGCCAACTCCAGGGTGTGATTCATCCAATTTTTGGGCTCCTGAAGCCAACTCCAGTGTATATTTGGGCTCCTGCTGCTGCTGCTGCCAACTTCTGCCAACTCCAGGGTGTGATTCATCCAATTTTTGGGCTCCTGAGGCCAACTCCAGTGTATATTTGGGCTCCTGCTGCTGCTACTGTCAACTCCTGCCAACTCCAGGGTGTGATTCATCCAATTTTTGGGCTCCTGAGGCCAACTCCAGTGTATATTTGGGCTCCTGCTGCTGCTGCTGCCAACTTCTGCCAACTCCAGGGTGTGATTCATCCAATTTTTGGGCTCCTGAGGCCAACTCCAGTGTATATTTGGGCTCCTGCTGCTGCTGCTGCCAACTTCTGCCAACTCCAGGGTGTGATTCATCCAATTTTTGGGCTCCTGAGGCCAACTCCAGTGTATATTTGGGCTCCTGCTGCTGCTGCTGCCAACTTCTGCCAACTCCAGGGTGTGATTCATCCAATTTTTGGGCTCCTGAGGCCAACTCCAGTGTATATTTGGGCTCCTGCTGCTGCTGCTGCCAACTTCTGCCAACTCCAGGGTGTGATTCATCCAATTTTTGGGCTCCTGAAGCCAACTCCAGTGTATATTTGGGCTCCTGCTGCTGCTGGTGTCAACTCCTGCCAACTCCAGGGTGTGATTCATCCAATTTTTGGGCTCCTGAAGCCAACTCCAGTGTATATTTGGGCTCCTGCTGCTGCTGCTGCCAACTTCTGCCAACTCCAGGGTGTGATTCATCCAATTTTTGGGCTCCTGAGGCCAACTCCAGTGTATATTTGGGCTCCTGCTGCTGCTACTGTCAACTCCTGCCAACTCCAGGGTGTGATTCATCCAATTTTTGGGCTCCTGAGGCCAACTCCAGTGTATATTTGGGCTCCTGCTGCTGCTGCTGCCAACTTCTGCCAACTCCAGGGTGTGATTCATCCAATTTTTGGGCTCCTGAGGCCAACTCCAGTGTATATTTGGGCTCCTGCTGCTGCTGCTGCCAACTTCTGCCAACTCCAGGGTGTGATTCATCCAATTTTTGGGCTCCTGAAGCCAACTCCAGTGTATATTTGGGCTCCTGCTGCTGCTGGTGTCAACTCCTGCCAACTCCAGGGTGTGATTCATCCAATTTTTGGGCTCCTGAAGCCAACTCCAGTGTATATTTGGGCTCCTGCTGCTGCTGCTGCCAACTTCTGCCAACTCCAGGGTGTGATTCATCCAATTTTTGGGCTCCTGAGGCCAACTCCAGTGTATATTTGGGCTCCTTCTGCCCCTCATAGTGATGCCACTTCAACTCTCTGCAATTGTGCCGCTCTGCGATTCTATTAGCGATGCCTCTGATCTGCATGTGATATTTCTTCAAAGTATTATTTAACTAACCCAGCACGCATCCTGTGCGTGTTACAGCAAGGCTGAATGGTTTACAACCCTATTGAGACTGTTTTAATAGCGATTCGTCGCGAATTTATTCGGGTCGAAACGATTTTTGTCGGAAAATTCGGCGAATCAGTCGAATCGAATTTTTCAAAAGTTCGCTCATCTCTACTACTGATTTTAACTCTTGACTTGCCAATCACTTTAACCTTTAGAGAAGAAGCAATGAAGCCTATGCAGGTAAATGGTTTGAAGCCAGACCAGTGCTGAGGGAGGATGGGTAACAAAGTTGTTTTTCTACCTAAGACTCACTGTACAAAGGCCTAAGCATTGGTCAAATTAAAAACTGTTCAACTATTCAAAGTCCCCGCCCAGGATCTGCTCATAGTTTTTTCACTACAAGCTTAGAAGTGAAAACAAAGAGTTAAAGTTATTAACCCCCCAAAAAATGGGTACTCACCTTCTGTCCCCCAAACTGATCATTCTGACTTTAGCGATCAGCAGCTCATCATATCAAAGGATTGTTTGAACTCCATTCACCCGGATGTCCGTGTCAGGATTGCGCCCCTCCTCCATCACTTACAGGTGCGTGACCACGCCCTCTTTATTTACTGCACTGTAGTGGGTGTGCCAAGACCTGACATGCCCACTCCATTGCATTGAATAGAGAGGGCATGGCCACACCCCTGTGATTGTGGGTGACAGATCAGCCTTTGTGAACAGCTATAGGTGACAAAAACTGAGTACCCTTTCTTTCTTTTTTTTAGTTGGGTGGTCGATTTCTTTAAATAAAGAATTTTCCTCTTTTGGAATATAAAATAAACATTGTTATGAGTGTGTCTCCAGACCTGTGATTTACCAAGTTTCTCTGTGTTCTTGGTCCTGTGTTGATAAAGTAGGAGCAGCTTTCTTGGTCCTTAGTATAGTTTATGACTACAAATCCCAGAATCCTTCCACTGTAACAGATGAGTTTGTCAGCAGCATTGGCTAAATCAAGCAGAAATAACCTCCCCAGATAAGAACACTGCCAACACTGGAACAGAAGATTGTGCTCCCCTTATCTGAAGAGGTTGAATTAGAGCAGAATGGGTTAAACCTGTCTTCTTTGCCTCAGCCAATCAGATGATTAGCAAACCAAAGTCAAAAAAGTCTGCCAGGTACATCAAACACACCACTTTGGTGTACATTGCTTGCATAAACACATTGTTGCTAAGGAAAACTGTTTTCTTTTATAAAACAAAGTTGCAAATAAAAAAAGAAGAATAAAATAAGAGATAAGCTCCGCACCTTGAGGACATCATTTTGCCAATAACAGAAAAATGCCATTGAAAGTAGAATTACCCTTTAACCACTTAGCAGAATTACCCTTTAACCCTAGTTTTGAGGGGCATCCTGAAGCAGTGTGAAACCCCCCAGGAAGCCAGGAACAACTCACCTGTCCACTCTACAACGGTGCATGCACGGGCTCTCGTCCAGTGAGAGGTACCCACTGTGACAACGTCATTCGTCAGATGGCTTTCATTGTCTAGAATAGGGAAAGCGCGCTGCCGCATCCGCCGCATCCAACCTATCTAAATGACTGCTATGACTACATCGTCATTTGGTGGGTGTATCTCTTTGTTTACAGTGGCGTGTGCGCATTGCTACATTCCCTGCATCCCCAGCTTTATGCACACTCTCCATTGTAAACAAAGAGCCGCCTATCAAATAGCAGAGAGCCCGCACATGCTCCATTGGATGGGAAGAGGTGAGTTTTTAATGGGCACTCTGTGGAGTTTCACACTGCAGGGCATCCTGATTCTTTTAGATTCCAGGCTGGCCACTGGTGGGTTTTGTTCCTCTGTAAAGGAAAATATAGTTACCCATGTAACCATCATACCCCTGATAGTGAATGCAATTTGGTTGGTTAAGCACCAGCCAATTAGGGGTGGCGTTTCACACTGTGGGTCATCCCCATTCTTTTAGATTCCAGGCCATCCACTGGTGGGTTTTGTTCCACTGTAAAGGAGAATATAGTTACCCATGTAGCCATTGTACCCCTGATAGTGAAAGCAATTTGGTTGGTTGAGCAACAGCCAATTGGGGGTCGCGTTTCAAACTGTGGGGCATCCCGATTCTTTTAGATTCCAGGCCGGCCACTGGTGGGTTTTGTTCCTCTGTAAAGGAGAATATAGCTACCCATGTAACCATTGTACCCCTGATAGTGAATGCAATTTGGTTGGTCAAGCACCAGCCAATTAGGGGTGGCGTTTCACACTGTGGGTCATCCCCATTCTTTTTGATTCCAGGCCGGCCACTGGTGGGTTTTGTTCCGCCGTAAAGGAGAATATAGCTACCCATGTAACCATTGTACCCCTGATAGTGAAAGCAATTTGGTGGGCAAGCAACAGCTAGTTAGTATCTATAGTACATGATGTTTTAGCAGTGCCAAATACATACACCATACAAGCCTATGGTTGATTAGTATACAAACCCATACCCTTTGTTTATTAATTGTAAATTAGTTACATTATAGGAAAACCATGAGGTAGTCCGTAATTTGTATTTGCTGATGGAATGTTATTATGTCAAGGCATATGTATTTCTTTCTTCCTTATAATAATTAGTTTCTGTCTGACGAGATTTATGATGAATAGGGCCAAAGATAAGCCATATTTGCTCACAGTAAGGCCGACTCTGCTTTTTCACTTTCATTATAAATTACTATGTTTGGTCTGTCGCCATCCTAACAGCTATTTAGACAGCTTAATTAGTACCCTTGGGATATTGTCCTTTTTAGGAGCTTGGTTAAACGTCATATACGTTATTTATATAGCTCCTTAGTGACACCATTCTGGCTGACTTTAGTTGGAAGCACAATGCTATGATGCCCCGCTTCTCCACTAGAGATTCATATATTACCTTCCTGCAAAATGCTAAGACAGGAAGACAGGAGCTGTTTTATCATTCACGTCTTAAAGATGAATTAGTGTTCTGTTTGTATACAACTGCTAATTATGTTGGGGTCTTGTTGAACAAAAGTGTTAGAGAGTATCTCCAGTTCAGACTGGGTCATCACAGGGGCTCAGCGGCACACTGCTCCTCTGGGAAGGCTGATACATCATACAGATATTGGCCACTTCGCAATCCAGGCTGACAGTCAGTCGGGTTTGGTGGGTCAGTGGGAGCAATCTGATAACCAGCAGTGGTCCTCGATTTGGGATGACCATCTGCTTGAAGTCACTTAGAAAGCCTGAAAACATGAATACTCACCTAGAATCCATGTACATTTGCTTGGCAACACCTATTGGCAGCATGTTATTATTCACCACGTAGAGAACAATAGTGTGCAGCTTTGTTGTTAGCTGTGTTCCTCTTGCTTTAAATTGAACTAAAGCCCGTGCCGATCGGCCAGGGAATCTATAAGATTTCTGGGCCGAACAATTCCCTGCCTAGGGGCATCCAAAATTGGAATGCCCTGCTGTGTGAAACCCCCAGGTCACCCCATACACTTACCTTCTTTCCCAGTCCAACAGCGCATGCGTGAGCCGTGGCCGCATCCCCGCTATCCCTCTAGCAGGGTGAATGTCTGGTGCGGGCATGCTCCCTGTTTGAGGGTAGCGGGGGATCACGCCATCAGCGGCTCTGAGCGTACTGATTGGACGCATGCACCCTCGGACCGGAAAAAGGTAAGTTGGTTTTGCCGACCTGGGGGGTTTCACACAGGGGGGAAAGGGCTGAGGGGCTACACTTTAAGTGTAATACTGTTTTTAATAAAGAAAAGCCTATTTATTCCAATTTTGTACTCACATGAAACTCCATCTTGTTAACAGGCAAAAATGTCTGTTTTAACACGGACCACGTACTTTCACAGTGAAACTGCTCAAAGCATTTTAGCTATAGTTAGCAGTGTTAGCTATAGTTAGCAGGGAAACTGCTCAAAGCACTTTAGCTATAGTTACTGCACTGCGGCGTAGTCTTCCTTTGGAACTGGGGATCCATCTCCTTGTGCTTCCACAACTGGGTAAAGCCAATACACTCACCGGCCGGTTATGTGAGGCTCTTCCCAACAAGAATTGCCATACGTCCAAAGGCTCCGCCCAAGGAGTTCCCTCAAGGTTAACGTAAGCCCTAGTTAGGGTCAACCGTGACGAAACACGTTGAGTGGAATCTTTGGACGTGTGACGTCCATGTTAAAACAGCGCTGACTTTTTTGCCTGTTAACAAGATGGCGTTTCATGTGAGTGCAAAATTGGAATAAATAGGTTTTCTTTTATTGAAAACAGTACTGCACTATAGTCTGTTGTTTTGTTTTTTTTATGTGGTGGATTGCAAAGTAACATAACGAGGGGGTTTGAAGCGAGAGGAACGCAGCTAACAACAAAACCTGCACACTATTGTTTTCCACATGGTGAAGGATGAATTGGAAAGGCCTAATTGCCTTGGCTGTCTGGTAAGCCTTTAGTGCTGAAGGAGACACATTTGTTTTTGGACTTTATAGTCACGTGGTGGAAGGATCTATGAGAGTTATATTTAGAATATTAGAAAGACAACTTTTTGCTCTGTGGCATAGAATTATTTCTGTGTCTATTGGTTTTTACTTTATATATCTTATATTTTTTGAAGTCTTTTGGATACAAGATTTTTAACCTACATATGAGAGCATCTTAATTATTTTTTAAGAATAGTGCAGATTTTAGTTTATATAATTTGTTTATTTGACACCTATTGGCTCCTTGCGGTGTTCAGTGAATGTCAGACTGCCAGGGTCCAGGGGAAGCAACAAGATGAGGATTCTGTCTGATTTTCAGGGCTTCCAGTAGGGCTTTAAGTAGATGGACATCCCAAGTCAGGATCCCAGGGTGTAGCATATAAAATGACTTTATGAGTTGTTTTGATGCTTTAGCCTTTTAATAGGGAACATAGGTAGATATATCTTGACAGTAAATATAGTTTTGGATCTACAGTATTATTTTGTACCTTGGTAGCACCTTAAAATTGAGCAAACCCCAGACTAAAGTCTAAAAACCATAGTCTGGATGAAACCCTTCTTAAATTGGAGATGCAACACAAAGTATTGCCAGCCAAATGCGTTTCCTCATTAAAATCCAAAAACCTTTATCCCAATTCAATAGTAAAAAGCATGGTGCAGACACAAATCTCCCAGTAAGTTTAAATTGGAGATGCCTCTTGGTTTCCCCACATGGTTGCTGTGTCTATCAGACTGGAATCTCTATGGTGGGGCTGCACAGGCCGAAGGGAATGAGGACGCTGTGGTGTGCTACGGAGTGCAGATAAGCTTATCCGCAGCCGCGGGATCTTGGTCAAGGTTAGTTTACAGGGTAACCATGGGGTTTTAAACTGTGGGATATCCAAAGTTCAGATGCCCCTAGGAAAATCTCCTCAAGAGGGACAACTCATTTATATGCAACATGCAACAATTAACATTTATGTCAAGATTTAGGCTTCTTTCGCACAAGGGAGATCACAATTGCCCCAGTGTGACTTGTTCTAAAGTGGATCCAACATTTATAAGTAGAAGGGTGTTTGGACAAAACAAACCAAACTGCCATTGACTCCTCTGGCCTCAGCACCCCCACCTGCAATACAGTGTGTTATAGGTATGGTGAATTTTTAATGCTTTTCTCTTGCGTGGGCTAAAGGATTTATATGTCCCTAGAGCATCCTGATTCCTACATGTAAATTGCCTTAATGAGAACATTTGTTACAAGGAGATATTAAAGATCTCTTTTGAACTAGGTCACCATAGAATAAATGTCCCGACTATAACAAAAACAACATTTTTGTTTCAGTAGAGCAGCGTTTTCTAAATTATTCCTTAGGGACCTCTAATGATGTTGGTTTTTCAGCTCTTTTCACAATACTATATGGGAAATAATTAGTGTGGCTCAATAACTAATAAATACACCTGTCCCTCAAACTAGAGCTATGGAAGGCTGTTATTGGTCCCTAGGGACTCGCATTAAAGATTTATCAGTTGGTAGCTCAAAAAGTTGTGGTCTCATCAAAATACAGCTAATTGTAACATGGGAACTGCTATGTCAATACATCAAAAAAATCCATGTAGACACCCTACATAATAATATATAAATATAGATGTCATGGTTTGTTTTTTTCATTTAGAGGACCAAGGAAGTTACAGTACACACTATGTTTAATTAAGTAGGTAAAAAGAAAAAAAACACCCACATTGCTGGTATTTGATGACAGAGACAGTGTAGGGCTTTGCACTGATTTAGAACTTTAGTCACATGGTACAGTAAGTGCATTTCAATCAAACACATTTTATTATGACATTACTAAATTGCACGGGTGCACAACAAATACCACAAAAATGTTACTTCATGTTGGCACATATTTGATACTTTATAGCAGTGGTAATGTCAAAAATGAAATAAAACATTATGGAAATCATATAACAAATGTGATGCCAATAAAGGCCAAAGTGGCAAGAGTTTAATTTTAGTTAATTAAACTCTTAATTTTAGTGACACTGTACCAGCTAAATAGTTATCTGAACTGGTCTAGTTACTTGAAAGGTGCAAGAAAGGGTGGCACAGGGGCTAGTTATTTGAATGGTGAAAGAAAGGGTGGCATAGAGGCTAGTTACCTGCAAGGTTAAAGAAAGGGTGGATTAGAGGCTAGTTACCTGCAAGGTGAAAGAAAGGGTGGCATAGAGGCTAGTTACCTGCAAGGTGAAAGAAAGGGTGGCATAGAGGCTAGTTACCTGCAAGGTGAAAGAAAGGGTGGCATAGAGGCTAGTTACCTGCAAGGTGAAAGAAAGGGTGGCATAGAGGCTAGTTACCTGCAAGGTGAAAGAAAGGGTGGCATAGAGGCTAGTTACCTGCAAGGTGAAAGAAAGGGTGGCATAGAGGCTAGTTACCTGCAAGGTGAAAGAAAGGGTGGCATAGAGGCTAGTTACCTGCAAGGTGAAAGAAAGGGTGGCATGAGGGCTAGTTACTTGGTCTGTTACTTAAAAGGTGAAAGAAAGGGTGGCAGAGGGGCTTAGTTACACAAAAGTTTACCAACGGTTAAGCCTGGTGCACCAGGCTTGTAACCCGGGGGGGGCTTTGGTTTTTTTAAAAACCCGAATAGCCTGAAAAATTCGACTGAACAGACTAAGAACCGAATGGCGGTCTGCAGGGCGGGATTAAGTCTGGTGGAGGCCCCAGATACAGTATTTTTTTCCTTTAAAATAATAGCCCAGCCAAGTAACTGATTGGTGGTTGTCTGGCACCCGCCTACTTACTAGAACATTAGATTGACTCCTTTGTGCCACCCTTGTGCAGGTGCGTGTTGCTCAGGAACGCCTGCTTTGCCATTCTGGACGGGGAGTAGTGCAGTCATCCAGCTGCTCCAGCAAAAAACAGTTCCCTGCATTGAGCTGCCAGCGACTGTGCTTGGTGGCTTATGTGCAGTGAGCAGCAGTCGATTGCTCTACACGCACCCATCACTGTAGCGTTGCTTACAGTGGCTTTGCTGTGGTGACTTTGGCTGCAGGTTTGCAGAAACAAGTGGGGCCCCCACTGCCGCTTTGTTGCCGGTCCTGATCCATTTGGTTGCCCAACATTCACACCTCATTGGAATTTCTATGGAGCAGAGAAAGCACTCCTGCAATCAGCTTATTTGTCCGTGCATATCAATATAAAGGGGGTTATTTAAGAAATGATAGCGCCAGGTAGTGCCTCGTAGCGGCAGGTAGTGTCTGGTGAACACTGGGCGCTGTGCGCAAAATTTATGAAAGTGAATAAGGTGAGCGACTCTAACAGCACCATGTAGCGTCACATGTATTACTAGCAGCTCAGCGTATAACGCCGGTGCTCTAGCGCCAGGTATTACATTTCACTCAGTGTCACTCTCCCATACATTTCAATGGCCGTTCATTTGCTTGTGTTTAAACAGCGTTTTGACTTTTTTAATTTTTTTTTGTCAAATCATTGTGTGACTTCTGGCTGCAAACAGACCTTTTTGACAGAATTGTCATTACAGGTCTGGCACTAAAGTGATAATGTCACAGTGTTACGACAATGTGATTCCATGTGTTTTTGCTTTGTTACATGTGTATATGTGTTCAAAAACAGACTTTAATAACACAGCGTCTGGCGCTCTATGCTATAGCGACCAGATTTAGAGCGCCGACACTGTGTGTGTGTCCTTTTTTGATAAATATGGTGTGGAGCGCCGAGAGTCGGTCGCACTGATCTGGAGCTACCTCTCGCTCCCTGCAGTGCTCTACTGGTGTTAGAGCGCCCAACATACACCACTTTCATTAATGCAGGCCAGGTTACCACAGTGCCCAATACCTGCTTACAGCGTCTACTAGAGGTCGCTCTAAGCACCGCTATACAGGCGCTCATCTGCCAATATCTGGTGTTAGTAATGAATCAGCCTCAAAGAAACTGAACAGAAGCGTAACTGCACTGCGTTCGGCGTACGTCACCCCCTGCGTCCCTCTATAGCAGTGGATGACCATGCTGGACATGCAGATATAGCACGGACCTAGACGGATGCAAAGCTTCTGCTGCCAGCCACACATGTGCTGTACAATTGCTCGTGAGGTTACTATATTGTGCGACTGGCTATGGACATAGAGATGCCCCAGAGGTGGGTATTAAACCAGACCTAGTAGTTTTGGTCCACTTTAAGTGTATTTGCTTTGACTTCAACTTTAAGTATATTTAGATTTGAATGATTCCGAATTCATGCAGATGTATTCTGTTATAATACTAAAGAAAAAGAAAATAATGAAATCTTTTCATTTTAGCTTCTCCTGTGGAGAAGAGAGGAAACATTTTGTATGGTAAAATATGCCATCTTTCTCCACAGGTAGGCTGCTGACTTTACAGTTTTTATAATGTATAGCGTTGCTTCGGCTCAGGGAAAATAATGCATTCATTTGCTTGTATATATTCAGTATACATGCCGGCTGTGCTTGTTCTTCCTGTTTTTTCGCTAGCGCTGGTAATGTGAACATGGCTGATCCATTTCCTGGTTCGGCCAGAGTCAGTTCCAGCTGGTGGGACGGTGGCAGCTAGAGAGCAACAGATGCTTAGCTCTAGTTTATGTGTCCCTGGCAAAGGCTTGTGGGGCAGCACGGCTGCCCTGACTTTCATGCCAGCTGTCAAACAACTCTTCAGTTATTCTCTTCCCAGGACCTGCCATATTTTTTGCCTCAGCCTAGTGTTTCAAGCCAGACAGTGTATTTTTAGAATGGAATTATGGTTTTTCATAGACACACTTATGATAATTATAGTTATAGTCATTTAATTAGTAGCTCTTAGCATAAGCTGTTCAAATGATTATTATTCTTATATAAAAGTGGAACTAAACCCTCACTGGCAACCAGGGCGGTGCAGTCAGGAGTCCTGTTTGGGGCCTATTCGTTGAGGGAACCCAGCTGTTGACTGATCCTGTCCCGTGACTTTTCCTGTGATTTCACTGTGTCATATCTCGGGGACACCTGTCTTCTTTGTGAGCTTACAACCCCCGATATCTGCAGCTAGCTTCACTTTTAGCCAAGCCCCCGTTTTCCAGGATGCTTTAACCCTTTAAGTGCGAGCCTACCTGGAGCATTCTTCATTCTCTGTTGCCAGACCCTTTTGCACTATTTTGCGCTCCACATGTTCAGCTGTGATTTTTGAAGGGATTTCCAGGGATTTCCCAGGGAATTATATATTCTTTTTTTCAGCAGAATCTGGGCTTTAACATGAAATGTCTGTTTGTCATTTTTTAGGTGTATTCTCAATATTTTGGAGCGAAATATGTGCAATAAAAAAAATCTATTTTTTTACAATTTGTAGTGTTTTTTGTAATAAAAAAGTAATTCTGTCAATAAAATCTTATTGCGTGTGAAATCCTAATTTCTCCCGGTTACAGTGGTACCACATATGTATAGGTAGACACCCTTTCCTGCCCAGGAGACTCCCTCAAACTGAAACAACGCTTTAGGAGATTTTCAGATAAAATACAAATATGCTAAGCCCTAGGCGAACCTTGCAGTTTTTCAAGCAAAACAACCCTTTACATTTGAATTACCCCCCACAAACTATATATTCCCTGGAAGTATACACCTCAGGCTTTCTAGGTGTACCAGGCTTGTTTACATGGGTGCAGTTTTCTGGAAGCAATTCCTCAATGAATTCTTTGGTTGCACTAAAAAAAGAATAAAAAAGCAGAATCAAACTCATATTTTCCTAAAAAAAAAATATGCAAACAAGAAAAAACAAGCCCAATCTGAAAAAGCAACATCCCCTGAACAGAACAATACTCAACATGCATAGCTACTGTCAAGGAAAGAGTTGTCAAACACCTCAAAGTCAAGCATGTGCGTAAGGGTAATTTTACTTAAGAATTTCAGCTCTGCAGACAAATGGCGCACCTTGTACTTTTTCTACCAAAACAACCCTTTACATTTGGAATACCCCCCAGAAACCACATATTCCCTGAAAGAACATATGTTAAGCTTTCTAAGCGTACCCAGCTTGTTGTAGTGGGCTCATCATTTTAGAAGTAATCCCTTAAAGAATTCTTATGCTGCAAGAGGTTTCCCTCAAAAAAATTATAAAAAACAGAATAAAAAAACAATTTTCTTAAAAAATCAATATGCAAACAAGAAAAAAGAAGCTAAATCTGAAAGTGCAAGATCCCCCGAGCAGAACAATACCCCACATGCATAGGTACTATTAACCCTTTTAATTGCCCGTCTACTTGAAATTTTTTCACCCTCTGTTAACAGGTAATTTTTCACCATTTTGCACCATGTTTAACCATGATTTTTGCCGGAATTTCCAGGAAAATTATAGATACATATTTTGCAGCAGAGTTTAGGCTTTAACATGAAATGTCTTGTTTGTAATATTTCTACTGTTTTTTTAAATATTTTTGCGTAAAAAGAACAAAAAAAATAAAAACTATTTTTTTAGAAAATTGTCTCCTTTATTTTAATAAAAACATTTATTTTATTAGAGAAAACCATATTGCATTTGAAAGCCCCATTTCTTCCGATTACAACGGTACCACATATGTATTGGTAGCCCCCCATTCTTGCCCAGGAGACCCCCTAAACAGAAAATAGCACTTTATAACATTTACAAATAAAATACTACTACTATCCACACTATAAACATAAGGGGTTAATTTAAAAAAAAATGACATAGGGTCCCCCCCTCGTGGGGGACCCATTTTTGGGGGAATTTTAAGGGTTAAAAACCCTTAAAACTCCCCAAAAAAATGATATGGGGTCCCCCTTACCCATCATAACCAGCCCTGGATCAGCTATGGGGGCTTGTAGAACGGGGTGCAAGGGGGCCAGCTTTGGAAAAGAAACAAAGAAACAAGCAAAAAAAATATTTTATTTATTTATTTTTTTAATACTTTTTAATACTTACCTCCCATCCATCCCTGTGTCCCACGCTGATCAATCTGGCTTCTGCTCTCCTGCTGTAGCTGGAAGCCTTTTTTAGCTGCTGGGCGACAGCAAAATAAAATGACATAGGGTCCCCCCTCACAGGGGGGAGGGGACCCCATTTTTTGGGGGAATTTTAAGGGTTAAAACCCTTAAAAATCAAAAAAAAAAATTAAATGGGGTCCCCCTTACCCAGCATTACCAGCCCGGGACCAGCTATGGGGGCTTGTAGGAACAGAGTGGGGGGGCCAGCTTTTGTGGCCCCCCCACCCTGCAGCCTACAAGCCCACATAGCCTATGTGGGCCCGGGCTCTTCTGCCCCCCCTGGGCTTTGGGGAGGCAGGTAATAGGGGGTGCCGGGGGTTAATGGCAAGTCACTTGCGGCTACTGCAGGTGACTTGTCAGCCCCCAGCCTTGTGAACTGGTATAAGGGTTCTCATGGACCTCTTACCAGTTCACAAGGGTTTAAATGTAAAAATAAACACACAGAGACATAAGAAAAAAAATGTAATTTACTATTTTTTTTTTTTTTTACTTTACTCACCTCCGATCCTGTGTCTCCCGGCGATCTCCGATGACAGTCTGTTCGGGTGTTTGAAAGAGAGAGCCTTGGGAAGGGGGGGCGATCTCAGCCCTCTCCTCCTCCCCATCTGCCCTCCTCCAACCACCCGAGCAGACTGATTCTCTGTCTGGGTGCTGGACTTAAGAGGCCGGCTGCTGGTGACATCACAATGTGCCCAGGGGGCGGTGCTAGCAGTCGCGTTTCAGGAAGTGGGGGGAGAGAGCGATTTCTGCCCTCTCCTCGCCACAGAAGAGCCTGGGGGGGCGATCGGAGGCCCCCCCAGTGAAGAGGAGACCTGTCGGGAGGCAGCGCGACCACAGGTAAGTAAATGTCATTTTTATTTATTTTTTTTTCTTTACAGTTAGCAGCTGCTGATGCTGTCGCGGGGGGGGGGGGCTATTCCGGGGGCTCTCCTGGAGCCATCCGACCCCCCACGGGGGATCGGATGGCACCAAATTAAATAGGAGAACCGGCCGGATCCGGGCAGGGTTGGATGAGTATTTTTTTACAATATTTTTTTAAATAACAGCGGGGAAAGTCAAGCACATGTTACGTACTTGGCAACAAAAGGGTTAAATGCCTCAATGGACACAGTTGCCCCCAGGACTTATCAGCTCAAAGGATGTAAGCTCACGGGGGAAAGACGGATGAATTGAAAGTCAGACTGGGCGTAATCAGGTAGCTGAGATAAGTACAGAATACAGTTCTGGGAACTCAGAGAAAACAGGCAAGGTCCAAGGTCATGTCAAAGGTCAAACCAGGAGATCAGAGAGCTTTGCGGCACAAGGGATTAGACGGGTTCGTAGTCGTAATTCAGGCTGAGGTCGATACAGGCGGCAGTCAGGATAGTCGGGCAAGGTCGGCAATAAATAAACAAAACGAGAATCTCAGGATAAATCACACCCAGCTAAATGCTATCACAAGCAATGAGGAGGTAAAACCTTTATAGGGCTGGGATCAATGGGATTGGACAAGGGAATAATAGTGATTGGTACTTTTACAAACTTTGGGTTAATTGCCAAGTTTAAAACTTCAAGGGCGTTTTACCCAGAAAAACCTTTGGGCTCATTTGCCATTTAAACTAAGCTCCGGCGGCCATGCTGATTGCAGCACCAACGGAGTGCATAAGAGAGCCGAGGAAGCCATGAGAGAAAGAGGCGGGTACGCTCGGTGCCGCTCGAGCCGATGCAGCTCAAGGCGGCATCCGGCATGTATGTGGCTGACGGACAGGAGGAGTCCCAGCTAGCTGCCCGTGCCGCACAAAGACACCGCGGGACCAGGCTGAAGGTAAGCACAGCATGACACACAGTATATTGGCGCTTTCTATATAGTGCATTTTTAAGATTTGCAGACTTATGAACAGAGAATATACAGTGCAGGAATCCAGGTAGAAGGGTTTGGTAACTACCACACAACCTTACTTTTATCTTGTTTCGATTTGCATTTAGAATGTTTACAGTTGGCAAAATGTCTGCTACAGTGTAAACTGACCTTGGGTTTGTTTTTATCTTGTCTACACCACAACACATTCTAAATGCTAACTGAAGCAATGTAAATATATATCTAAAGTATGTCTATGTGTGTCCTTACTCTGTTGAGTTACCCATTAGACAGGATCCAACAACTTGGAAAATCAAGTTAGTTCTTGGGAATTGTTCTACTCACCACTGCTTGCAAATTCCTCTGTCATATACTGTCCCAATGTTGCAACCGCGGGAAGGCATCATGGCGATTGCAACAGTATATGACAGAGGTATTTGCTTGTTTGTGTATGGATTTTGGGCCACAGCCTGGACTTCCCTTGCGTTTCGAGTATTACAAGACTTGTTGAATATTTCTAATATTTTAAAACCCTGCACGGAGAGAATTTCCTTTTTGGAGTCAAAACCATTATACTGCATTCATAGTATTCAGTACTTGTTTTTGATAACTAGAAGCATTTCAGGTTCTTGATGAGGCTTTAAGAGTCTAAGAAGGCCAAGTCACTTAAAGAGGAAGTCCAAGTTTTTCCGACCAACCCCAACAATCCCTCCCTCCAGCATCCCTCCGGCATTACTAAGCCCAGTTTTGGCATTAAAATAAAAAACAACTCACCTGATTGCTGCAATCATCCTCTGATGCTGGCTGTGGTGGAGCTCTGCATAGCAGCTGTGGACTTGAGTGATAGACCCCTCTTTTCCATTGATCATGTGACCGACCCCAAGTAAGTTTTTTTTAATGGTTAAATCAGGCTAAGCACAGGGGGAGTGAGTGGTGGGGGTTACAGAATGCTTTTAAGGAGACTGTATTATTGCAAACTGTCTTTGCCACCTAACAATATCTTGGTATATCCAAGATTTTAGAAATAGATTTACTACACAGATATTGAATAAAGTAGACTTATCTCTGTGAGTCTGAACTAATTGCAGAGGTATTATAATGTTTAACTGTATTTTAAAACGAAGGCTTTAGGCAAGCTACTATAACAATTCAGACAATGACAGAATCAGAGCACATCCTGCGCAGTTTAAAGGGTCATCAATGAAGGTCTGTTTCTGACATGGAGAAAAATATACCCAACCAGAAGGTAGAAATAAATACATATTAATTAAACATATTAATGGCTTGTTACATTCCTAAATCTATCCACAAAGTCTCACAGCTAAAACAGGTAATGTAAAGGAGCTCTATGTAAAAATAGTCTAATATTTAAAAAGAGTCACCACTAAGTTTTCAGATAGTCACACAGATGAACAAGTGAAGTATTTAGTGCTCAGACAGAGCTACAGAGACTGTTGTGGAGACATGAACATGACCTGCTAGTGCAGTGGAGTAGCTAGGCTTTCTGGCACCTGGGGCAAAGATTCAAAATGGCGTCCCCCCATCTGTTCCTAGGCCCCACTTTGGTGCCCCCCTGACCTACTGCACCCAGGGCACATGAGCCCCTATCCCTCCAGCTACGCCCCTGTGCTAGTGGCTCTTGAGAAGTGGGTTGGGAAAAACTTGTCTAGCATGCTGAACTATTTGTTGGAAAAGGTTTATCTTCTTCTACATGGGTTAGATTATAGTTGGTGATCTCCAGTTTGTATAACTCTTCATTTCTGCTTCTCGTGTATGGAACTTTCCATCTCATTTGGTAATGTTTAGAAAGTAGCTTTACCTCATCAATAAATGACCTTTAGAGCGCTTTTTGGAATCTGGTGCAAAAAAATTTCTTTTGTGGGACTAATATTTTCCATTGTGGTAGGGACGTTTTCCAGAAATTAGTTTATAACCGTGTGGATCTTCATACTATAATGACATTTGTTGTTCTTTCCTAAGGACATGATTAGATATTTGATCAGCATAACTTATTCTTCATGTGTGCATAATTATTCTAATATGTTCAATGGTTTAATGTCTTGCTTGTTGTTGGAGCAACCTACGGCAATTTTTACAATTAGCGGTTATTGATGCTTTGCATATTAGGCATTTCCTTTTCCTCCCAAAGCAGAGACTTTTGGAAAGGGGAAAGATCACTTACCTGCCCACTCATTTGAACCGGCCGGGTCTCTTCCTCGCCCTGGGGGGCTCCGATCCCCCGTCAGGGCTCCTCCGGAGGAAGGGGAGAGCCCGGAGTAGCCCCCCCCCCCCCCGTTTTTGCTGCCGCTGGCTTTTCCTGTAAGAATAAAAAAAATAAAAATGACATTTACTCACCTCCATGTGCGCTCGATCTCGCCTGCCCTCCTCTTCACCCCC